>VZRF01013102.1:23269-57584 GCA_013396875.1 Vireo altiloquus | reverse complement strand
CTCCGGGGTGAGGCGGCCCCGGCGCGGGGGTGGCGGGGGTGGAGGGACGGGACGGCCGCAGGTGAGGCGGCGGCTCCTCGGGAGAACCGCCCGCCCGCGGGCGCTCTTTCCCCGGCGAATCGCCCCGGAGCGGAGGGGCGGGATGGGCTCCCGGGGAGCCGTGTCCCGGCCGGTGGAGCCCGGCCCCTCCCGGGGTGTGAACACTTCCACCCATCCGCAGACCCTTCCCCACTCGGCCCCGCGCTGCCTGCACCGCGCTCTGTCCGGCCGGGGACCCACGCCCGGTGCAGCGGTGCTGGTGCCGGAGGGAACGCGCAGCCCCTGCCCGAGCTCGGCAGGTACCGACGGGCGACAGCACTGCGGGCAGTCGCCCCTCCGTGCCCTCGGAAGCCAGTGGCCGAAGCCTTTCTCAGGAATACAGGAATGCTATTTCTGCATCTTTCGGTAGCCCCGTGCCTGTCCTAAATGCAGATTTGCGTTCTGCTTTCGGTACCCGCAGCGGACCCAGCACACCGCACAAGTAACTTTAACCCAGCTCGTGTTCGGCTCCTTTCTGTCGACTAGCGAGTGAATACTCGGTTCTCTTTCGTCTCGGTTAAAAGAAGTGATGAGCAAGTGCCTGTGCAATTCCCAATGCCGTCAAGCCATCTTGGTCCTTTTTGCATCCCCAATTTAATTTTTCCTTAATGAATACCAGTGTTTCCTAGGGTCTAGTTACTAAAAATATACATGAGAAACAAATGTGTAAGCATCTTCTTTATAAGTGTCTAGACTTTTATATATAAAAGGTGAAGAATTTTTTAAAAATATATGTATTTCTGATGTAGGTTCCGCACATGTAAGGGGATTTTACCATGAATCTCAGCTATTTTGACACCATGCATTCCACCTTTTCCTTGATCAGTGAGGCAGGATCATTCACTGTCAATTAATGGTGTCAGTGGCACAGTAAGAGATGAACTAATCAATGAAAAAAAAAATGACCAGTTGTTAGAAAATACTAACTACGGAACAAGGACAGGCTCTGAAACTGAGGCTAATGAAGAATAGTTTAGTAAGAAAACATGTTTTTACTGGCATAGGGATGATGTCAATGAAAATGTTGCAGTAGAGGTGAATCACAAAATGCAGATGAGTAATCAGAAGAAAAGTGGCATCGTGGTCTTAAAAATTGCGTACCTTTGACAGCAATGTAAAGACAGTCTGAAAAAGGGATACAATTGAATCTGGTAAATAAAATTACCTTAATTGTTTCCAGCAAATGCTGAAGACTCCAATGACTGGTAGTGGACCTCAGTTCTTAAGGCATAAAGAATTTTCTGAGACCTGGGCTTCTTATCACCACAACATCCTCCAAATAAAAGGTTTGGAAAGAAAGCCATTCTGACAGGGAAAAGTCTCTTGAAGGCAGCCAAGCAGAAATGTTAGAATCTGTGTCTAATACACTCTGTATGCTTACAGATACACCTAAGATGTATGTCTAATGGGCTTCAGCAGATACATCAGTGGAAGGAAGGGCAGAGACAGTCAGAAGAAGGAGGATTTTGTTCAAAGATACCAGTTGTTCTATAACAGAAAAAATCAGGATCATAATGTGACTGTCCTGATGCAACTGTCTGGTCTTATTAGTCAAACCTAAAAGAATTTTGACTGTGACAGGTATATAAAAAACACTGAAAGTATGCCTGGGCTCCAGGTCTGCCTGAGAGGGAATGAAAATAGCCAGAAGCTGTTACTCCTGCAAAATAACTATTATCGCTATTTGTGTTATATTACTTGGTGTTCTTAGCCAAATCAGATACGGTCATAGCTGGATTTCTCAAGACCTACTCAGTGGTACAATAGAATTTGTAAAAATGCCAGAAGAATCATTTTGCATGCTGGCATCGCAGATGTCACCAAGTGCAAAGTCATTTTGGATGCTAGCTTAGTCAAAAATCCCATTGAATTAATCTGTAACAAAATACTAAATCTGCAGTAACTCATATTAGCAGCTACATGAGAAGGAGGGGAGCCAAAATTATATAGGGCAGAAATCAAATTATAAATGTTGAGTGCCTCTTTCTTTCCAGGTCAATTTAGTGAGGTTATTGTCAAGAAATTAAAGTAGTCTAGCAGAAGAATGAGTTTGTGTCGTGTACATGTTTATGGTACTAAATGATGCATTGAGAAATCTGCCCCTCTGTAATCTGCCATTACAGCATGCTCTCAAGCTGTAATGGCTCGGTGTGTCCTGTGTCCAAGTCACTTGGTGTGACCTGTGCTGTCACCTTTCTCGCTGATAGGATCCTCCAGCAGCACAGCATGGGTGTCACTGCCCTCTGCATCCTCTCCCAGTGCTCTCCCTTCTTGTGGCAATGACAAAACCAGTGTGGCAGAAAGCCTTCTTAGCTGGCGGCATCACACTAATAACCTGAGGCCCATGACAACCTACAAGGCAGAGCCATGTAATGGTTCTTCTAATCTGTGTCCAAGGATTGTGTTCGTGCCCTTCTTCCTCCAGACCCAAGTGGCTTAAAATATCCCAAAACCACTTTGCATCCCTCCCTCTTGTGTTTTCTCTTGCTCAGCTGCAGCTGAGGACTGGAATTCAGATGCTTCCAAAAGCTAAGACAGCCCAGGGTGAGCCTCCTCTCCAAACAACTCAACTATTGAAGGCTCTCTGAATGCTACAGAAATGGCTCACCCAGGCATAGACCAGAAGAGAATGTGCTCCTGTTTAATGTCAGCCAAATGCAAGAGGCTTGGCAGGCTGCTCCCAAGTAAACCCAGCCGATTCCATTGCATCTCATCAGTAGGGATGACCCTTGATACAGGGTCATAAGGAAGATACATGACTAATGTTCTGGAGACATTCAGGGAAACCAAAAGCTTCAAAAAGCAGAGTAATCCTTTCTCTCACAGTGAGATTTTCTCCTTCTCTCTGAAACAATCTCCCACTTTTCAGCCTTTGTTTCCTTAGAAAGGAAAAAAGTAGGTGACATCTTCATATGTCTTACAGGAGTGTCCTGGGACAGCAGCTCATATGCAAGATTACTTTGGCCTTCTTCAATGACTGTAAATAACATAATGCAGGATACAGTCAAAGAGGTTTCTGGAGCAGGGGAAAGTGGTTTTTTCTGGTAGTTTTTGCTTTTTGAAGGTTATTGTTCTTTTCACTTAATACATCCAGAGTCTGGTTTTTGAGTATGTAAGAAAAGGTATTTTATTTCACTTGTTGGGATTATTTTCTATAGAACTAGTATAGAAAGAAAACACAATTTACTATATAATAGAAGTGAGACAATTGCAACAACAAAGCATGAGCTTTCTCTACAGAGATAGTGAAGGACTTTCCAAAAAAGGTGGACTAAAAGAAAATAGCTCTGTCAGTGTGCTTCTGGTAGCATTGAAGATTATCAAAACAGATGTGAATTAAGTAATTGAACATATTATTCTCATCTCTGATTATGTTAATCTAATTTATAAATACATCTTTTGCTCTGGACCAGACACAGAGCTGACACCTGAACCAATTCTGTGAGGTCACGGTTAGTTGAACAAAATGAAGATCCAACTATTATATAGATAGTTAAAGTATACTGGCTAGTATAATTCTTCCTGTCCTCTTCCTGCTTCCCCTCAACCCTAAGTCATTTCCAATTTCAGGTTGCCATGAGTCAGCCGACTGCTGAAGTATTGCATAGCAGACCATTAAAGGAAATGCTTTCAGCTAAAAACTCCTTAGTTTTATTTTATTTATGAAATTACACAGTTTTTCCTAACTGCCTTCTGAGGAAGGGGGAGTAAACTATCTCTAAAATTCTCTAAGAATGCTAAAATAAACAATTATTGGCATGACTCAGCAGATAACAACAATAGCCAACAAAGTCTTTTCTTAAAGGAATAATACTTTTGTACTGTTGTAAAAAAAGCAAAACAACATCACCAGAAAAGGACACAAATCTTTAGCTACCAAACACAGTCCTTTTCACCTTTCCTAAAGGTGAAACTTTGTCTTTCTGCTCCTTGTTATACAAGTAAACAACTCCTAGATCTTCCATCCAGCACCTCCAAAGAGGAATGAAAACAGCAGCTGAAGCTTTCCACTGTGCTTCTTTCCACCAGGGTTCCTAAAAGTGCCCCTCATACTGTCAAATAGCATCAGCATATCAAACCACTAAGCCTCAGTAGATGCGAGTCGGGAGTATGGTATGTGTCTTTCAGGCTGTTCCCAGTAGACTCAAATATTTAAATGAAAATCCCTTGTATAAAAAGGGATTGTTTTTTCCCCCTAGGTTTATCATGGAAAGAATTTGTGTTGTGCTGCAGGCTATTCAGTGAGGGTTGAAGTCTCTTTTGGTGTAAGTACTGTCTATCAAGTGTAAATCAGTGCGTTGTGTACTTAGTGTAAAAATGCTTTTCTGACACTCAGATAAATTATGATTGTTGGTTTGACCCTTGTCTTTCATTCACCTCCACTCAGCTGCTGACTTTTGTGGTTTCTGAGACAAAATGTTGATTTAGGACCAGTGCAATTGACCAATCTCATCTCTTCCTTTCCATCTAATTTTATACTCTTATCCCCTAATGGTCTTATTTGCCACCACTCTGCATTCTTCTTATGCATTACCAATAAAATGTATTCATTGTGTTCTTCTCTCTCCCTTGCTAATGTCTTAGAACAAATTGTACTCTGCCGCTTTATCTTTTGCTGGAGGAAAGTCCAGGCACAAAGCTGGCCCAGGATTTGGTTAAGATTCTTTTGAGCCATCTTTTCTTACAACTCTAGATGAGTTATTCTCTGAGGTCCTCAATCACAGCCAAGAATTTGGGCCATTATTAATTAGTTATTATTAATAACTGTTAAGTGCCTACAGTGCACTTGTAGCATAAAAAGGGCAGGCTTCTTGCCTAGAAGAGCTACATATGGGATGGCTACGCTGCAGTCTCCCATGTCTAAGCCAGCTTTGAAATACTCAGGTATTACTTACCTGGCGCTCAGCCCACTCTACCTAAAAGTGCACTGAGCTCTGCAAGCAGCTTCTACAACCCCAGCAGAGGTTTGACTACACCAGAGCACATTCACTGCCCTGTACCCCTTCATTCTGTCAGGGATTAGGCAGGCAGATGCCAAAGGAAGTGGTGTAGCCTTTCAGTTGGAAGCCTGTACTGAATTTCATCAACTTAATGCTACCTTGCACTACCCGGGGATTATTTCACTCGGACTCCATTGCAAATATGTTCTGTATTTTGTCCATCTTTTCTCCTTTCTCTTCCCTTCTATTTTAGGTGAATGACAACACACTTACTATTGCTGGTTAGTTTTCATTCACTGCAAAGTTGGAATAACTTACGATGGAAGCACTGTCCCAGTTATAGATGAATGACAACACTTTTACTATAGCTGGTTAGTTTCCATTGACTGCAAAGTTGGAATAACTTGCAGTAAAAATAATGTCCTGATTATAGATGAATTACAACACTTTTGCTATTGTGAGTGAACACCTGTGGATTGCAAAGCTGTTAGTAACCTACAGTACAAATATTGTTCCAAGAAAGGTTGCAGCTTAGTCAGATGATAACCTTTTTAGTCCTTTTCCAGCACTGCAGATTCTGCTTTCTGGCAATAGCTATAGCCAGTTCCATAATTTGGATTTCAAATTTAGCAAGTGATAAATCATGCATGAGACCCAAAATACACAAAGCAGCAGTTGCAAAAATATTCTTCCTCAGTATTTTAGAAAGAACATCACAAAATTTTTTTGCCAAAAGAATTAATGTTTCTATAAAAAGACATGTGAAGAAATGAGCTCTTAAGAGATTACAACGCTAACACATGCCATTATTATTACTATAACTAGTTGGAAACTATTTCAGAATGTAGATATACTCTATAAGATTAGTGAGAAGGAATTCCTTGCAACTGGCCCTAAGTCACACTTCCAGGACTAGGGATCTGTATCTCAGCTATAATCACTCTCTCTGCTGAGTATTTATTTATTCTCCACTTCCTCTGTTAGTTCAGCTCCCATGTGTCACAAATACAACCACATAAACAGTGATGGATTTTCTCCAGCTCCTTCCACCCTCAGACAGAACAGAACCACCTCGTACCCTACTTCCTGTGCCACAGGTTTATTTCTAAACAACTCATCCTGAGTGTTTGACACTGACTGGTGTGCTGCAGTCAGGAATTCAGCTACTACGGTCAACTGACTGCTTTCCAAGAATACCACTCATTACAAAGTACTGCTGGAGACTCTACATTCAAATCCTGCTGAATGCTGAGCTTTCTCACTGGTTAATAAGAAAGGGTTTATCTTCTGGAGAGTGTAAATAAAAAGAGGCAGGAAAAGACCAATAAAAATTCCCCATCAGGCTTTTTCCAGCATTTTCAAAAAACAACCTTCTACTATCTGGAATACATTTCACTGTCAGGAAGTTCTTTTTTGTAAAACTTGCCTTGTTTCTCTTTGGCTTACTGTGTCTAGGTAAATTCTATCTTCCCTGAGTTTTTTCTCTTCTAAATAGCTGTAAATTTTTTCACAGAAAAAAATTTCTTTACACATCAACTATCCCAAAAATATCAACTGCTCTCTGTCACTAAACAAAATTTTTCATTGTTCCCATAGCTCAGTTTCTCAAAAGCTTCTACTAACATTTTGTGGCTTTGTTCTAAGCTCCCTCCCATGTCTCTAGTCCTGGGCACAAAACTAATGTCTTTATTCAAGTTACAAGCAACTGCTCTTTTCTTCAGAACATGGAAACAGAAATCACATTTCATGAGACTGTTTCCTCTAGAGTTGTCAGTCTTAAAGATTTTGTGGATCTATAATAAAAGACAGGTAGCACCAACTGCGTGGAGACAGAATGATTTGTAACCCTAAGGGATGCTCAGACAATCATTTTATTTAATTGTCATGACTGATTGAACATTTCTAATCTTCCAGTTGTAAATAGAGGTTGCTTTGTGCAGTGAAATGACTCTTCTAAAAATGATCCATTCATTCTGCTGTGACTACACCAGTGGGTGAAGGGGAAATGACAGCTTTGCAATGTTTTAAATTATTATTATTATTAAAACAACTGTACTAGGGTATTGGCACATCTGCAAAGAAATAAAACCCTTCCATTGCTTACCTGTTCATGGTTTAGAATCATCCTAAACTGGTAGCAGCCATAACCATTAGCATCTGATAGGCTGGGACTATTCATAAAATCATCAGCAAAATCCTCCAAGGAGTTCCTGGACAAACTCAAACAGAACAAGGAAGCCTACAGAAGGTGGAAGCAGGAGCAGGAAGCCCGAGAAGAATATAAAGAAAACTGTAGCTAGGGATCAATCAGATTATGAAAGCCAAACCCTTGATGGAATTAAACCTGGCCAGGGACATCAAGGACAACAAAAAAAAAAAAGCTTCTATAGGTACACTGATGATAAACGAAAAACTAAGGAAAACATGGGCCATCTCCAGAAGGATATGGAAGACCTGGTTACCTGGGACATAAAAAAGGGTGAGGTCTCAATGATTTTTTTGCTTCAATCTTCACCAGCAGGGGCTCCAGCCACACCAACCACGTCACAGAAGGCAAAGGCGGAGACTAGGGGAATGAAGAATCACCCACTGTAAGGGAAGAACAGGTACAAGAGCATCTAAGGAACATGAAGGTGTACAAGCCCATGGAACCTGATGGGATGCATCCATGGGTCCTGAGGGCACCAGTGGATGAAGTGGCTAAGCCACTCTCCATCATATTTGAGAAGTCATGGCTGCCTGGTGAAGTTCCCAGTTGGATAAGGAATTGGGTGGATGGTTGCTCTCCAAGAGTCGTGGTCAGCAGTTCAGTGTCCAAGTGGAATCCAGTGATGAATGGTGCTCCTCAGGGGTCAGCACTGGGACCGATGCTGTCCAACACCTCCGTGGGTGACAGGGACCGTGGATGGAGTGCACCCTCAGCATGTTTGCTGCTGACACGAGCTGAGTGCTGCTGTCAATGTGCTGGAGGGAAGGGACGCCGCAGGGACCTTGANTGAATGGTGCTCCTCAGGGGTCAGCACTGGGACTGATGCTGTCCAACACCTCTGTTGGTGACAGGGACTGTGGATGGAGTGCACCCTCAGCACGTCTGCTGGTGACATGAGCTGAGTGGTGCTGTCGATGTGCTGGAGGGAAGGGATGCCACAGGGACCTTGGCAGGCTTGAGCCCATGTGAACCTTATGGAGTTCAACAAGGCCAAGTGTCAGGTCCTGCACGTGGATCATGGCATCCATCCCTGGAAATGTTCAAGCCCAGTTTAGGGGGGCCTTTGAGCAACCTGGTGTAGTGGAAGGTGTACCTGCCTAAGGCAGGCAGTTGGAACTAGATGGTCTTTAAGGTCCCCTTCTAACTCAAACCATCCTTTGATTTTGTGATTCTATGAATTTGAGCTGATGTGTTAGTAAAAACATGCTCAGATAAAAAACGCTAGAAAGATAAAAAGCCCATTTCTTTCCACAAGAGGTGACTGATAGGTGAAAAATGCCCAACTGAGTAAGAATCTATGCAAGGTCGCAAGCCTGTTCCTAAAACCCAGCAGCAAGGGCAATCCTTGCATGCTCCTTTGGAGCAATGGCTGAGAACAAGAGCAGGAAAAGAAATGGGGTTTTAGCAAGAAGGTGGTAAGGTTATAATGCTAAAAAATTGATAAAACCCTGTATGAATTCGTCAGCATTTCTCCTGAGAAGAGAACAAGTCATTGAGCTACGAAGGCAAGGAATGTATTTTTTTTAAAGGAATTACCATATAATCATGTTTCATAGACCACTATTCTAAACCAAATCCAGAGAAAATATAATACCAAAGTCAGTCTGCCATTGTAGAGATGGGCTTTGCATTTATCAGTTTAATTTTGGCTTTAAAACCAAAGAAGGCCAGTTACTTATTCTGATAAAACTGCTGTGCATTGCCCTTCCATCTCTTAACTTCATCACGAAAACTCAAAAGGACTTTTAAAACAGACACATTACAATATTCATTTGACAAAAATCATCATTCACTTCATGTTCTTCTCCATAACCTGAAATAGATGGCGTGTCTGGAGGATGGCTGAAAGTGGATATATGCCTCTATCCCACCAAAGCACAGGGATTCCTGCCTCATAATGGTTCTTTAGGATTGACCACACCTGTGGTAACTCAGAGCAGGCTGGAAGCTGCTGCAGGCTGTGCATGGGAAGGGAGAGGAGTTAGGTAAAGCTCAGAAAATGAACTAGCCCAGGAATCCCAGGGGGATTTCATGCATGAATCAGATCGTGTTAGGTCAAAGCACACCACAAGAAGTGATGCCTTTGAACCTGGACAAAATGGGACTAAAAGCATTGCTTTGGAATCCTGGTTTGTGACTTGTACAGAGGAAATATGTAGGAAATTAATCAACCTAGTAAACAAATTCTGGTTGCATTTATATGTTACCTAAGAAAGAAGTATTCTTGCCTCCAGTTACATTTGTGTCACTAAGGAAAGCCCAAAGCTGTTGATTTTTTCAGGAAGATCAGCCTGGTACAGGCTGCAGAAAGGTCCTGGACACAGGAGTTCTGGTTAAACACAGCTAAATCCATGAGCTTTCTCTAAAAAGCTCTTCATTTGTAGCATTTTCAGACAATTTTTGGAATGGATCTTTTAACTCATAGAAATAAGCAAGTTATCCTCATCACTGCCTTACAGCCTCACCCATGACAGTAATGCTGGTTCATGTGCTACAAAAGTATCTGAGCATGTTCTCTCTGTGCGAGTTAACCTTTAACACAAATCATAAACTGTGAACTCAAAACAGGGCATTTCTTCTCCCCTTCAGTTCGAAACATAGCAGCTCATCTTTTCATTTACATGAAGATTTTTTACATCAATGACATCTGAATTTTACGTTATAATTAAGATCCCTTTGCACCAAAAAAATTGGTTCAAAATGCATTAATTAATTACATTAAATAAGCACACAAGAGACTGCCTTGCATTTTTTGTTCCTCATCTAAGAATTCTGTGAAGTCAGCTGCAATTCACAAAATTGCTCAGCTTCACAAGCATTTCTCCCTCAAATTCTTAGACCTTTTGGACATCTTACTGGTTTTTGTGAGGAATCTCAAGCAGCCATAAATGTGTTTCTCTTCCAGTATCTCGCTGTGTGCACCTTTGCTAAATCCTTCACTACAGGTTTTCCTCAAAAGCTGAGAATTTTCCATAGCCAAGGTTTATACCTACTGAGTTCTGCAGACAGAATCTCCTGAGATGCTGACCTCACTTGTTTAATGATTTCTCTCCAGCTACTGCATTCTTACAGCAACTGCACAAAGGAGTTCTGGCTGGTTGTAAGAACCAGGGAAAGGCTTGTCCAAGTGTATACAGAGGACTTAAATGTACCAGCAGAGACAATCCTGTTAATCCCCAAGGTAGTTAAAGAAATTCATCTTAAGTGTCCAGGATTTTATCTTCATTATCTCTTCTCCTGTTATTATGTAAAGAAAATTTTTGTTTCATGTTAAATTTATTATTATGGCTGTGAAACTGGGTAAGAGTTTTAGATGAGTGTAGAAATTATGGAGTAATTGCACAGGAGTGGTCACTAGTAGGGGAAGACAGAAAGGAATGCTTAGTTTGGAACAGTGATCTTCCATAATTCCTCAAAATGCCAAGATTGCTGAATATTCACCTCAAAAGACAGATTCTTTGCTATTATTTCATTCTACAATGGCTTTGTACAAATGAGAGTATCATGTAGAATTCTGTTTCGCTGGTTTCTGGTGTCCTTAGCACGGTGGAAATAAATGATGAAGAATCTCCGTGCTCATCAAAAATAGATCATTTGCAAAGCTTACTGGGAACCTTTGTGCACAAAAAGGGAAGGGTTGGAAGCTATGACCACGCAAAACACAAATCATAGTCCATGTTCAGAACACCTGGCTAGCAGCACCCAAAAGGCTGGAGGGATAGATCTGCTAATGCCATGTAGCGTGTTCTCCCTCTGCACTGCCTGTTTGGCTCCTCTGGGATGGAAGGAAAGATAATGGCAGTCTCTGGCTTCATGCCTGTCATTGCCATGACACTACTATACGTTCCCTTCAGCATTGTGTATGTCTCCCTTTACCTCTCAGCAGCAGCAGCAGCAGCAGTTACTCAACAGGAAACGTCTCGAAATAAGCCTTTCATTTGAGGAGTCTGCCAAAATGAAAACACTTTTAGAAAGAGACAACTGATCTCATAAACAGAAATAAATCTAAAATTAACTGAAACCAAAATCACATGTTTCCCCCCCTTACGCCCCCACCCAGGTCTCTGGATGTTGGGAACCTTAAGCTCAATTCTGAAACTAAATTAGACTCAAAGTCTGAAAACTGACCTCAGGCTCAAACTTTGGTGGAGTGGCTTGAGATGATATGTTCTCTACTTAGATACAAATGCACAACTTCAGATCCCCTGGACTCACAAGTTGTTTCCTAGAAACAAAGTCTTATGATTTTCTGTTCAATTAGATTGTGTATTTTAATTAATTCTCTAGTCTTTCTCTGGAAGCAAATCATCAAATAGAAGAGACATCTGCACTGTTCTAATTGACTGAAATAGAAATAATGAATGTACAACCTTTGGGTTGATTGGACACCTGGATTATTTCTCACTGAGAAAAATAATACATCTATCCACAAGCAAATTTTGGGAAGAGAGAGTGTAGTAATTTCATCAAAAAATAATTAGGAGAAAAAGTGGGCTAGAATTACCCACATTTACTGAGTCGAGCCTCTACTCCATCCATTGTTAAGGCTTCACTTTGAAGACTGAAGTGAAACAGCAACAGTTTATTTCTTTCTGAGATTTCCATAACAGAGGAGAAGGGAGGATCCATGTATTTAGCTATAGCCTCTAGGAATTCTTAAGAGTAAAATACACCAGGATTTGCAGTTGCCACCTTTATTCCCTCTGACAGAAATAATTCCACTGAAACATTTTTTTCCAGAGACACTGGGTTTACATTTTATTAAAAGGATTAAACTGTTGTTATACCTAGAAAGCAAGAAGCCTTTCTGAAAAATAAAAAAAAGTACCTTGAACTAATTTTTACAGAATACAGACCATTTACTTCACAAAATTAAACTCTTGTACTTGGAATTTCATGTACAAAACACAAAGCTCAGGAACAATTCCCATAAGGATCCATTTAACAGCCTTCATTATGTGGAAAGGGTATAAAGCAACCAAAAACCTAAAATGGCTGCTCGGCATTATATTGTTCCGTGGCTCCAAGCGTGATTTACAACTATGCATTTTCTGCCCTTGTTTCTTTAGCTAAGTGCTGAATTATAAATGAACAACTGGATCCTGGCATTCTTCTTCTAGTTCGAAAATAAAATTAACCTGTTTGAGGGACACTTTTTAAACACATTCAGTCAATGAATTCTTCATAAGGAAAGGCTTTATTTGAAAAAAAAAAAGACCCCAACCCATCTCAGACCTTTTAGTTTTGCTCTTAAACGAAGAGTAAAGATAGCTGGATATAAAACCAGGCCAAACAATTCCATGTCAGCTTGTTTGATGCAGTTCAAGTAACTGTGGATAACCAATTCATGATGCTTTGTGTGAACAAATATTTACGCAATGAAAAGGCAACTGGTCTGCTTTGGCTTGATTTGAATTTAGATGTGCAGTAAATTTGTCTACTGATGTAGGTATTTGACAACACATGAAGTCTGCAAAATCACTTTCAGTCTGCCTGACAACATGGATCTTTTTGTCTGCTCAACACTTGTAGTCCATATCTGTTATTAAATAATGTACACAAATGCTGCAACAAACGAATCATAAATAATTACTAGGTTTTTTTTAAAGTAGATGACGCAAGTCCCTGCCTCAGGGGCTTGCTGTCTACCTCAAAAATGGGCTAAAAAGATGGAAAATTATACACAACACCAGAAATTAGCAGGGGTCTGGCACTGTTCAGTACTAAAGTCTTGAGAGAAGATGTTGGTATGAAGGAAGAGGAGACGGAAATGTGAAGTTCAAAGCCAAGAGCACAATAACACTAAAAAGCCATCTAAGTTTTACTTTCATACTGGGTGTGAGCTCAAGACCTGCTGGAAGGAGAACCACCAGGTAGCTAGTCCTTGCTGTATTTTGAGCTCTGTCCCAGCTAGACCTGAATGTTTAGCATTAAACAGATGCATATCTAGGAAGGTGTGACCAATCTAAGAGATGCTGTTGCATGGAGCTTGCCCTTGGGCCTTTCCAAAAGCCCCAGCACAGGGCCCTGCGTGGCTCCATGAGGCATTCCCAGGGCTTAAGGCAAACTGGTGGAGGCAACTGTCCAGGCACTTTGCATCCTCTGACCACGGCCACCAAAATAGCTCTTGAGCTGTCAACCACAGCTCTGGGGAGCAGGCAAGGTTCTGCAGCTCTCTCCTTGTATTACAGGCCTGGATTAGGCTGANTTTTTGTAAATAAGGCATCAGGATCTGCCAACAACATTCCTCTCATTTTATCTGATCTCATAAGAATTATTTTTAGTAAGAACTGGTTTGCCCTGAAAGAAAGCTATTCTCTAAAAAAAGCTTTGTACACTTAAGACATATGGGACAGAAGGAAGCCTGCATCTAGCATTTTTTCTTTCAGTCACCAGAAAAACCCTGAAATTGCCCTTTTTAGCAAAGAGAAAAGATAAATGGGCTCATTCTGTATCAAAAATAATAGCTATGTCTTGTGCCATTCTTGACAACCTTTTCTGAAGCCTCATTAGCTTCCAGAACATGTGCACAACTCCTACCTCCACAAAATTTACACAGGTGTAATTCCACCGAAATAACAGTTGAATAGCTGTAGTAGAATGAGAGCTATTTTTGTCACTTCTCTCACAAAAATTAATTGAAATAGATATTTCACATAGGGAGCAGTAGCCAGTTCCCCTTTCTGACAAGCTTAGAAGCACTGGAGACATTGCTTAGGGTCATCATACTCTGTATTTTGGTGCACAGACTTAGTGAATGGCATGCATGTTATGCTTACTAAGCTACTTTGGATAAACATGGAAAAAATCTAGTGGTGTAGTTGTCACAGACCAAAATGGTTCCATGTGCTGTGTGATTTGAAGGGAGATTCCTTCGCTCTGTGTCATTTACCTTTTATACATTGCTGCTGCTCAGTATTTCATAACCATTCATTCTTTGGATGCCCACACTGACATTGTTATATACATACAAAAAAATGGGAACTGTGCATTCTTACTTGACGTCACACTATAGTCCACAACCAGCTTTATTGCTCTTTACCATGTTTGGGAACAAAGGGAAAGGGATGCCAATGACGTATGTCTCACAGTAGAACAATTTCCTTTTCACACTTGGAAAACACAGCTCCTCTCTTTTACATATGGTTTATGTACACATGCATAGCCTTGGGACATCAGGATCTGAGGAAAAAGCCCTCTCATGTTTCATATCTAAATCAGTGACAGCTGTGGTCATGTGCTAAATGATAAATAAGGTGGTGAGGTGGAGTCAACAAAAAACTTTCATGCTTTAATTTTTAACATCATTTCTCAAGCCGTGATCCTGCAAGATATAAGGATTTTTGAGTGGGTTGGGCCCTGTCATGAATTAACTGCTGGCATAACTGATACAAGAGCAAACAGCTTCCTAGATAATGAACTTCTTCGGGAAAAGAACTGCCAATGTCTCTCTGGCATACAGCACAAGACTACCTCGCTGATGCCTGCCTTTCCTGGCACACTTGGAGTGCTCTCACTATGCCTCAGTCACAGTGAATTCCTTTAATCCATGGACACCACGGGGAGAGAAGCATGATATTTAGGCTACAACAGGAACCAAAGGTAATGTGAGACCTATTTCTCCCTCCTGTCCCCTGTGGCACTCTGAAACCACCCTGTGATGTCTCTGTGTCTGCATTTCTACCTCCATGGTGATGACTTTCCCATCCTAGGAAGTCTGAGAGCCTGTAAATGTGTTTAATGTGAACTGAGATCTTCGGTTGCAATTTCCAAAGCAGATGTAGCTATTTTGTAAAGGAGGTTGTGACATTATGGAGAATAAAGATAAGGCTTCCTGTAGCTGAGGTTTTCACACTCTCCATTTAATTCACTGGGGTTTTTTGCTGAATTACAGTATTCCAACATTAACAAGTACTAACAATGACAGCTGAAAGTGACACTGTTGGGCATCCACCTCATCTCAGTACTCTGGGATAATTCTAGCCCAAGTAACCCAGGTAAGAAAAAAGGATATGGTGTATTGGACTAAAACAGCCACATCCTTTTCTGTAGCAGCCCATCCTTACTCTGAAGGAGGGAGGAATCATGAACGCTGATATCAAACAGGCACCTTTTGCTGCTCCTTTCACAAGCCTCTCAGTTTGACCAAACCTCTGCCAATTGCTTTTCAGTCATTCAGTCAAGAATGTGCAGGCTTGGATTAAACTTGTGTGCTGTGACAGAGACCTGGGTGGGAACACGGGGGAGCAGACATGTGACAAGATATTGGGGGTACCTGGAGTACCATGGAGCTTGGAAGCAAGGGAGCCTAGGATGAGGACTGGAAGCAGGAGCTCCTGGCAGCTGGAATATGGCAATGGTGGGGACTAAAACCTGAAGCTGAAAGAAGACTGAGAAACAGGGATGGAGACAAGGAGATGTAAGGCTAAAAGGGGGAGAAACTCCAAGGGTAAGAAGAAAAAGTTAGAGTTACTAGGAGTTGAACACTTCAGAGTTGTGCTAAGAGCTGACTCAGTGCCTAGATAGGTTCCTCCCAGAATCTGGACTAGAACCCAAAATTTCTGACTTGCAGTATTTTTCTATTTTTCCTGCTGAGATATACTAAAAAAATGGACGCCTTTTCTCCTTGCAGCCTGCACAGGGATGATGCATTTCTTCACTGTCCGTGAGAGCTGTCCGTGAAACTCTGCGTCAATCTGTGGATCTGGAATTCCTTCCAATGAAACAAAGGAAACTGAATGTAGTAACATGTGAAAGGAAATCAACTTTCTTTCCTTAAAAAGCTAAGAAATTCTTTGATATGTGTGTGTGTGTATATATATATACACACATAAACTAAGTTTGAAGGGAACTTGTAATCTCACTGCGTTCAGAAAGCAGGAAGTACAAAAATACAACAATTGGAGCTCAACCATTGCTCATCTGCTCTGAGCACTTCCATTTTTATCCAGTCTTTTTCTTACACCTCGTGCAGAGGTTCCTCCAAGTCATCTGGTGTGCCATGATTACTTCAGCCTTTTATTCTTAGGAAGTGTTTGGGCTGTGGTAGTCCCTAAGTCAGAGACCCAGTCTCTTCATGGACAACTTCACGATCCAAAGAATCTGGACTGTAATTCCATAGCTGGAACTTTTCACTGCAGTGCTCAAATAGAATTCAACCAACCCCCATCTTATCTCGCTGCTCTTCCTACTCTTCTTCCTTTTATTTTTTCTTTGCTTCTTGGGCTTTTATTTTTTTTTTCACACTTTTTCAACAAAAAATGGAAGCATTCTATATTTCTTCATCGCTCTTTTCCTTTCCACCTCTTCTGTTTCTGTGCTTCTTTTCCACAATTAGCTCTTTTTTTTCTTTCTTCCTTTTTATTTCCCTCTCCTGTCACAAGGAATGAAGATTGAACCTGGATCTTGCATTATTTTAATAATTACTTGAACCTGTACTATGTCTTCAGACCACCGCTACAGTCACAAGAGTTAAAACTTTTTTAAAATATTTTTACAATAAAAACTGATCCTAGGCAGCCTTCCAATTATGATATCAGTCTTGTAACTCTTGCCTGAATTTGCTGACATCCTGCAAGAATGATCTCAAGAGGTGTATTCTCCTGGCTGAAAGGGCCAGCAATGACACATCACAGTCAGTTATTAGCCTGCCCACAGCTGATTATTTTGGGGGTTGGAATGGTGCACGTGGAAAGAATGGAGCCCCCCAAGAGGCAAGATCTGGAAACAGCTGGAATAAAGATGTGCAGGAAGGATGAGGGGTTAGGAAAAGAAAATCCAAGGAGAAAAAGGAAGCACTCAAGAGTCCAGAGGCAGAAGCAGCAGTAGCCTAGAGCAGAGATTTTCTTAGTGTGATGGAGAACAGGAAAATAAGGACTGATTGACTTCTAGTTATAATATAATTTTAATCTATGAAAAAACCTCCTGGTGGTGTCAGTATGAGAGCCAGTGATAACTGGGGAGATTATAATGAAACACCAGAGCCTGCTTTCTTTTCTCCACAGCTCTGCTCTATCAACTTCCTTATTTTCCCTGCCTAGACCTGTCCAGCTCCTACAGGAGTTAACAGGAGCTTTGCCATCAACTCCAGGAGGAGCACAGTTGTGAATTATCATAAATTGAGGCCAGCCTTGGCAACAGCTCACAGAAGGGCCAGTCCCACATCAGGAATCAGGGGATGTTTCACTGACAGTGTTAATGCACTGTGGAGCAATAAAACTACTGGTTTCTGGCATATTATGGAGCAACATGACAAAAAATTGCAGAATCCACAATATTATCCTACCCACAGTTTTCTACTGACCCTAATTACAGTTTTGTTGCTAAAGCTATATAATTTGATTTTCAGCAGCACACCAAAAAGGCAGGAGCTCAGCAGTTCCCAAAGCGACTGCACAGTTTGCTGGACAAATGTGTTTTGCTTCTGGTCAGGACTTAGGTGAATAAGTAATTAAGAAATTAGATGTCCAAACATGTCTCCAGTTGGTCTACAGAACAAGAACAGATAGTTATGGCTGGCATGCCTGTATGCCACTCCAAGTGTTTAAAGCTGATGGTAGCTCTTTTCTCTAAGGGCAGGTGGTAGATCCAGTGGAGGCCACACTGTTCCTGCACTTTCATTCCAAGTGTAATTTTCGTATCTTCAGAGATAACCAAAGGCCTAAGCACCACTGGTGTGGTGGCACTTGTCCCCATGCATATGTCAACAAAAATATCTGCTAGAAAAGGGAGATGTCATTTTACTCACTTTGTGTATTCTTGTTTGGGCCTTAAACCATTTTGCCTTTCTCTTATTTCCAGACATGTGTATTTTTGTTTATTTTGCCATTGAAGTCCCTAATATTTGTTTAATTGCTGTTGACATACAATTGCCATACACCACAAGCTGACTCTGCCAGATGAGCATTGCTGTGGTAGAATCAAGAGCTGCCACCCTCATCTAACCTGTCCTTCTGAAGGAGGCTTCCACCTGATGCAGCAGGAAGTCTTTGCTTCCATCCCTGCAGAGACATCAGTGCAAACCCAGTCAAAAATCCAGTCAAAAATCCAGCTGAGGTGAATGTAAGCAGACAACCAGGCTTTCCATGAGGAAACTGAGGTGTGACACACTCTCTACACCCAAGGTTGTCCTTGGTGTTTGTCCTTGGTTATTGTCCTTGTCCAATAACCTCCAGCAAAGAAGCAGGTGGGAAGCCAAGGCAGCCACTCCTGTAGCTGCTGCAGCAAAACTCACCAGAGCTCATCTCTCAACATGGAGTAATGTTCTTGGCATTCGTGGGAATCAGGCTTCCTCTGACTAAAGGGAAAAGTAGCAAGGGACATGATTTTAGATTGTTACTGATTTTGTTTCGCTTTCAAAGGCAGCAAGATTAAAATTTGAATTCTAATTATCTGCCTCTTTTTTTTTAAGTCACAGCAGCTAAGTCATTCCCATCAGTGCTTTCCCTAAGATCAGAAGCAAAGCTGTCACTAAAATATATTTTTTCAATTCCAAGCCAGTCATATCAATACAGTGACTAAGATGAATCAGTTCCATGGTGCTCTCATTCTGTGTTTAATAATAAAATAAAACCAAAAATTACTAATGAAATCTCAAATCCTCCAGGGTATTGAAAATTGCAGACTGTTGTCTGAGCTTGCACTCTGACCCCAGCTTATGTTTATCTGCTAAAGCATAGTAAGCACACATGATATTATAGAGCAAATAAAACACACAATTAAGCCAATACATCCAGGCAGATAAAACTAATGAAAGGTTTAGCTCTTGAAGCGTGTAGAATGTCTTAACATAATACATTTCCATGCTTAGATTTTCAAAACTGCAAAATACAGACATTTATAGGTACGTGTCTCAAATTTAAAATAATCTTTTTGGAAGGAGCAGACAGTATCTTTTTCTGACACACTGAAGGGGAATAATGTTCATTGTTTATGCATTTTCTCAAGCAGTGGAATTTTACACGGCTAAACTTCACTTCATCAAATGTATATCAGTTTAAATTAGCTCAAGATCCAACTGAACATTCATTTTTAGATCACAGTTTTGGAGGAACTGATTTATCAGGGTGCCTAAATCCAGATGCACTACAAATAAGCCAGGAAAAACAAACAAGCCTCTTGGCATAAAACAAATGAGCCGGGGGGGGGAAAGAAATGAGAAAAAAGGAACAGCTTAGGGAAAGTAAGAAAAAACCTGCCAGTGGGAAGACTGCACAGTTTCACATTCCAGACACTACCCCACTTGGGTTTCCTCATGTTCCACCTTCCCTCCAGCCCTTCCTTTTTTATTTTTATTAGTTTTCCTTTTTTTACCATTGCCTTCTGGACCACCTTCCCTGCTTGCATCCATCAGCTCTCCAGTTTTGCATTTGCACTCCTTTTTAAACCATGTCTCTTTAACAAACTTTATAAACCATTTAGAGTGCCTGAATGAGAACAGTTTGGAAGGACCAAAAAGCTTTGGGCATGGTCTGAGCAATGGTAGCTGCCTGAGTATGCTTTGGGCTCCCAACAAATACAAAAACAATCACCCCAAGAATAGGATCCTAAAATGAAAGGTAGTTAATAGCAGACCCTTACCATCCTTCTGTCAGGTATGTTGGTTTGCTGATTCTGGAGCTGTGAAGACTTTGTAGAAGAGGAAAATTTGTAAAAGATGAAAAAGTGAATGAAAATGGAAATGTTTGTATGATACCAGTCCTGTCAAGAAACAGCGGCCAAGTGTTAGAATAATTACCCTTTAAAAAATAGGGGATTAAAGGTAAAAAACTTCTGGGCTGAGACCAGGTCTCCTTAGCTGGGGAGCAGCCCAACAGAGAGGAGTCCTTCTTCTTGCACAAACTTTCTGTTAATGGTGCCTAATTAACCTGGTGCTTGGTTAAAAAATTAACATATTTGTCAGGTCTGACTCAGTTCTTATTCATCGCTATTTAAGAACACAACAGTGTCTTATTTCCATCCATGTTCATGTCGTCTGGCTTGTGTAGAGAGGTAAATGAACTCAGAGAAGTTAGATCTCTTAGATCATGCAGAAGAAAGTTTTGTCAGGTAGCCCTGAGTGTAAGACAGTGCCACAGATATTACCATTATACGCTGTTCTTCATTTCGCTCCTTTTGTTTCCTATCAGACTCCCTAGAGGTCTTAGTTTGTATTCATTCACTCTCTCAAACGTCTTCCCAGACGCTCAAATCCCACTTCTGTTATTGTAGTTTCTTTTAAATTTGTCTGGATCCCTTGTGCAGAGTCAGGACTTTACTGTTCCTTAGCTCAGCATTCTCCTGGCTGGACTCCAGCTCAGGTAATTATATCCAGGACTCTCTCAGACTTCCCTCTCTAGCTGCCTTTGGAGAAGTTATTCTTCCTTTTCTTTTCCGAGTTGCTTTATAATATTGCAGACCCTGGGAACTGATGGGATGTGTATTTTGGAGAGGCTGTGCATTATGCATTAGGGGTGAACCAACACCTTCCGCAGCGGGACTGAAAGTACTGACACAGCTTCCTTTCTTTTTCATTTCTACGCTATTTTAAGTGGGCAGTTGTCACACCAAGCACAAGCTGAAGGACAAAAATTTCGTCCAGATGAATCTGTTGTTGCTATTTGAATGTGAAGACTTCACCCTCTAATTTCCTACTCTGAATCTAGCCTTGATTTGTTCAATAGCTGTTCAGTGGCTTATGTCACTTGAGCCGGTTGTCACAAGATGCTCACAAAAATAGATTCCTCACTTATTGGGAGAAATATCAATACAGAGGCTAAAGAGAGAACAAGTACTGCTAGAGGTAATGCTGCTACATCAACCAGGAGGCAAATTACAAAGTAAAAGCAGTAGAATACTTAATTTTGCAATGCCTCTGTTCAATCTGCTTGTTAACCAGCAGTTCTCTCTTATATTTATCCAGTGCTAGGCCAAAGACAGTTCAGGGTATCCTTTCCAAAGAAAAGGATTCATATAGAATCACCAGGAGTCTACAACAACATGTAAGAGAGAAAAAGTATTTTCCTTCTTAACTAAGAAGCATGAACCATAAAATTAGGCACATTTCAGAAAGAAAAAGAGATATATAGTACAAAACAAGATGAAAAGTAAAGAATTGATCTGCTTACTAGACACTGCTCATTTCCTGCAGGGTATGGGCATCAGAACTGGCTGCAAGTACTTATGCAAGCTCATGTAACTGCTCACTGCACTGCAGTTCTTCCAAGGCAAAGAAATGGATCTTCACACATCAAACAAGCAAACTCTGATCAATTCTCACTCCCTCACCTTGGAGGAATTTGAGCTGTTGCTATCAGCAGAAGTTAGCTGTTCCCAAGTCTGGGCAGAACTGCTGCACTCAGAAAAATCTTGGGAAGGCAAATTATTCAGGAGAGGTCAATCTGTGCTCACAAGAAGCTTTAGAAATGCTTTCCTAATCTAAACTTAAAGGTTTTACTTTCACTGTGGGCTGTCTCTCAGGGAAGGATCACCAGAGAGCAGCCTCATCTACTTGGCCTCATTTGGAATGGAGGTTGGACCAAGTTACCTCCAGAGGACCCTTCATGCCCGTTCTGCACCCACAGGGAAATCCTTCACACCACGGAAATTTCTACCAAGGAAAAACAATAAAAGAAACATGTATTTGATGCAAAAGTAATATAGGTTATATTCAATTTCTTTTTGTTTTCTTTTCCCCCCCAGATCTGCAAGTTTTAAAAGCTGCCAGGTCCAGCTCAGCTTTCATGTTAAAAAGTCCCAATTTTACCCAGTGAGGACATGACTGAACTTGGAACACTTGCTCAATCAGGTTCTCCAGAGAGGTCACAACCATCACAGCCTTCATGTGATGATGTCCAGCCAGCTGAAGTGGTTTCTGCACTTGTCCCAGAAGTGAATAGAGGGGAAGGCAAGGAGCAGGGGTCTGTAGAAATGTACATCTGGAAGTTTAACTTGACCCTGCTGCAGAGTTAAGTTAGCACAGCCCCTGTGCAGTTTTGATGACAGGACTTGGCCAGTGCAAAAATAGCTGGCACCAGGTTCACCTTCCTCCCCCTCTGCTAAACAGCCCTTTCATGCAAAAAGAAATTGACCCCACTGTACTCAGTAACATTTTTATCCTCCCTCCCCTGCAGTTCAGGGGTACGTGAGCAGTCATAAATCCATATTTAAAGTGCTGTTGACTGCTTTAGAACTTGGGCAGTAAAGGAAATAAAGTAAGCACATAAGCATGTAGCCCTTGCACTGTTAAACATGGCGTCTACTGCTGGGGATAACTAAAAGCATGGTTGACTAAGGAACTAAATAAAACTGTAAGGCACTGTATGATTTATATCACAAGGGTTTTTCTGTAGTTTTTGTAAGTGGAAACCAGGATTGGGTGCAGGACATATTTGCACAAGACAACAGGAACAAACGTACTTTAGGATTCTTACTGCAATCAAAGCACTGGGGACAAGGAAAGAGTGAAAGTATACAAACATACTTGAGCACTGGAATTTTTATGAAGGAGAAATATTCACTATATAATGGTATCCATGTGGAATGGATGCTGTTGGCTTACATTATACCAGATGATTGATGGTGGTGCAACACAAATAGGTAATGGGCAATGTAACCTGTATTATTTCATGCTTGTTTATTTTCAAGAGGTGATACAAGAATAAAGCAAATTCTACAGCTTCATAAATTTCAGCATCTGTTTCTTTTTTCTGTTTGAAAATTTTAAACATCAAGCAGGTTTTGGAACCTGCAAGCAGACAAGTAAAAATTGCTTCCTCATATCCAACTTGGGATTTTCTTATTAGTCATTATGAGTAAAGATGTCTAATGTAAGAATAGCAACAGTTTAATCTTCCACAGAACCCAAATATTTCAAGTACATTGCTAACATTACCAAGTGAATTTGCACTGAACAGTGATATGCATTTTATCAAAGAGAAGCAAAGGCACTGCTTCTCTTTATGGAAGTTATGGATCACATTTTCAAGAGCACTGCCAGTTGTATTTGCTGCAGGGTCTTTACACACAGGGCAAGCTCCTCATGGTATAATCCTCACCTCACTTTAGTCATTTAGTAAAAGAGCCTCAGACTGCTCCTATACATTTCTGCAAATGCAGTGACAATCTCCTGTCCTCACAATTCATGAGGACAGCTATGTATTTTCTCAAAGAAAATGTTGTCAGAGAAACAAAATGAATGCTTGAACTACTGCGTTACCAGAAAGTCCTTTTTGGCTGCATCATTGCAAACGTTTCTAGATGAGTGAAACTGTTTTGAGTCAAACTTAAAAAAGAATGTGGAAATAACCATTAGCAAGCCAGAGGTGCCTGTGAAGATCATAGAGGATATATAGAGGGATATTAAGAGAGTGCTGCAATTCAGCTGGGTAAGATCAAAGAGAGCCAGATAACAGCCAGGGGACATCAGAGTACCATGAAAGTTGCTGAGGATGTAGGAAAACCCTGTGTAGTGCTGTGGGACATAAGGGAAGCTGAATAAGATATGTATGTCAAGAAACATCCCAGGGTGATACAGAAAACCAGAGGACACATCATCACGGCAAAATTGTCTGAGAAGGCCTCACGGTGGTGTGAGGTGCAAGCCTCAGGGTGGCGAGGAAAACCAGAGAAGGTTGAGAATTGCTGGGGACACAAAAAGCAGCCAGCTAACACGAGGGAATATTACTGAATGCAATAACATCAAGAAGGGCTACAACTGCTGGGTAGAGCTACAAGGATGTTTGAATTAACAAAGTGAGAGGGCCCATATTTTATGGGGAATAACACAAGATGCTGGACATCAGGGACCAATAAAGGTAAATGAAGAAGCAATGAGAAATATGCCAAGGAAAAACACAACATATCATGAAATAGAAAAAAAAAATTCATTGCTAGAGAGCACAAGGGAGAATCTGGAAAATGCTTCCAGCAAAAAGCTCCCCAGGCTTAGGAACCTTGTTGGAGCAGCTGCTGAGCCTGAAGAAGGCTACAGCATGTTAGGGAATGAGAGAGCAACTGTAAGGTGCCAGAAACAGTGAAGCAGATTGTGAGCTGAGTGACAAATGTGTAAGCTGCTGGTTGCTATAAGGGGCCGTGGTGTCAGGAAATGTTGGAGCCTGCTTCTGGAGGCACCCAGGAAGATTGAAAGAACACTGTATAGGTTGAATAGCACCAAGAAACATCAGAGAAGACCATGAATACCTTTAAGCCTGTTCAGCAGAGGGATCCAGACTAAGGCAGTGAATTATGAGTGACTAGCTAAACAGCCACATAGAAACCAAGGCAAAGCTGTGATCTCCCAAGGGCCCAAGACACCAGGAAAAAGCTCGAGAAAGAATGCAGATTGCCAGGGGGACTGGAGAATCCTGCATATAAACTAGGGACAACTGAAAGCCGGGAGATCCGTCAGGAAGCACAGAGCAAGGTCACAGACTGAAACAACTCAGATGTCTGGGTTCACCGTTTGACTAATAGAAGAAAGATGTGACCCAAGATAATCCTGCCCGCTTCTCTTTTGGAGAGCAGAACAGAACCCCTTTCAGTACTGTCTTAAAGCAATGAATGCTTCCTGCTGAACGACCATACAAGGCCATGTATGGAAAATAGCTATCTATCCTATGTCATTGTATGTGTTTAAACTGGGCCTTGGAAACCACACGGGACCAGGAGAGGAAAATAATCTCTTTGGGACAAGGGAAACTCTTAAAGGACTAAAGTTGTGCTTAGGTCTGTGTGCTGGTGCAGGGAGCCCTTCTGCCCTCCTCAGCACAGTTACAAGCAGGTAAAGATCCCCAGTCTTTATCATGAGTTTACAAAATACTGAGAGAGAGAAAAGCGGCTTGGAAAATATGTTTTATTCATGCATTCATCTCCACAGCACTGGTCCTAAATAGAGTAACATGGCCAATGTATTTATAATTCACTGTGCCAATTGGCTCTGGAGCAATGCCTTGCTGGAGCCTGGGCAGAGCGAGGGCCTCAGCCCCCATCTGGCAACCCAGTTTCGCAGAGCAGACACTCTTAACCTGCTCCTTGCTGCACATCTTCCCTAGGGAATGGCAGTCGGCACCAGGACTCCAGCAGCACAGCTCCTCCCTCCCTCCAGCACAGCCTCAGGAGAGCCATTCTGCAGCCTGAGTTTGGATGGGGAGGTGCAAGGGGGAAGAAGACAAAGAGTTATTTTTCGTGAGATCTGCTGCGGAAGGCTGAAAACAGCCAGGTTTCCAACCTCCTTCCTTTGTTTGCCTTAGGTCTCTCAGTTTCTATATCAGGCTGTGGTTCAGCTTCCATTAGCGCTTCCTCATCAACATCACTAACAATGGTTTCCTCACTGAGGGTATCACTAGGATTATACTTACTGCCAGAATCCTCTGGCACAAAATCACTGTCTGAGTCAGAGCAGAGAAATAATTAACCCTCATGATACTTCTCTGAAGAATGAACAGAATACCTAATAAGATTTATGGGGCATCAAACTGATCTTGCTCCTAAGGAGAAAAGCATCCGCACGCTGAAGTTGTCATCGCCACCAAGGAGTGAGGAGGCTCCTGAGGGGACACAGGAGACATCCTCACCTCACCCTAAGGCAACCTGCATTCCCTTAATTGAGTTACTTACCTTACATGTCCAAACAGCAAACCACTTGTTTACCACTCTGGCCCTGGATTAGATCATGGTTTCATTGCCTAAAAAAACTATCAGAGTCAACGGATTTTCAGCTTCTGTGAAACTGGCCAGGCTGGAGGCAAGACTATTTTACCTGAAATTACCAGCATTTGATTTGCAAATGGCCTTCAAATACTCCTGAAGTACTTCTTGTTATGTAAGACTAGATTTATCATTCAACTTACAACTCCAGAACTGAAATAGAACAGTTGGAAAATTTTCCCCACATCTGGAGAAGAGTCTTACCCCACAGAAGAGAGATAAGCACCAAAATATATACAAATTTGTAGGCTTTTGCTATTTTCAACTCTAGAGACAAGAGTTTTCCTTCTCTTCAAAAAGTAATCAGTCACTTCAGTGGCAGACACTTGCAAGCGAAACTAATTAACTTTCTAGGTCCACTAGGATCCCCTCCCAAAAGCTGGTAATATGTCTCAGTGGGGTAGGAGAAGGATAGTACAGTCCTAGCTAGCTGGGAAGGATCTCTGGAGAAGCACATATGATACAGATTCTGTCTGCAAAAAACCAGAAGTCAGCTAAGATCTGGAAGCCTCAAAATCCTTTCACTTCTGCTGGGAATTTAGTTCAAAGCAGCTGCATGTAAATGTTGCATAGCAAATGCTACACTGGCAAATCTTTCTCATGATTCTTGTTTTTAAATCAACAAGAATAAGCTATATAGAAGAGGAGCTAGCTTTAGGGCAGCCAGTTTTACCCCATTTTAAACTAAAAGTGAAAACAACCCTAAGGAAAAAAAGAGACTATTTGAAATATGTATGAGCAATCGCACTGCCCTGCCTCATCTCTTTGTGCTGCAAAAAGGGGACACAGATTGGCTGAATCTTTTATACAGAGAGATCTGGCCAGAGACTCATCAGAAAGCATGCAGCTACCATTCCCAGTTCCTGTCCCTCCCGGCCAGGAGAGGGTAAGAGGCAGGGAGACAAAGCAGGCTGGGATCAGCAGCAGGCTGGGAATCGCCTGAAGGCTTGTCATCTTTCTCCAGAACCTAAAACAGTGAAAGCAGTGAGTATTTCCTCCTCATTCACATCCCTTGCATAAGTGTTTCTGGTATCTGTGCAACCTCTAAACTTCTGCCTCATATAAATGAAAGGGAAACATTGTCAGTAATTCCTGAAGGAGGAAGATCACTTCAACCTTTGACTTACTCACCACTCATTAAAAAAAATAAGATCAGTAAAAGTTGCTAATGGAGAGAGAAAAACACCTCAGCATGAATGCAATGGTTAGGGCACTTTTCAAATCTTGTTAGTAGTTATCCCTTCAACATAAAGTCACACAAATGGTGTGGAATTTATGCAGATATTCTCCTTGCCCCCACTCCTAAACACCACCTGGATGTCCTTCCATATTTTTAATCTAATCCAATTCTTATGAAAACACTAACCTTAGAGATTTGAGGTTAAAATTCCTCTGCAGATCCAAACCAACTTAAGTGTCAGGTAAATACTTGCAACCTCCATGACAAGGGTCTTAACAGAAGCGCTATGTTGGAAGTAAGGAAGCCTTTCCCAGCACTGATCCTGGCTCCTATGTATGCTTTATGTGGGTCTGTGGGCCCAGTACTACACAAGCTCTGGATCAGACACCTCTTAGAGGAAGCTGCCATACTGCAGACATCCAGGAAATGTGGGTGCTTGCAGTCGTTCCAGGAACTGGCAACACCAATGTTGAGCATCTACTTTGACACTAATTTGAGCATAATTCAGACCTCTACCCTCACCAACGCTTGACCAAGGACAAAGATTTGAACGGGGGAACTTGAGGAGCTTGCAAGGTCTTTATTCTGCTGTGCATTCTTGGCCACAGCTGCTCGGCACAAAGTTCTTCTCCAGCAGCTATGGGAAGGGGTATATGGGGAAACAGCTGCTCCATGGCAGCTTCCTGAGCTGTACCAGTCAAGCTGCCCAGCAGGCCCGTGTGCTGGAGTCCTCCTCTGCCTGCAGCCCCGGGGATGGGAGAAGCTGCTGATTCAGATCCACTTCCCCTGCTCAGCCCGTCCTACTTCTGGAAATTACCACCTCTTGAGATCTGCCTGCAGAGTAGGCTTGTGTGGACACCCCCTCAGCTACTTCGGTCAACCCAGGCCAGGCTTAAATGGATTAAGTAGGAGGTTTTTGCTAGCCCAGTTTGATTGAAGTGGGTTGAGGGGTACTTAGACATGCATTTCTGCAAACACATCATGAGAGGGCATTAATTCCTGGAAAAAGGCAATGACAAGTAGCTGAGACTACCAGCTCTTGTACTGACACAGCTAAATCAAGAGTCCACTCAAATGAGGCTGTGCAGCTTCAGGGACAGGCAGGAATTTTCTTTGCCAACAGTGAAAGTTAACTGCTTCCCACCAGCTGCAGGTTGCTGCTCTCACAAGAGTGCAGGGGGAAGGGGAAGTCTGCTACTCTCACTTGAGCAAGAAGTCGGCAGGGTTCACCTGCCAGGAAAGTTCAAGCCTTAGCATTACAGCAGGCTAGGAAATGCTCTGCCTCCCTTTCTGTAGGCTGAAATGAGGAGGAGGCAATTTCCATCTGATCCAGGCTCAGACATGTAGCTTAGAATTAGAAATCAACTTAAGTTAAAAATTCAGAAAGCCCTTCCACCCCAGCCTCAGTTACACAGCTCCAGAGGACTTGGGAAGGTATCACTGTAAGCATCTAATCTCACTTGCCTGTTCTGGTGCTTTGTACTCCTCGATTACGTCAGCCACGGCAGCATGAGCAGCACAGGTAAACCAGCCTTCAGTCATGCTTATCAAATAAAAAGCTTTACTGCTTAAAGACTAATGTAAGAAATCAATGTGCTTGCAGCGTGTGCCAGCAGATGATCAAAGCCCATCTTAAGCAGACTCAGAAACTTCACATAATGGTGATACAAAAATCTATGAGCAGTTAATGCTACGAATGTCTGTCTGCTTCCAGAGTGCTTCAAATGCTGCTTCATGAGCTGGCTACCAGATGTGCTCCTCTTCTCCCTGAAGGCCATCACGAGGACTGCTATTTCATTCTCAAATCTCAACAGCCAGTGTGGTGACAGCAGAGAGTCTGCTCCCTAACATATGTCTCCTGCATGACAGCACATTCATTTGAATACCCTGTTATGCTGAAGGAACTAAAGTGACCACTTAACAGGAAGGGATGAATCTTTCCAGCTATCAAAACTGAGCAGCTTAACAAGAACACTGTCAGACCAGAAGCCAAAAATGAAAAGGCAGTTTCTGTCAAGAACAGGGCCATTTGCAGGGATGACTCTCTTGCCAGAGTAATGGCTATTGCCATCCACGTACGTATGCTTCCTACCAAAGAAACATTTGACTATATTAAATGACATTTTCTTTTCTGATGGTTAAAGCAAACTAGGAAACAACGCTGCCTGGGGCAAGGTCATTGCTCAAGTGTCTGGCAGGTGTAGATCACGGTGTGTCCTGATCAGGGATGTGTTCAGAGTGTGCTCCTTTCACAGGAGCAGGGGCACTGGGGAAAAGGAATGGGCATAGGAGCAGGCATCCAGGTCTCACCCTGCCCTGAAGCTGTGACTCAGCCAGCCGTGACAGACACCAGGAGAGGGCCCCGGAATCCTGCTGCCCACATACAGCCTTAGCTGTCATGAACTGTCTTTTAACAACAAAGTGCCACCAATATTTAATCATCCTGTATTCAGGACAGTATGAGCCTGAATCACTCTGTAAGATGCTTGTGTGCGAAAGAATAGAAAATTGGCATTGATGTAATTAACTGTGTATGGCTCAACCCGGCGAAACCTCCAGCCAAGCTGCATAAAACATAAAACCCCTAGAAAGGAGCCACGTGCTTTGTGCTCCACCAGGAGCTGTGGAGTGAAACCTGTGGCTCAGTCTGGCGTGTTATAACCCATCCAGGAGCACAAACTGCTTCTCTCGGCAGACTCCGTTCTCATGGGCACTGAGACTCAGAAGCCAGTGAGATGTCAAGACGTGGGATCTCAGTGTATTCAAGATTTATCTGCATCCCTATGCACATAAATGCCCTTTCAAAGGAAAAAATAGCCCCGTGTGATTGAAGTCTCCATCAGTACAAATCCTACGATGGTTTAGACCATACACACACAGGAATGGAATGTATAATCACAATGCCTGGGATTCTCCTTAACTTTACTAAGGGCCGGGTTGAAGCTATTTTGAAACAAGCAACTATATCTCCTTTAAGCATTAAGCATTCCTGGCAGTAATAATTGCCTTGTAACTAACTCCTCATTAGCACTCTCTCAGACCTGAATTACTGTGCTGACTTTATGTTGCTCCCGGTCCAAGAACAGGATTATCATCCTGGCACCAAAGTCTGCTCTTAATTATACTGTTACAGATGCGAAAAAAAAAAATTCTAATGAAATAAATGGAATAACTCTGGATTTAGAGCAGCATAACTGAGATCAGTTTGTCCCATTGTTTCCCATCTAATCCACAATTTAGCATGATAAAGTGCAGTGTCCTATATAGAGCTTCTTTTAGTTGGGAAGACCAGCTTGTTTTACCCACCAGTATGTCATGGTGACAGATAACTATTTTGATGAATTTAATAATCTAATCTGAATTCCTTATCCAGGAAAGAAAAATCGTTTTGCAAAAAAAAAAGAATATGGCACCTGCTTTAGATAGAATAAAAGCATTAATGTGAAGAATAGGAAACCAAGTGTTCGACCCTGAGTGATGCTGAGCAGCTGCAACTTCCACGAACTTTGTAGGAGTTGTAACATCTCTGTGGATGATATTTTAAGATCCAATGCAATGTTTTCTCTACTATTTTATTTCAGTTTGTCATTAATGCAAAGGAAGACACAGATAAAACACCTGAAGACATCACCATGTGCAATCCAGATGACTGAACAAAACTTTACGAAGCAGAACTTGCAGTGGCAATGCATGTAGAAGCTTGATCAAAGAGAGATCATTAATCATGTACACACAGGTTGGATGAGGGGAAAAGGCCTGAGGAAAAACCACATGAAAAGTCTTCATCACACAAGTACTTACATTATTGCTTCATAGCTTTTTATGGCCTTAAATCCAAGCAAAAAAAAAGACGTTATCTAAGGTGGTCTAGGGAATACAGCAAAGATATACAAAGACAGACTGAGGAAAGGGTAAATGAGGTTTTACTGCATTCCAGATTTCACTTGCAAGTGATGGAATGGCCGTTAAGACTGTTGGAATGATTTCTTGCATGGCAGAAGGCAGGAACTCAAGAAAAGAAAGCAAGATAAGTATGTATGTTTTAGCAGAATTCTTACTAACTACTAAATTATTATTGGCTGAATACCAAACACTCCACACAGTGATAAACAACTGCTCGTTTTATTTCACTAAACAAAAAGCCCATTGAAAGATTTCTACTATTACTGCACTCACTGGAACTCACTTGAAAAATACAGTTTTGGACATACATCAAATACAACTTACAGCTGAATAGCTGCACTGGTCTGACTTACTTTCCAAACATGTCAAGAAAATGTTCTGTTCTCCAGGCAAAAGGAGAACAACAGAGCGAAGCAGTGCAATAACTACAGGTATCAGACATTCCCTGGGGCTGAGAAATAGCTTCTCTTCTTAATTGTGGAGATTTCAGCAACTGGCCCTGCTTTCAGGGGAACCGGGGGTGGGGGTGGTTTCACATGCAGCTCCTCATTTTTGGTGGCAATCCAGCAAAAACAGTAGGAATTCCCATATTCTGTCTTGCCGTCGAAAAAGGTACATTTTCAACAGCTGTGTCAGCACAACAGTACATAAGGCCACACAGTAAACTAGAAAACCAAACTCATCTCAGTAAAAATACAGTGTTACTAAAAACGGTGCTGTTTTAATCCCAGCATTGGTTCGATCCCCAGTGCAGAGTTACAAACAGCTGTGGCAGCACAACGTGGGGCAATAGGTGGTGGTGGCAGTGGCAGGGATGACAAAAATCCTTAAGATCTGCAGCCAGGAACAGCCTATGCAGAGCTGGGTATCAGGCTGTATAGAACTGTCACTGTGTCACGTCCCATTTCCCTCAGAGGCAAGGCCAATTATGAAATCCCTCTCTCTGTTCTTTGCCCTGGCTGCTGCAGTTTGTCACCTCCAAAGTTGTGCATGTAAACCAGTTTTAAAAGATGCATCCTAAAATGGATCATGGAAATCATCTAAGTTATAGGGGAAAAAAAATACCACAATGGGTTTGTTTTCTAATCTTGCTCTGTTCAGCCCAGCTGAACTGCAGGGCTAATGATTGGGCATTGGCAAGCTCCTAAACCACTTCTGTGTCAAAGAACACATAAAAGATCCTGAAGATTTGAGTCCAAACTAAAATCCTCTTTAAAGCAACCCTAAAGTGCTTATGACTGGACAGCTCAAAGCTGGGGCTCTTTCAGAGGATGTACCTGTGTCCCACTTGAAAACCTGGACACAAATTTGGTGAACAATGGTTCTGTAAAATGTTATGTGTGTTAAAGGGCTGGTGCTCCCCACACCTTTCCTTTCCATGTGTTTACATCCCCCACATGTCTGTACAACACTACCAAATGCAATTCCTACTCTGCTGCTATGTATAGCTACCCAAACCCAGGGGGATTAGAGAACCACTCCATCCAGGGCAGGTTCTGTGTTTAGGATGGTCGCTTTAGGCTCTGTTCATGTATCTATCACCTGATAATCTGTTGATTCCCAGCATCTCTGAAAGACAACTGTTACAGTTCTAAAGCTGGGTTCTCTGACACATCAGAGCCTAAATCCTGTGAGCAGTTCTGGAAAGAAAGAAAAAAAAAATCCTTAAATCTTTCCACCCTCCATAGCCCCCACTGACTGTGCAAAGCCCTTTAACAGAATTGTTTAGACCACATAACACCCACAACTCGCAGTTTATGAAGTTTGTCAGTCTAATCACTGCAGACTTTTTCAGAGTAGATCCCCACAGTAACAATTATTTTCTGCTTTACTGACTCAGGGAATTTCATTCTAGTTTTTCTCCCCTTACCTCCCATCTACCCTTTTATTTCTATGCCATGTTTCTTCATTCTCTCTTGCACGTATTGTGCCTTTTGTGGCCAAAAAAAGCCTGCAGCTATAGTATTTCCCTATGTTGCTAGTGGAGACTGCAACAGCCTGCATAATTTGTCCCCTCAGATGCAGATCTGCCCTAAACCTTCCAGTTTATTTGTTTGGCCATGCTGTTGAGCTTCCAGTTGTTCAGTAAAACATGGAGCTGTGAATCATTATCAGGAGCTTTTGGGTTTTCAGTGAATCCCTGTGAAACAGAGAATAGAGACTGCAAGTTTTACGTGCTTATTGTCACTGCAGCAGTTGCACAAGCCTTGTGACATGAGCAGAGCTTAGCTCTGTGTCTGGCTACAAGCTTTGTGCTATAAAGGCACAAAAATCATTGCGGGAAATGGGGTTTCAAATCATAATGGGGAAAATCTTGGATTTTCTTTTTCCTAGAAGAAAGCATTTTTGAAGGGAATTTTTTACATAAAGCTGAAGACAGCTTTATGTAAAAGCTTTATACATACACACACACACAAAAGTGAAAACATATTTCATAATTTTACCCTATGCCATTCAGCTTCTTCCCCAAAGAGCAGCTTTAGAGTGCCTCAGCGCCTCTAAGCCAGACGGACCAGGGAACGCAGTGAGGGGCTCCCATATGCCCTTTTTGTTCCACACGAAGCCAACCTCCAGCTTAACGCAGGCCCTTCCAGCCTGGGAAAACTTGGGAATTGCTTCAGCTGGGAGGGCCGGCCGAGCAAAGAGAGCACCTCAGGTGCACGGCCTGGGCCCTGCCCTCACCTCTAGCCGGACCCCCAGGCTACCCCCGCTGGCCCACTCGCGTCCCCAGCGCCCCCCGTAGCCCCAGGGCGGGGGGCTGTGGCGGAGACAGCCCGTACCTGGCCTGGCAGAGCCCCGTAAGTGCCAGCCCCAGGCGGGTTGTCGCTCCGCCGGCAGCGGGGCTCGAACCCGCGACACACGAGCTCCCAGCCCGGGCCGCCACGAGCCGCGTCTCCCAGCGCGGCGGGCGGGGAGAACCGCGCGCCATCCCGCCGCGCCTCCAGGGGGCGCTGTGGCGGGAGCGCTCGGCCGGCGGGCCCGGGAGCCTGGAGTAACACGCCCTGCGATTGGGCGGTGCTTTCCCGCGGGCCAATGGGAGGCGCTGTCTCAGCCGGCCGCCCGCCCGCCTCCGGCGCCATCTTGCTGCGGCCGCGGGGAGCCGAGCGGGCCCGGCAATGCCGCACTTCCAGGCCTGGGAGGAGTTCACCCGCGCCGCCGAGAAGCTCTATCTCGCCGACCCCATGAAGGTGGGACAGCCCGGGCTGAGAGGGGAGGATGCGCGGCCCGGCCGTGGGAGAAGCGCTGTGGAGGAGGCTCCAGCTGCGCGCAGCTCGGCGGGGGCGGGTGGGGGGGGCGGGGCGGGGGGGGGGGTTCGCTGGG
>VZRF01013102.1:0-23224 GCA_013396875.1 Vireo altiloquus | reverse complement strand
GAAAAGACCTCCGAGATCATCGAGTCCAACCTAGGACCGAACATTTCCATGTCAAGTGTCAGACCATAGGTAGCATTAAGTGCCACGTCTAGTTATTTTTTGAACAGTTCCAGGGATGGTGACTCCACCACCTCTCTGGGCAGCCCTTTCCAATGTCTAATAACCCTTTCTGTGAAGAAATTCCTTGTAATGTCCAGCCTAAACCTCTCCTGGCACAGCTTAAGACTGTGTGCAGGTTGCGTGGGAGAAGAGGCCGATCCACACCTGGCTACAATCTCCTTTCAGGAGGTTGTAAAGAGTGATAAGCCCTGAGCCTCCTTTTCTCCAGGCTAAACACCCCCAGCTCCCTCAGCCCTCACAGGACTTGTGCTCCAGCCCCTTCCCTAGCTCCGTTGTCCTTCTCTGGAGTCTCTCCAGCACCTCAGTGTCTTTCCTGAAGTGAGGGGCCCAGAACTGGACACAGCACTCGAGGTGTGGCCTCGCCAGTGTCGAGTACAGGGGAAAAGAACCTGCAGGAAGAGGATTACTCGTTGGTGTTGCAGCTGACCCTCCTTTTTATGTGAATCAGGAGGGAGCTCTCATTTATAACCCCAACAACATCCCTGGACAGCAAGAACCAAACTTCAAAGATATTGAGCTCATTCACATTGTACCTGTGTGTTAGAGACCGAGGTTAAGAGTTCTGCTGAAGTATCAAGAAGTGGTTTATTTTGTGAATTTACAGCATTTAAGATTGTATGATTCAAATATGTCCTTTCATTAGCTTTTACATTGCATTGTTGCCTGCAGTGACGTTTCAGACTGGAAGGTGTTTGCATCCTAAAAAATAATTCCTCAAGGACTTAACTTCTCAGTTTACGACTGTTTCTTGTTTCCAGTGACTTTTTTGGGAATGTGGTTTATGCAAATATTAAAAGTAACCTCAGTCTTCAGAAAAAAAAACATTAAATTTCATCCAAATAGCAGCACAAAATTGTGATGTGGTACTCACACCTGAAAAAACGTCAGTACAAAAGGCCTAGTTTTCTTCACCAAAAATAGGGAAACTGGCAAAACCTTCAGAAGATTAAATTAATATCTGATTATTTAAAGCAGATTAACATCTGCTTTTTAATTAGCACAGAGACTCCATATGCGATTGCTGCTGATAATAAAATTGCCCAGTTTTGCCTTCTTAGGCTCTGTGACATTCAATTAAATGAAAGAGAAATGATGTCACTGCAGCCAGGAGCTGCACTTCCCCTTTCCTTAAAGGACCTCCAAAAGCATTCTCTTCCCATCCCTGGCAGTAAACTTGTCTAGTTACAGAGGGGTTTGTATGAGCCCCATTGTTGTAACACAGATACTGTCCTGTCACTTTGGCAGAGAATTAGCCTCAGGAGCTTCGGTATTTGGGCTTGCTAAGAAACTGAAACAAGAGCTGTGGGAGATGGGTGTGTGTTCTCCAGCCAGGTACTGAGTGGTCTTGCCTTTTGCAAGAGCAGGTTATTGATGCACTGACTCTGTACCTGCTGCCTGTGGCAGCCTCTCTTGTGCTTTTGGGGCTGCTCGGTAGGGAGGTGTGCTGTTACACTGCTGCTGGGGTCAGCAGGTGGCAGTTTGTTAAACAAAAAGGGTCAATCTGTGAAGAGATCCATTCTGGAGCAGGAATTTCAAAATGTGTTTTAGTGAAGGCAGTTGTTGACCATTAGCACAAATCACTGTCCAATAAAAACCTGTTTACAGTGTGAGTTCAGAATGTTCTCAAAGGCCACCTTGCTTTGTTTCTAGTTACTGATGTTAGCTGAGGCTGCAAACAGTTGCAGACCCTCTGTGAATCTGGCTGAATCTGTGCTCAGGAGGAGCCACTTAACACTCAGTCACTGAGGATGTGGATTTTTATCAGTGTGGCTTTGAGAACTTTGGTGATTTGAGAGCAACTGGATAGGTTAGAGCTTAGGGCAGGTGACTGCAGGAGTAACTCTGATAACAGTTCAGGTACTATGGAAGAAAAAGTGGTGATGTTGAGCTTACCCCACTCAGGTGATCCCTTTCAAGTCTTCATGTAGAGCTGCTTTTTTTTTAAGTGTTTCAAGCCTACAAACACAGGCTTCCATTTGGTTTTTCTGGGGTGTGATACACGGCGAGGGGTGTCTCGTCTCAATATGACTCTCATAGTTTATCCTGCCTGTCACCAAGGTCTCTGCAACTGTTATTGCTGTATTTTCAGTGTATCCCCAGTGTTAACCTTGCTGATGCTGCTACAAAACCAGTTTAAAGTGTTAAGCAGGGAAGTATGGTGGGTCAGCTTCCACATCACCTTGGCTATAGGATTACAACTTCCACACCACTAGAGCTGAGGACCACCACGGAGATGCTGAAAACATGGAGCAGTCCACGTTAATTATAATTAAGGATAGTCTGAATGTGGGCAGATTTCCTTCAATGTATTCTGAGAATTGTTAGCTGTAAGTGCTAATTTTTAAAATGTTTGTCATTTCAGGTGCGTGTTGTTCTCAAATACCGACATTGTGATGGGAACCTCTGTATCAAAGTAACAGATGATGTGGCTGTAAGTACAGAACACATTTCTCTTCCAGAGCTTGTTGTACCTCTCACAGACTTGTGTTTTGCTGTCTCCCAAGTTAGTTTGGGAGCTCTTGGACACTGCCTTGAGAGTGCCTGACGGTTTTCTAAAAACTTGTGCTCAGCCTTCCCTCGTTGCTGTGTCTGTGATTGGCACTGATCTGTTCAGGAGTATTTTCTAACAGGTGTTCACTACTGTGAGTGTGGTCCTTTTTATTTGCTCAGAGTGGTGAAAACTTCCAGCCATAGGTTGAGTTCCTTCTTTGTGATTGTGAGACCAAATGACAGTGATGTTACAGCTAAGGAGTTGTTTTTCTGCAATTCAGGGTGAGCCACAGTATTCTGCCCTACTCTTGTCTTCAGACTTGGAAAAGACTCAAATTTCTTCTTTCCAGGAAAAGTAGTCTGGCATTGGAATTTCAAGTGCCTGGAAGGGATGTGAAACTTCAGTAAAGGCACTTCTTGATAGGGCAATAGGACTTAACATGGGTGAGATGTTGAGTGTGGGGCACTGATAACAGGGGGAATTTAAGGTAATTTTGTTCAAATCTCAGTAGGGGAAGTTGGAGTTAGGTGATTAACAAACATGAGCTCTTCTGGGGTATAGGCTGCCTTACCTGCTTTCAATCACAGAAGGATGTTACACTGGAGGGGGAAATGGGGATTGGTTGCACATTTTTCTTCAGGTGGTTTTGGTGGTTTGGGTTTTTTGTTTTGTTTGTTTGGGTGATTTTTTTATCTTAATCAGATGCTATGTTCCTTATTTAGGGATGCCTTAGAAAAACAGGTTTTGCTTGGGGTAGGGGATCCCCTTCAGTTGAAAGTACTGAATTTTATGTCTCTGGCAGCATAACATTAAGGACTGTGAAAGGCAAACATGCTTTCAGAATATAGAGAATAGGAAAGTAACTTCAGGTTTAAAATCTGGTTCTATGTTTAGGCAACTCAAATGGGAATCTCTTTAAAGACGGCTTTAAAACCTAAGTTTTAACAGTTTTTTTGAGCTGGGAGAAACTAGAATGAATTACAGGCTTCCCTGTTTTCAAAATGGGAGGCATGAGCATTAAGGAGAAGTTGAAAAGTAAACACAGATCTGTGTGTGCTTTGAAGCAGGGTAGATGTGTTGGTGCTGCCTCCTGGTAACAAGTGAACATTTCAGTGCTCTCTGTGTTTTGTGTGTTCCAAGCACAAGTGCATAGCAGCTACAAACACGATAAAGCCAGTTGAGGTGAAATCTGATATTAGGAAATTTGTCTTGCAGTGTTTGCTGTACAGAACAGACCAGGCACAAGACGTGAAGAAGATCGAGAAATTCCACAGTCAGCTCATGCGACTCATGGTGGCGAAGGAATCCCGCAGTGCTGCCATGGAAACAGACTGAAGTGCTGTGAATAAAATGAGTGCTCCGGTCATATTTCACTGGAAGAAAATCTCTTGGATTTGAACGAAAAACTGGGGCAGGAGATGCTTTTGTGTACTGAAGTGGACTGATGACAATTCTGAAGCATTTTCACCCCTCAGACGCCACTTTGGAAATCTAGGCAAATAAGTGCTTTCAATTGAAAGCTTGTATTTATTTTTGGGTATCAAGCAACTATTCTTACACATTAGGTATGCTAAGAAGACAAGTAAATATTTTAAATCTACAATATATTAGTCTGAATTTGATAGGCCACAAGCATACTTCTGGAACGTTACTGTAAAATTTCATATAGATTTCATTGTGTTCATACCTTATGCTGGTGTATTCTTAAAATGAGAGGGTTTATTAACCTAATACTGTACCATGGTGAGTGGGTCTAATAAGTATTTACATACGTTGTATAAATCTGCTGGGTTTAGAATAACAGATGTTTTCTGGAAATGTGGAAATTGCCAATTTATATTACCACTGTCACTGGCAACATTCTAGCTTTTGCTATTGCTCTTGGTCGTAAGCCGTGCAACATTATCCATAATGCAGTTTGTAGAACTCTTACATTGCCTAAGTAATTAAACTGTATTTTAAAAGTTAAAATAGAACTTCACTTGAATATTGGTGGAGATCTGTGAGAAATTGGGAGAGTTTTTTTTCTGCCTGTGCAAATACTGTTACTGAAAAATAGTCAGTGGCTTTTTTACATACTTGAACTATTTTGTACTCACAGGGGTTCTTTTTCCCAGCCTTGCTTCAGGCAGAGCTGAAGTATATCAGCAAGACAAATTCTGGAAGCGCTTGCCTATTATGTTAATAGCAAATATCCAACCAAACACTACCAGACTCCTTATTCTAGCAGCTTGTTAACTGCATTTTCAAAAGTTACATGTGGCAGGTGGATGTCAGCCAAATGAATAAATGGATGAAAACAGCTTAATAAATACTTAAATACCACTGTCAGAAATAGACCAATGCTCCTGTAGCTTAGACTTGTTTCTCACAGTAACCTCTGGTAAGCTGATGGGAGCCTTAATTGTCTCTTGCAAAAAAGCTTTTTGTTTGAAAACCCAGTAGCTAAAATTGATGCTTGCTTTGACTGGGTCTTGCATACTTAAAAACAGATGAACATTTTCATGTAATTAGGCTATTGGTATAACTAGGTGCTTTTTGAACTAATTTTTTGGGTTAATCCAAGCCATGAAAGTAAAGCAGACCCATATTTGTAGTGGCATTTATATATAACAAAACAATCTACCTAAGTAGCTACCTGTTGTCACTTACATAAAAATAATGGATCTACTGGGAAGCAGTGGACTTTCCACATTGGCAAAAAGCTTGGAAATAAACCACCAGGCTTAAATATTGCATTAGAGTACCCTTTCAGCTGAACACAGAATGTTGCACATTGTTGGAAAATGCTGCAGTGCTAAATTCCCAGTGACTGCTCAAAATTCTAGTCTGCAGGAGTGACTGATATGTGTGTAACATTTTTGTATTGGCTTTTGAAATATAAATAAAGCCAGAGAGAAGGCTGGACTCGATTCAGTGGTAAAACTTTCATGAGATACTGTAATACTGAAATTTTTCTTTGGTGCTCCAAATAACTTTGCTAATATTTGCAATATATTAGTAGAGAGACTGGGTGTACCAAGTGGCTGAAAGGCTCCAGCTTTATACTCCAGTAGGTTTTAGAGGAGGGGCAGTTACAGTACTGTATATTAGAGCAGCAGTTGTCAAGCAAAACAGGCAAGGAAATATGTTTTTAGTTTTCTGAATTGAGAAATTACTTCTGTAAAACCATGGAGGGGGGAAAAACTATTGCTACTTTTGTAAGAGTATATGTTGTTAAGCTTGTTCTCCATATAACCAGAAAAAAACTAGGGTGGTTCTGTGCAGTCAGCATGCAAAAGAAGATATTACAAAGCTGCTGCTTAAAAAAAAAAATAAACGTTTTGGAAACTTCTTGAGAAAAACATAGGTGCTTCATAACTTTGTCCTGCAATTTCCAGCCGTTTCCATGCTGTGTTCATGGGGCAGTGGAGAAGCTCTAAATTCCAAGCTTGCTTGCTTGCTTTCATGCCTATACCCTTACCAAGAGTACTTGTGCTTATAGACACTGATCACTTCCCTAATAAACATTTGCTGAGTTAGTCCATCATGTTGCCAGCTACTTGAATGTGTTTTTCTGGTTTGTGATTAAAAAATCAGTTTATTGTGGCTGCTGCAGCAAAGGGGTGCTCACTGTACATGAATCTCTGCATTGGGCAGCCCAGCTTGCCAGACTCCTGCTCTCCAGCCAGGAACTGGTGCCAGGAATTACAGGCTGCAAACAGGCAAGGCAGGAGCACATGGGCAGCCTGGGCAGTGACAGACAGGTGACCTTTGCAGAAGTGGAATGATCAAAAAAGTAGGATGCTTTTCCCTGCTACAGCTAATTTTGTTGCTGCCTGTAAGTTAGTTTCAGTAATTGTTCTGTTTTGTGAGAGTAGTTTAATAAAAAGATCTGGGCCCTGTTATTGTTCCAAGAATTTGGGTTAGTTTACCTATGGAATTTATTGTTTTTCTGGTGTTCTCACCTCCTGGATGCCCTGAGTATCTTGATTTCAATTCTTTCTTTGTGCACTTGGGCTGAGTTTGTGTCTGAGCTCTTATATGCAACTTCAACACTTCTGTTTCAAATTTTAGGGATTTGAACCCTGAGCTGCTCCATATTTAATCTGTTGTGGAAGTGGACTCTGGAGTGCAGGAAGATTTTAAAATTACCTGGAAGTGAGAAGTTTGGTCACAGGTCTTTGATTTAAAGAGCCTTATGAAAGAGGCCTTCCCATTAAAGTCCTGACCTAACTTCTAGGAGTGACAGGTTTAATCTGGAAAACTGGATGCTTTGGTGCTGGGGTCTGTCAAAATGGGAAGTGGAACTGCGGCCAAGCAGGTGCTTTTAAAAATGTTTTAACTTGTCAAAAGAATTGTTTCATCTCAGTAAGTTTCTTCCTGCAGTATAAAAGTGGGTAATACTCAACATTTTGCTGTAACAGATGTGAAGAAACCCTGCTTTCTGCCAGATGTGGTCAGTAGGACTGGCATGATCACTTGTAGGCTGATCTTAAAGGATTAAGTCTTAGGTGTTCATCCTGCTGTAGGCAGGTTGAATCCCCTCACTTTGATCACCTGGAAGAAGGATGGGAGCACAGTTACCTCACCCACCTGTGCTTTTTCACTTCTGGCTTGGGAGAGGACAAACTTCTCACAGGAATTACACTGTAGCCACCTTTTAAATGAAGTTCGGATCTGAAGTGGAAGTACACAGAAAATAGGTGGGTTTTTTTTCTGTAAACTTACCTAGGCTGCAGATTATGCATAAAAACAGATTGTTGAAGATTCTATGAGCATTAGTGGGTGCCCTTGGGGAGTAGGAGCTTAGCTGAAGGTGTTATACTTTGTACAGTGCTGTGTGCTGGGGGACCTCCCAGTTGACTGAAACAAAAATTTTGATCAAACAAATCTAAGGAGTCCATTTTTTAGATAACTGACTTAAAGGATCTTCACTTTCTTTTTTAGAGGAAACTAGTCAAGGAAGAACTACATCTAATTCCTTGGTTATGTTAATAGTGATTTGCTTTTCAAGACCTGGGGGTGTCTCTTCTGAAATGCCGATACTAGTTTAAAGGTAGATGCTGTGTGACTCAGCACAACTTCTGTTTATAAAGATAATATCTGTTAAAAGAGCTTTGAGAGTTCAAGGATTGGTATTTAAATACAAGCAATGTTTGAGTTGTCTTTGTTGCTGGGGATGACATAAAAACATGCCTTTCATCTCTTATTACTTTCACATAAGTAGATCTTTAGTCTTAAGTAGACTCTTCAGACTGGCTTTCAGATAAGCCTCCCCACCCTGATGCTGGCCTCAAGTGTTTGAGTCTCTACAGACTGGAGACAGATGTGGGCTTTTTAGTCTGTAGAAATGTTATTTTTGAGATGAGAATGATGCCACAGTATTTTAGCAGCAGATTAGTTACTCAGCAGAATGCAAAGCATGGTAGTTTGTTAAACCCTGCTTAGTGTGCAAGCCTGTGTGTGTGCCCTGTAACTGCTCCATAAATGCTCCTGGGAGAACGTGGCCCTGAACTGGACCGTGTAAAACTGAAGTCTGGGAACTGAGCAAATCAAAACATGGTCATGGCGTGATAGCAGAGTTAGCTGCCTTCGTGCAAGTCCAGGCCCATGCTGTTGAACATAACCTTTGTTTCTGGTAAGTCCTTATCTTCTTACACTGTGCCAAAGTTACTTGAAGGGGTGTGTTTTTGGAGTCCTGTGATGGGAATGCAATTACCTTCTGCCATTCTAAAAGCATCTTAAGTCCTGAGTGCTATCTCTGAGTGCTCTTAGGTGAAAATGCCTGGTCTTGTAGTAGGAGCCAGTGTGCTCAACCCATTGTGACTCCTCACAACAGACAGTTCCTGGGTGTTGTGAATATTGGGATATAAAATAAGAGTATAGAGTTTCTCTTAAACTGTAATGATGGTATTTATAAGTGTTTTCCATTTGAATCAAAACCAGCTCTGAGGATACTTCTCTTTGTTTAGCAAGTTTTGATTTTGTGCTCGCATTCTTTTCTCACCTTTTTGGTGACAATTCTTAGTAATTTGTTTTAGAACTTAAAACATCAGTCATACGAGAGGTCTGGGATAGATTGGGGTTTTTTTAAATTTACTTTGAAATTGTGTGTGCGTGTTGGGTTCATGTTTTGTCTAGAAGAATTGGTATCTGTTCATGAAATGACTGGTCTGCATTGTCCTGCCTCTACTGGGAGCCTTCCTGAGTTACAGGCGTGTGTTTACAGCCAGATTCCTAAGACTGGTTCCTTGGAGAGGGGGTTGAGTTTTCTGATCTCCTCCTGAATGGCTGTGCTGGCTGATAGTGAGCAAATGAGAGTTGGGGTAGCTGAAATATGCATTTTAACTGGGTTGCTCATGCATGTAAATACAGCCACCTCTACTGCGGCTCTGCTATCATTGTGTGGCTGGGAGATGAAAGGCTCGCCTCGGGGCGCTGACAAATGAGCTCTGGCAAACTGTGTGTGGCTCAAAATGTTACTTTCCAAAGGCATCTGCTCCGGTAAGGAGTCAGCAAGGCAGGGGAATGAACTAATGCCTCAGACACGTCCGTGTGAAATTCGGTGTCTCACTTTAAATTGCTTTAAAAGATAGCTTTTAAATTTGGGGGCAGGGGGGAAACGGACCTTTCACTGACTGACAGTTCGGGGGTGTTTTTTTGGTTTTTTTTTAAACACATTTTCTGCGACAGTGCTCCCATATAGCTGAGGTCAGGGACCAAAGGAATAAACAAATTTCATCAGGGACTGTTGTTGGTTTGTGCCCGGAGGCGAACCTTCTGTGCTTGGTCACACAGCAGAGCCGGGTGACTCGTGAGTAAAACCCTGCAAATAACCAGCCGTGGTTTTAGAAGAGCAAACAGCTGCTCTGCAAATAGCTCCTTACCCACCACAGATGTTGATCATCCCATCAATGTTCAGACTGGCATTCCACAGCAGCTTTGGTCCATAGAGCAGCTGGCTGCTGGTCCCTCTTGCCTCTAGCACCGATTCCAGTGCCTCTGAGCCTCAGCTGAGCTGTTCCCATTCACCAGGGCAGCAGAAAACTCCTTAATGTTCTGGAGAGCTGCTGGTGTGGTATTCTGCCTGGTTAGTGTGCTCAGATGGCTTCACAAAAGGTCAGCTGAGTGCTACAGGGAGTGAAATGGAAGGACTGAGAGCTCCCGAGAGGGGTGAGGGGAACGATGGGAGTGAAAGAACCAGTGAGATTGGCTTAGGTTGCCATGGAGCCACAGCCTAAAAAACTCTCATCTTGGAATTTCCCTGATTTGCTTATAAAAACCTCCTATCTGTCCCATTAAACACCCTGTAATGTGCACATGCAATATTTACCTAAAAACTAGATATGTCTGAATTTGTTTCTGTATTGTCCTAGTTCGTATGGATGATACAGAAAGTGTGGAAGCAAAGAGTGTAGATGATATTCTTCCTGGAAGCCTGTAACAGTCTGGTAGCCTCTCAAACAGAGTAGCCAGACCTGAACACATGCTACAAGGTGTACATTATATCGTGGATTTATAAAACTGTGTTGTGATTCCTAACAAAGTGCCGATGTTGGGGCAGGGGTTTGAGAAGGGATCAGCATTTAAAGGCTTGCTCCAGCAGTAATGGTTCAGGGAGCTGTAGCTGCTCCAAACCAACACATTCTTAAGATGCCTCGAGAATGCATCCAGATGACCAACCCTTGAAAAAAATACTGAAACACCTTCTGGAGATGATTTAGCTGGTGGTGAGAATGGACTATTTTGATTTCACACAGAAGAGTGTTTTCTTTCCTCATTCTTTTGACTCCTGTATTAAGCTTCCTTCTTTTCTGACTCTTCAGTCCCTTCTTCTTTTTCATTTGTTTTAAACTTATTTTTTCTCTTTAGGTCTTTCATGCTCCCCTTATTTTCCTCTCTACAGCTGATCATGGTGATGTTATGATTGGCTTAGGGGAAGAGGATTGTTATACAGTTGTAGCTTTACCTTCTGCCTGTGGGTGTTAATAAAGGATTTTGTTCTCAAAGCTGAGCTTCAGTAGAGGGACATTCTGCATTGTCACTCTTGGGAACAGCATATGTGTAGGTGTCACTGGAGCATTAATAGTAAATTGCATGGTCACCTTCCTCAGCCAATAATGGTATAAGAAAATGGTTTTACTGGATATAGACAAATAACACCTGGAGTTTAGCAAATAAAAAGATCCTTCAGCTCATACTCTGTGTTGGAGTATCTACCTCGGTTGTAGCAATTAATTAATTTTCTTCTCTGTAGTGCAAATTGCATACGTCTTGGAATTATTTTACTTTGCTGAAGACTGCTATTGATGTCAGCCAGTCTACAACTTGTAAAAGATTAGATATCAGCAATTCTCCATAATAATATTTCATCAATAGCTGTCTTACAATATAAAGAGTGATTTTTAAAGACAATCATTTTTTTATCTGTTGTTGTCTGTTTTTCTGTGCATGTATCTTTCTTTGAACTCTCTGCAGTTCCCCTCACACCAGCAGTTCCATGTTCTATCAAGGCCAAATCCTCCCCCTAATTTCTGTAACAAACTCCAGCTGCTTTGAAGGTGGACATTGTGTGTGTTGTTCCTCTGTGCTGTGAATTGTTCTTCTACCTCAGCCCAGTGCTAAAGCAGAAATAACTTCGAGGAATGCCAGACCACGGAGCTGCTAATGTTTTCTGTTTGTCTTATTTAGAATCACAGAATATCTCAAGATGGAAGGAACTCTTAAGGATCACGTATTCCAACTCCCTGCTCCTCACAGGTCTACCTAAAGCCAAACCATATGATCAAGAGCATTGACCAGATGCTCCTTGAACTCTGACAGGCTGGATGCCATGAGCACTTCCCTAGGAAGCCTGGTCCACTGACTGACCACTCTGTGAAGAACCTTTTCGTAGTGTCTAATCTGAATTGCCCCTGATGCAGCTTCATTCCATTTTCTTGTGTCCTGCTGCTGATCACCAGAGAGAGGAGATCAGCACTTCCTCTGTGAGGAAACTGCTGGGCTGTGATGAGTTTGCCCATCAGACTTCTCCAAGCTGAACAAACCAAGTGACCTCAGCTCAACTCCTACTGAGTCTTCACTCTGAGGCCTTTCACCAGGCTGATCACCCTCCTCTGAACACACTTTAATAGTTTTATGTCCTCCTTATATTGTGGAACCCAAAACTGCAAGCAGGACTCGAGGTGAGGCTGCAGCAGCCCTGAGCAGGGCGATCATCTCCTTTGACCAGCTGGTGAAGCTGTGCAAGATGCACCCCAGGACACGGCTGTCCTTTTGCCTTTAGTGGTATTTGCATCTCTGTGTTGTTCTCTGACAGGCTGTGGGATTTGTGTGTGTGATTATCACAATAAACAGCCAAGCCAGCTCCAGTTAGGAGGGACCCATGTGAAGAACTATATCTGGTGTAATCTTGCTCTGTTCTGTGTCTGTTTGAAGTACCTGCTTTGCTCATTGCTTTTTACTGCTGCTACTGCTATAAGGAATCATAGAATTGTTTATGTTGCAAAAGAGCCTCTGAGATCATCAAGTCCAACCACTAACCCAGCACTGCCAACCCCACCACTAAACTATGTCTCTTCAGTGTTCTTCGCTGCTAAAGCACAGATAAAAACTACTATTAAGTGAATTGTCAATTTAAGAAGGTGGACACCACAGGAAAATATGTTTGCCTGGGGGATACCTCCACAATAGGGACTTTGAAGTACCCTGTCCAGTTCAAAGGAGGAAGAACTGGGAGGCCCTCAGTGGTAACAGGGTACTTTTCTGGATGACTGAACACACCTGTTTTCAGAACATGGGATGGGATGAAGTGTGACACTACCTCTCCAGCAAGTTAGAGAGGCTGGAATTGCTAACTAGAGATTGGAATTGGCAGCCTTATAACAAATAGAGGACAGAGGAAATGCAAATTTTCATTAGTTAAAATAGTCAAATAGAGTATTGTGCTAGCTTTGGCTGGAGTAATTTTCTTTGCAGTAGCTGGTATGGAGCTATGTTTTGTATTTGTGCTGAAATCAGTGTTGATAATAGATGTATTTGTTGTTGTTTAGCAAAGTTTGCACACAGCCAAGGCCTTTTCTGCTCCTCACCCCACCCCAGCAGTGAGCTGGGGGTGCACAAGGAGCTGGGAGGGGACACAGCCAGGACAGCTGACCCCCAATGACCAAAGGGACACTCCACACCATGTTCAGCTTATAAAGCTGGGGGAAGAAGGAGGGGAGTGTTTGGAGTTAGTTTTCCCCAGTAACTGCTGTGTGTGGTGGAGCCTTTCTTTCCAGGCTGAACACCTCCCTGCCCATGGGAAGCAGGGAATTAATTCCATGTTTTGCTTTTCTTGCATACACAGATTTGCTTTACCTCTTTAAGCGTCTTTATTTCTGTCCATGAGTTTTCTGACTTCTACTCCTCTGATTCTCACCCCAGTCCCGCTGGTGGGGGAGTGAGTGAGTGACTGTGTGGTACTTGGCTGCCAGCTGGGGTTAAACCGTGACAAGTATCTGTGTGGTAGCTGTAATAAAGGGTTATGACCTTGGCACACAACACAGTTGCATTTTTAATTTTCATCCCATAGAAGTTATGTCTACTACGAAATTCAACACAGTCTTATTTGTGTGTAAGTGAAATCCCTGTAGTCCTGCAGAAGAAACTGCTACTGACGCTTTTGGTAGAAAGAAAAACAGTATAGAGCAGTTTGTGAAGATGCCCCAAAAGGGGTAGAACCTAGCACGTTTGGTGTGGAAGAATAAAACAAGAAAAAAAGGACAAAACTTGCTTACAGAACAGTTTAAGGACATATTGCTTTACAGAAGACTAGTTTTTAATTTAGGCACTATTGCTGCTGATAACAAAAGGGTGTGAGAGCTGCACCAAAGGCTCTGACCAAAGGACTGCTTGAGCAGACTGAGGTGATTGGGCAAAAGAGTTTGAAAGGAGTGAAAGGAATAATCTTGTGATGAATGAAATCACAAGAATGTGATCACAAGTCTGCCTGTTGAGACCTCAACAATCCAAACAGAAGCCGAGATGGAGTGGAGGTGATGAAAAAAAGATTGGATCTTAGGAGTGAAGTGATTAGGTGAAGCCTGAGATTGAATGGAAAAACCTCAGAGATGATGAAGAATTTAATATTTGCTTGTTATGTTTTTCCTGGTGGGATGAGTTGCTATAGCTTGACCTTCTGGGGCTTGTTTAGATCTCTCTGCCCGAGTTTGGAAGACGGGCCTTGGAGAATGCAGGTTCAGGGACAAAGCAGCCCTGTTAGGCACGGTCGTGCTGCCCCGGGCAGTAGCTGGGCATGGGCAGCAGTCTGTGTTTCCCTTCAGTTCTACTCCCACGCAGCGAGCGCTGCTGAGCCCGGCTGAGAAGCCGCTTCGGGAGCTCACAGGTGGTCCCGGCAGAGCGGCTGTGCCCTGGCAGGGCAGCAGGGCCTGAGGGCTTGCGGCCTGGGCCGCTCCGGGAGCCCTGTCCTTCAGGGGCCGGGCGGCACCGCGGGGACAAAGCCCGAGCGACAGCAGAGGCTCGGAACGCTGCCCCGGGCAGAACTACATCTCCCGGCGGGCTGCGGAGGCAGGGCACGGCCGGGGGTGGCCCCGGAGGCCCGGGAAGGCTCGAGAGGCTCGGGGAGCGCCGTGCCCGCTCCGGCCCGGCCCGGCCCGGCAGGTGAGAGCGGCGGGCGCGGTGCCGGGATGGGGGAGCGGCGGGACGGGCTGGGCTCGGGAAGTGTCCCGGCGGGGAGAGAGAGGAACCTCAGCTTCCCCTGCAGGAAAGGAGACCGCTTTTCCAGGCGATTCCGTGTGCCCGAGCCCGCGGGCGCTGCGCCGACGGCCCGTAAATGCCAGGGATTTAAAGGGAGCGCGGTGCCCTAACAATGGGAATTGTTCAAGTCTGAATAACGCCGTGGGTCGGCTGGGGACTTTTTGTTGATATCGGGACCAGGAAGGCCCTAATCTGCATTCCTGGTGGGGGAGTGAATGTGGCGTTCCCAACAGCTTGCTAGAGCCGGGGGTGCTTTTCCAGGGTAAGGTCCCTGATAAGCGGGAATTACCAGTGCTTATGGAAACAACAATTTTATTTAGCCGTCCTTGGGAATGTGGCCAGGTTTCCCTGTTTAGTTAGAGTAAGTGGCTTTAACTATTGGCATGTAAATGGTTTCGGTTTGGTTTATTTACTCATTTCTAAATGGGGATATGAAATTGAAGTTCTTTTTATTTACGGATAATTTTGCCAAACCTGAGAATGGTTTGATCGAGTACTTTACTCAGAATTCTCTTTCCTGAACGTTTCCTGAGCGTTTTAGGCATGAGAAGGAAACCTTTTAATGCATGTATTTTGTTGCATAATTGAGCAATCTGCAAAGACTAAGCAAATTATGTACTCTCTGCTCAAGCTGGGTTTAGTTTGTCAGAATTCCATTGGGATTTCGACTGCCCAGCAGTTAAAACATGCCATTAGCGAATGCATGGCTTAATTTTCCAACTCTGTTGAGTTAGGCTGCTTTCTCTTCCCTTCTTTTCCTAGCATGGCTTTATCTAAAATAAGAGAGCTTGCCCAATTATTTTAGGTGAACTTACAAGATAGGATCAGTCTTAGACGCCAATGTCGCAGAGTTACTCAGAGAGCCACAAATGCAGGGGTCATGTTTTGATTTGCACTACTCTTTGCAGGTGCTGTGCTTCTCCCCTGAAGCGGATATTACTCCTGTTTGAAGTAAGCTAAAACTGAGGCTTGAGTGCACAGATTGCTAATGCTTTCTGAAAATCGATGGAAGATAGGCCCCAAAAGCAATTAAGCAGCTTTGAAAATCAATCCACAGTTGAAGTTGTCCAAGGACAGGGATTAGATCTTTGTCAGAGCTGAAGTCTTTGTGGGGAAGCTCTTGGCACAGTGTCAAGTTCATGGCTCTTTGTTCTGCATCTTTTCCAGTCTTAATTCATATAAAAACTTATGTGTGATTTGCTTAAACCCTGCTGGCTTGTTATTTCTTTCAGAGTTTGTTATTTTATCTCGTGTGATCATAGTGTTGAAGTAAATAATTTGAAATAGAGCACGGTTGGTAATAACCAGTGCAGCCAGAATCCACATGCAATTTGCCTGTATGTTTTGCTCAAAATAGGTTTTGGATTACTGGGTCTTTTAAAAGGCTTTTTAGCCCCCCTGTTGTTTTACTGTACTTTAACTATTTGATCATTCCGTAGGGTAAGACCATTCTTTTCAGCCCCTTTGTTTGTCCAGGGTTTCAGCAAAGCTTTCAGACCTACCTAGTATCTTCAGGCATAAAATGGCAATGTTTTAATCTTGTAAGCGCTGAGAAACAAGCTCAGGCTCCTTGGTGGAAGGACCAATTTGTTCTGAGTAATTACAACAGGTAAATGAAAAGGTTTGGGGTAATGATTCTGGAATGGTGATACTCCCAGAAATTCTTGTTGCTTCAGTAATAGCTTGTCAAGTAATTTGTCAGTGGAGAAGTAGCAAAGCAGGGCTGGGGGTGGTAGGTGAAGTACAACTTAGAGCTCTAGGCAAAGTAAATTGATTATCTTACGTATTCCTGTGCACATTTATTGCATTATAGTTGGAGTATTCAAATTCTGTGGCCATATGAGCAGAGGTAAAGCCTCACCTTTGTGGTGGAGTGTGCACTACTTCATTGAGCCTGCAAGAGTATTTCCTTCATGCCGTGCACAATCCCAGATCCAGGGCAGTCTTCTTTAAAGTGTGAGTTCCAAATGGGGCAAATAGATCTCTAATTACTGTGTAAGTCCCTGAAGAAAAGTCACTTGGAAAGTAGAGCATCCTGCTTCTCTCTGAAGAGCTTTGGTCTGCTTGTAATTAATGTTGAAAATACTTTTTTCCCTTCTGAATACTGCTGCTGAAAAAGTCTTGGATTCTTCCTCTGAACACATTATTTTTTAATTAAAGGCATCATTGTGTGTGTAAGTGGATATTTACATAAATAGTAAAGCACAAAACATCTTCTTCTAAAGTGGCATTTGCTTTAATATCTTGGTCATGCTAGACATAGCAGGATGGCTGACAGTGATCTGAATATACCCTGGGGTTTATGGTTGGTTTTTTTAAGCAGCATTCTCAGTTTTTATGTGTATTTAGGTGCATTGTTATTGATTAAATGCATTCTGAGTGGCAGGGCTGGGAATATTTTTGTGGGAATTGTGGTGGCCATGCTTTGTTAGTTGCTCTTTTCAATAGTGTATTTGCCACAATGAAGAAATTACCTGTGATCATGCTTATGAAGGGATCCAGCTGGATTAAGGAACAGGAGCTGTTTGCTAGGTTTCCTCTCTGAAAAGTGAGCTGTTACCCAACATTTCTCCAACTTTTTTTTTTTTTTTTTTTTTCCCCAGCATCCCTGTGGGAGATTATTAGGTGTAATCCATGGGACAAAAAAGGGCTCAGCAAACTTTTGGCTTTTGTTGTTCTCTCTCTGTTTCAAGCAATTCTTCTCACATTTATCACACCCAGAGGTCAAATTTTGTTCATCTTGTGAACTCTGTAGTGAAGACACGTAACTCTTGCTCTCCCTGTTTGTTCTGTGTCTGCAGCCTGGGTGTGCTTTGCTGTCTGATGGAAGACAAATCTTCCTCTCATGTAAAAGACCATGTATGATGAATCAAAACCCAAGCTCTGTTGAAGAACCTCTTGGGTCCTTCATCCAGAGTGTTAATTGCTCCAGTCTGGTGGGTACAGGTAGTGCACTGTTCTAGATGAAGGACATGAATCCAAAGCAGAACTTAAAAATTTGTTATTAAGAGAGAGATAAAGCAGTAAGAATTGTTCTTGTTGCATGTTTACTCTGGCACATCCCTTTGGTGTTGCAGTTATTTGACAGAAAATGATGACTACCATCTGTTCCCCTCCTCTGGCATCATTCAAAGTTCCTTTCCTCATTGGGAATGAAGTCTTCATAGAGAGATAACAAGTTTTGCTCTCTTCTTGTTTCCATAGTCACAATTAATAATATTTTTTCCTTTTACACTTAGGGCTCTAGGCAAAATGAATTTATTATCTTATATATGATTTTGCACATTTCTTGCATTATACTTGGAGTATTCAGGTTTTGTGGCCAGGGAGTCTGGTGTCAGAAAAAGAAGGAAATCTGAAATAATAGATGAGGTAAGGAGTCTCATCATAGAGGTAAGATTAAGTCAGACATCATCAAGGAGGGAGGAATTGCGGCATCATAGGAAAAGGAGGAAATGTGGAAAAGTTGGACATCACAGAGGATTGAGGTCATCTCACATTGAGGAAGGAGTCACACACACAGGGAAGAGCAAGTCTGGCACCATGAAGAAAGAAAAAAGTCTGGCATCAATGAGGAAGGAAGGAGTCTGGCATCACAGAGGTATGATGGATTTGGACATCTCAGAGGTAAGAGGGAGTGTGGCATCACACATGAAAAAGCGAGTCTGGCATCATGGAAAGAGCAGGAAATCTGCAGTAGTAGAGGGAGGAAGGAATCTTATGGAGGTAGGAGGAATTGGGAAGGAAGGAGAGTCTCATCAAAGAGGAAGGAAGGAAGGAGTCTGTCAGAGGTGAGAGGGAGTCTGACATCACAGAGGTAGGAGAGAGTTTGACAGCACAGAGGATTGAGGTCATCTCACAGCACAGGAGCAGAGGTAAGAGAGAGTCTGGCATTGTGAAGGAAGAAGAGAGTGGCATCCTTGAGTAAAGCAGGGAGCAGTGGCATCACAGAGCTATGGGAGAGCTGGACATCATAGAGGCAAGAGGAGATGTGGCTTCCTGTAGGAAGGAGGGAGTCTGGCATCAGAGTAATGACAGAGTCTGGCATCGCTGAGAAAGGAAGGAACCCTCATAGAGGTAAGAGAGAGTCTGATGTCATAGAGGAAAGAAATAATCTGGCATCCTAGAAAAAAGGCAGGAAATCTTCACTGATGAAGGAAGGAGTCTCATCATAAAGGTAAGAGGGAGACTGGTGTCATAGAGGTAAGAGAAAGTCTGGCATCAGGGAAGATGGAGGTCATCTTGCATCACAGAGGAAGGAGGGAGTTTGGCATCACAGAGGTCAGAGGGAGTCTCATATCATAGGGGAAGGAGCACATTATGATTCGTGCTGCCCTTACTACCTGGAGTCGTGATCCTAATTTAAATTCACAGTGTGCCCCTCATCTGTCTTGCAGTTTGCCAGAAGATTCCTCTGGCAGCCTTTATATTCATTGTTTCCTTCTCCACACCCTCTTATAACTGAAGAGTTGTCATGTACTTTGTTCTTACATACCTCAAACTACTTACACTCTTTTTTTTCCCCTCTAAAGCACCACATATACGTCAGTTCTGCATGTTTTAATAATTAAAGGTTTCAGTAACACAGTTTTCTAACAGTGCTAATAAAAAAAGCTTGTAAATCTGCTAGTTGAAAAGATCTTTCCCTCCCTGATTCCATGGAAGAATCTTAAGAGACTTGGAGTAATGGAATATCCTGCAGTAAATAGAAGGGGACATGCTGTGCTGTACCACTCAGCAGCTTGGGATGAAAACAAGTCTTATCTGGATATCAGGGTGGGCAAAACATCAGCAATAATACCATGGCAGGGAAGGAAGGTAATCTTTTACTTCAGTACTGGAGGATTTGGTGAAGCTAAAAATAAAACCCTAATTTGCCTTAAGGCCTGGAGAACAATTACCTCGATCCCATTTCTTTATCTGTAATATCTCACTCTTTTGGTTCTATATCTTCATATATCTCTATCTTTCCACCCCCTCTGTAAAATGCAGATACTGGCATAGGATGAGGAGGTTAACCTCATTATTGCTAGAAACTCTAGTGGAAGGCAAAACAGAACCATGTGCTGTTCATAATTTCATTTCAGACACTGGGAATGAAATGTTGAAGTAAGGCTCAAGATGTCGTTTGGACTCTGTTGGACTGTGTCATTTAGTGGCTAAGAACTGTGTGAAAAACTTGTTACTGGCATGGTATCCTTCTGTCTCTTAACTGTTAGATGGAATTTGAGAGAGCACTGAGAGCACCTTCAGCTGTGTTCACCCTCCATTGTATGCCAGGCTATTGTCACTTCTCTGCACCTGTGCAAAAAATCTGTTCTTGCTGGGATTTGAGGGTCATTAAATAGAGGTAAGGCTGGATAGGATAAATAGGATAAAATCTTTGCATGATCTAACCTTAATCCATCATTATGGTAGTTTGAACAGTTCTTTCACCCTTAATTATCATGACTGGACAGTGCTGATATAAGAATCCTTCTGTGGCTTTTCTGTCTGCAGAGTCTTCAACAGAAATCACTGCAGATGGAGAGTGCATCTCCTTTCTCCTGAATCATGCACACAGCCATTAGATCACAATAATGGGCATCACACAGATCCCAAGCTGGATTCTGTCAGTTTGAGTTTATGTAGCCCAAAGCCTTTTTTCAGACTCTTGAAAGGGAGTGGGTTTGTTCAAGCATAATAGGAGCAAAATTAAGGAAAATTGAGATAAACAAATGTTTTTAAGCAGCACAGAAGAATGTGTGGGGTATGGCTTTGAAAGAGCAAGTAATGTTGCTTAAAGATGTGTTCTTGTAAATTGAGTTTCTTCCTCTTAAGATTGTGGTATGCCATATTTTAAATAATGACTGGCCAGTGGTTACATAAATATGCACTGGGCAAGGTACAGTGGACAACAGTGAACTTGGTCCCATACAACTTTTTCTTTATGCTTAGCTAGACTTGAGTCTCAGTGCCTGTGGGTTTTCAGTGTAGTACTGGAGAGTTAACAATTGATTGTAATTGTAGGGAAAATGTAGTGGGAATGTGTTGTGTGAGGTGCTCAACCACTTCCCTGGAATAATGTGCCTCGAGGACTGAGTGCTGTGAGTGGAAGTTCTGGGAGATGCATACAGGCACCCCCAGAGCCTGAACTGTCCCTGATGCTTGTTCCTGTTGTCCAGGGGACAAAGCAGGTGAAGAGCTGCACGGGAGCAGTGCCTGAGTGCCACAGGTGTGGGGTGTCCTTCAGCAGTGTACCCCCAACCCTGTCCTGGGAGCAGCATGTCCTGCTCCTGGCAGAGGCCTGACAGTGTGCTTTCCCCTGCCTTGGGGACGTGACCTCACTCCTTGCTCACAGCCTTCCAAGTCGGTTCCTTCTGTACTGGCTAATTTCTGATTGTCAACAGTCTAGGAAAAAAAAATTGTAAAATGGGGTGATATCATCTCTTCCTGCTGTTTTGGCATTGTGTGCCACCTCCCTGTGGCAATAAAAGATGTAAATGCTAAATTTCTTATCGAGACAAGCCAGAAACTCTGCTGGATTCGTATTTCCTGTCTTTGATTTGTTTTCCTGCGTAGGATGCTTTATTTCACCCGATGCCTGCCTCTCCTCCTCCCCTACAGTGTTAATGTATCATGCTCACCTGGGAGATGTTATCACTTGTATGCAAAGCAATTTCTGCATTGCTAAGCTATTTTCAATCTTGTCATAATGCTCCATAAACTGCAGAAATAGGAAGGTTTTCTTCTACAAGTGATTTGATGGTTTTCTGTCTGTTTCTGGTGCTGCATAATGGCAAAAATGTGATGCCCAGAGATGGTAGGACATAGACTGAGGTTGAAGTTGTGGGGGCTGTGCCATGTCTTTGTCCTTTTTAGGCTGTGGCAGTGCTCAGGGACCCTGTTACAGGTGCCATGAGTTTTTGAAGTCCTTCAGTGAGGTTGTTTTTCCTTCAGGTCTCTTGGGAAGAGCAACCTGCAATTGCTGCTCTTTGGGCAAAGCGATGTGTGAACAAAGACGCTGCAGCAGAGAGGTGCCTTTTGGGTGAAGCCTGATGTGGGACTTTAAGTAAGAGAACAAAAATAAACAGAAAAATCACTTCTAAATTGAGCTGTTACTTCTCCTGCAGAGTAATTATTAATCAATAAACCTTGTGTGTCTCAGAGCATGCCAAGTGCTTTGAGCTCCCTCGCAGTGTGCCGGTAAAGCAGTCTTGGAGAAAAGATGTTATTAACCCTGAGCCGTGATTAACTGTGGCCTGTGTCTGAAAGCAGCACAGTCCCACAGCCTTGCTTCACCCATGGAGCAGCAGTTCTGCACAGGCAGGGCTTTGTTGGAGACCAGCAAAGTCAAACAGCTTTGCCTGTTCTCCTGGGGACCAAATTTACCCCCAAAGCTCCACAAGAAGGCTTTGCCATCGAAATGAGCCCTTGGGAGAGACTGCCCCCACTTCTGGGTGATCAGCAAGCACCAAAGAAATGAAAAGGTGGATGTTTGATGTGCCACAGAAAAATGAGTTTGTAGTTTTAGGAATTGCCTCATGTATTACTATGGTACCAAGATGGAGATTTTAGGGTGTCGGTCCCTTGTCCTTCTCCTTCTTCCCTCTTTTCCTTCTTCTTCCCTTTTCTGTGACCTCAGTTCCCCTCATGTAGTAATTGGTAGAGAGAATTTAGTTTAGAAGAGACCTGTTAACAATATTGATAGTTATTGGATTTAGAAACAAAATAATGCACATAGAATCTTCCTATTTGATGATAAAACCTATATAAACTCCCTGCTGCTGGTGTCTGCGGCCATTTTGGCACCTGGACACAGTGGAGACTCTGTGTTCCTGAACCCTTGATAACCTAGAATAAACAACCTGAAGCAGCAACGAAGTCTTTTGTTATTTTTCCCTGAGATGAGAGATTGAGAAGAAAAAGCATCCCGGGCACGAACCCCCTCGGTGGGGCCCAGTTTGGGTCCTCACAGGCTTTTTGGCAGCCCCCCTCCGAGCTGTGGATGCTGTGCATCATTCCCAGCAGCTGGGTTGTGTCTGGGCCGGAATTGCCTTTCCAGCTGAAGGTCTGCACAGTCGCTCGTTCCTCCAGTAACAGGTTTCGGGTGGGTTCTGGTGCTGCTGCGAGGCAAAGATGGATGGTTACTCCTAGAAGGAGATGGGGATTTTGCCATTAGGCTGTTTCATAGATGACCTCTCTGAAATTAAAGAGCACTGTTCTCTGGGGCATCTGCTCCTGCAGGTTGGTGAAGACAAAGCAAGACACAGGACACAGCTTTGATGTAAATAATAATTGCTCTGTTCCTGTGGAGCACTTAGCTCTGATGTTAATGCACAGACAGAGGACAAATCAAAATGTGAAAAGGTGCTGAAAACCAGGACTATTTCCCAAAAAACTATTTCCAATAGGAAGCAGTAAGATACTAAGGAAGTTTTGGGGTTTTCTTGCAGACATATTCCTCGGGATGTGCTTGGCCTTCTTCAAGAAGAGCTTGTTTTTGGGCTATTTACTGGGCCCATTGCATTTCAACATTTTTCCTTCAAAACATGTTTTTAAGCAGCAAACCAAAAGCATTCTTCCTTGAACTCCTTAGGATAAAAGTACTGTCTAAGGTATTTAAGTGCTGTCTGTGAACAATATCCACCCTGGGGTACAGCAAAGTCTTGGAGCCTAAGGACCACGGAATAAATGGAAATATTTCCTTCTAAGGCCATGCCTTTGGTCGCATAAAAAGAGGGAAAAGCCAAACCAGAACATGAACTCCCTTTGAAGCACTGGTTTGTGAAGGCAATGTGCCAGGGTGGTTGCATTATGAGACTCCAGACAGCAAAACCACCAGTGCTTTGCTGTTGGCATCTCTGAAAACAGGGTAGAAAAGTGTTATGGTAC
>VZRF01013101.1:335396-391099 GCA_013396875.1 Vireo altiloquus | reverse complement strand
ATTGCTGCTGCCCCTGTGAACTCATCTCTCCTGGCTTTGTCCCAGCTGGGGAATGAGGAGAGCACGGTAAAGCCTTGTGTTTCTCATTCCCTCCTCCCCCCAACCTCCAGGTTTCAGGCAGAGATCATTCTGGGGGGTTATCAGTGTTTAGCCATAAAGGAAGCAGAACTCTTGACCTGCCTTTACCAATGTCTGCAGTCAAGAGTGCAAAAGACTCATTTGCATTTGTCTCTAACTATACAAAAATTGATTTGCAGGTCCAATGCCTTCCATTTATCTCCTTGTCCAGAGGAAAAGCACCTCTGAAGCTTTAAAAGGGATTTTTGCTCTGGCTAGTGCTCCTTCCATGAACTACCCTGTTAAAACATGATGGTTATTGCCCATGATTTTTGAGTACTTAACAACAGGATTTTTATCAATGTCACAGCACTCTTGGCATACAGGCTGTTTTGCAGGATGCCAAACTTTCAAAAAGTCTCTCCTTTTAATGAAAACAGAACTTTTTTAAAAGGTCACATTCACAAGTAATTAGAGCAGCATCTCTGTGTTTGCAGCCAAGTCTGAATCAGAAAGATCCCTATGAGAAAGGTTCTCTCACAGCTTGAAATTTTTAGAAATTCATTAAACACAGCAAACACAATCACTGGACACTTAATTTGGCTGCCTGCCCTGGCACAAAGCAGACACAGCGCTGGGTGTGGCTCAGCCAGGCTGCAGCCAGACAGGGCTCGAAGGCTGTGACACCACATTTTGTACCCCTCAAACCGCGCCCGTCCCCTCCCCCAAGCCCTCCCCTTCAGGCCGAGATGAGTGGCTGGAGGTTGGCTCAGCCGTTCCTGTTGGCTCCTCGCTTGTTCCCAGCTGTCTTGGGGCACCTTCCAGGCTTCACCTTCATCCAATGATCCTCTGGCGTTTACCCCTTTGTGCTAAAGCCTCGCTCCAACTCCTCCTTCAATTGCCTCATTGCTCTTCCAGAACATTCCAACCCTCCCCATCACTCACATACTTTATTAACCCAAACCATCACCGTTATCAACTTTAGTGATAAACAAAAACGAGGCATTAACCAAACCCAATCACAACTGTCCCCAACTCTAATTCCCCTCAACAGTTCATTATCCTAGTAAACAATAATCAACATCACACATTAACCATGACTCTCCTTATTAATTAACCATCAGGTGCAAAAGCCAATTCCAGCAGCCTGGTTTTTGACAATCCCTATTTTATTTGATAACCTGATGGGTCTTTTATGTTTCAGCCTCAGAAGATTTTATGGTGGCAGTTCAAAATCAGAGAGTTTTCCCTTTTGTTTCTCTATAACTTGGGAAGAATGGACTTGGAGTTCTCAGCCTGTGTTCCATGGAAAATGAGACATGAACTCCACTACAAACTCACCCTGATGGAGCACTTTGGGAAGAGCTGTAGTGAATCTTTTAGGTTTGATCAGGAATCACTTGATTTTGTGTCTGGTACTCCACAGATTGAGAAGAGCAGATGAAATAATCAATTCAGACACAATTCTTTGGAAATTAAAGACGCTTTTGCCACTGACATCTGAGATGTCAAGATATCAGCTCTAGTTTCAAAATGGAAAATGCACTTTTCCTTTCCAAATGGGAGAGGTGTGGCTGAATCAAATCCATTTTCTGGTGCTAGTATAGAAATCAGCTTTTAGTAGAATCATCTCTGCAGTACTTCCCACCCTTTTCTTTCCCTCTCTTTGTCTGAAATGACCACAGCATCCTAAATTAACACTGAACTGACTCAAACCACACATTTAGCTGTTGTCTTGCCTTCAGTTTTCTTCTCTCATCCCCATCCTGCTGCTGCTTCTTAACAGGGAGCATCATTCCCTGTTTTAGTGCCTCAAGGCTTGGGCTCCAATAGAAACATTCAGGCTCATTTTTCTGTGCACAGCACTGCTGCTTCTGCTGGGTGGCTCACAGCAGGAGAAATGGAAGAGGAAGAACTGGTACATCACTGGTGAAATCCAGAGGGAATACAATGGGATGGAGGAGCGCTCAGGATGCAGAGCAGGGCCTGTTTTCACACTGTATTTTCAACAGACTGCAAGAACTCTACAACTGGAGCATCTGAGGTGTGTGCGACCACAACCACAGGGGAAATGAAAGCAGAGTAGCAGCAGTACCATTGTTTCGGCATCCAAATGTGGAGATTTTGTAAGAAATTCAAATAAATCCCAGATTTCCTGGCCTGGACATTACCTTTGTCTGTACAGCCCTGCTCTCACACCTGTGGCACAGACTCCAACAGGTTCCAGTGTTGCTTTTCCCTGGTCTTAAAATTAAAACCAAAACACCGTTTATAGGGAAAAGGGGTTTTTACCTCCGTATTTATTTCAGAATCCTTGGGTGCAGCACTTGGTCCAGGTGGAATGCTCTAAAAATGCATGTATTCTGTCACACCGAAATACACACAATTATAGGCCTTGCAAAATGAGCACATCTATCAAAGATTCCCCAGTGAGAGGCTGGAGTGAAGCCCTCGTTGTGAGGAACCTTCCCCCTGGCTGGGCCTGTCTGAGGTTCCAAAATGTGTTCTGGAGAGGCCCTTGGTGTCTGGGGCTCCCAGGATGTTTGCTCTCCTGGTTTAACGGTGCCGTGGGGCTGAGCTGAGTTATCAGCCTTGGGAAGTCACAGTGTGTGGGCTAAAAGCACTGAGAGTACATCAAACTATAAAAGAATGTGTGAGAGGGGTGTAAAAGAAAAAGCAAAAAATCATTCTGGCAGCACCAAGGCAAATGCAAAAGAACCTCCACAAAATGCACCTTGAATCCAGGACTTTTAGGTCAGGCACATCACCTTGGGAGTCAGAGCCTTCAGGAATGGAAAAACACCTCTGCCTACCAAATAAATTCTGCAGCATGACAAAGCAGAGTGGACTTGGAGAAAAGCCTTTGGTTTGGAAGACATTCAGCAGGAGACAGATCAGTGTTATTTAAAAAAAGGTAAAAAGTGGCTTAAATGATTTCAAGAAGTGTAAAAAAACCCTCTTCCAGTCTCACAGTTTACTCTGGTTTCACTATTTGCATTTAGCAAATACCTCAAAGAAACCAAGTCTTACACAATCCCATTTCAAACTTCTTCCCCCGAAGCTTTGAAGCCATCTGCCACATTTGGCAAGTTTGAAGTTTGTGAACTCCTACAAGGATTCAACCCAGCAGCTGTTAGGAAACAAGAAAGCCTCACTGCAGGCTCTTGGTAGATACTGGAGAGCACAGAAGAGAAAATAAAACAGGTAGCAACAATCAAATATGGGGAAAAAATCTTCAGTCAACACATCTTATGAGAGACACAGTTCATTATTAGTTCTGAGGCTTCCAGAATTTTAAGGGGTGAATATGAGCTGCTTCCTACACCAAATTGTGGGAAAATACAGGATTTCAAATTAAAATCTCTTATTTCACTGCCCTATACAGTACTTCCCTACCACATTCTACATAAACAGTTCCTGCTGTGGAGAGCTTTCAAGCAAGAATTGTGAACCCCTGAAGAATTCTTCCAAAACACCAAGTTTCAGGCTGGTTTCATCTCCCAAGCTGCCAGGGTTTGGTTTGCCACTTTAATTCAAGGTGTTCAGGAGCATTCTCACACCTCAGCATAAACCCAGGCAGTGAAAACTGAATTAGATATAATATAGTAACTGTTCTGAACCATTGCAGACTGCCTGGGTGATCACACCAATCCCAGAAATACATTCACTGTTCCTCTAAGGGTCTGCATCATTTACTATTACAGCTATTTCTTGTTGTCTGCTTTATTTATTATAAACCAAACACGTGAAAATAAGAAAATGGTGCAGCCAACTTTGAGAGCAACAGAATTCTCAGCTCAGATCACACATAAAACCAATTTTTGAATTAAAATAATGGACAGAAATGGGGAAAAAAACTCCAAGAAAGGTTCAGAATTTGTTCCATAATCTGGTTCCAAAATCCAAGGCAAGACCTGCTTTTATCTGTAATTACCTGGATTGAAATTTGAATTAGTGACAGTTCTGTGAAGGAAAACACCAAAAATATCCACTGAGCATCCAGGGTAAGTCAAAGTTACACTCAGCAGGAACAGAATTACCTGGGAGCAAATGAATACTTTCTTTAACACCATTTTCTTAAACAAAATGTTAAATTAAACAGAGAGTACAACTCAGAGCTGCACCTCAATCCTAGTTAATACTTTAAATAAAATGCTGAAATTGTTACCAACATCCAGAAAATTTTTGAGACACTTTAGAAACTTTAACTTTCCTCTAAGAATCACATGCTTTGCCTAAAAATAAAGAGATTTTTATTATTCCTACCATTGCCCAAATGTTGGTGTTTTAAAGAGGATTAAATCAGTTTGCCTTGGTATATCCACCTGAAGCAGTTTGTGATCCTGCCAGCCCCTCTGACCAGGAGAGGTTATTTTTCACTAGCAAGTTTTAAAGGCATTTATCATACTTTAATTGCTGTATTTTGTATCAACACATACATTAAAAGAAGTGTGTGGAGCCATAAATAAACACAAGGAAAATTCTCTGTGTACATAAAAGGACATTTTCCCTAGCACAGGCAAATCTTTGAAAAGCATCAAATATGAGAAAAACCTTCAGGTCTCAAAGCTAAGTAAAAAAGGAGTGTTCCTGTTAGATACAGACAGAATTCCTTAACTGCAGTTCCTCCTTTACATATAAAAGGAATACTTTTAAGTAAGACAATCCCTTCAGGAGGAGAAAAAGGAATTGCTTTACGTATCCAAGACATCTTTCCTAAAATCCCTCCAGAAGAAAGTCTCCCAAGCCAGGCAGGAGGGTGTTTGCAGGGATGAAGTTAAAAGCAACAAAAATGATTGGAGAAGTAAAAATCGACTGGAATTTATTCTACTTTTAAGGGAGGGGAAAAAAAAATAAATTCCCAGAAGTCCTCTAGAGAAGAAAGTGGAGTTTACAAAAGTGCAGCACAAATGTCCTTGTCAGATGTAGATATTATTGTGAGTTTCACTGGTCGTCAGGAACTTCTTCAAAACCTTTGTGCTTTCAGAGGCATCCTGGGGAAAGGAAGAGAGGATCAGCATCACCCACACTGCTGGGAACAAAGCAAGAGCTCCTCTGGCCTCTGTTCCCTTTTTCATCATTCTGAACATCACTGCTATTAAAATATTAACTGTGAGCAAAACTCTCCTGAATGAAGTTATCCACAGGAATCTGCAGCTCAGCAATAAAATGGGATTTATTATTTTGCATTCCTCCTCACTTGGATATGAGGGGAAAAGTCTCTGTATTTGTCATTCTTCTCCAGAGTTTAAATATTTATGTCTTAGTCAGATTTATTCAGCAGAACAGAATGAGCTGTACTGAAAACTGACTTTAGAGCTGAAATAAACACCTCAGTACACACGGAGCTCTTTGGCATTTAAATCTGGGTTCAAAGTGTTTTCAACCAACTAAAATTCAAATAAAACCAGTTCAGAAAGAGCAAAACGTTCACTTTAGGAACTGCAATGGGAATTTATGGGAGTAATGGGATTTACTGGCACAGAGAAATTGTGGCTGCCTCGTCCCTGGAAGTGTTCAAGACCAGGTTGGATTTCACAGCTGCTGAACTAATGCAAAAATGTTAAAAATCAGCTTCAAAAATTTGGTCTTTTAGTGCCAAAAAGAAGTTATAGGTCAAAATGGGTATTTTAAGAAGCTTTCCTGTATGCCAGAAGATGGGCAGATAGAGAGCTAGAACAGAGCCATCTGGTACATGAATGTAAAATGTAAAAATAAAAAGAACACACAACAAAAAGCTTAAAAGTTTAAAATGAGGCCACTCCAAAGGAAAGTGCAGCTTACACAAGCAGGAGAAATCTCTCCCTGATATATTCATCCCAGTACCAGAACCTGAAAAGTGAGAATGAAGTTCTGAGGGAAGCTGTAGATTCATTATCTCTAACCCACACAGATGTTCCAGCAGCTACAAGCACTGGCATTAAAATCTGTATTTTTCTGCCTTTTCAGATGAAATCCTCTCAGAGGCACAGCAACAGCAGAATGCAGGAGATGAAAACAGACAAAACAAGCCAATGGCTTCCATTAATTTTAAATATGAAAATTTTACCTTGGCTAAACTCTTCAGGAGTTTAGAAGAAAGCAGAGGCTTGAAGGCTTCGATGGTGACTGTGTCCAGCTTGATGACATCAGTGTAACACTGATAGAGCACTGCAGGGATCTGCCACACCTGACAGTAACTCAGAACTGAGCACAGGGCAAAAGAAAATGGGTGTGAAATTCAGCAGAAAAGGAATCTCAGTCCTGTGTACAAAAATCAGAGCTTTAAACCCATGGAAGTTTCTAAATTAAACATTGAGCAGCCACCCCTCATCCCCCAGCTACACAGGGAAAAAAAACCACCAAAAATTAGTTAAATTCAGGTATTTCTTCCTGGCAAATACCTTAACTGGAAACTCTACTATTGGTAAATAAAAATAATAGCAACAGCTGCAAAAAAACCAAAGAAAAAAACAAACATAAGAATGTGAACAAGAGAAAAGCATCCACTTTTAGCTCCTGCCAAGTAAGTTTTCCCTCATGCTGCTACCACTTGGGATTCTAAAATGAAAAGCTTGAGGTTTTTATTAAATTACATAACAAAACTGAAAACTTTTCCATGAGGTTGATCAGCAGCACTGTGCAACCTTCCTTACCTGTAATATACAGAAAGGACTTTTTGAGCCTTCACTTTGGATGCTCACATGAAAATAATTCTTAATAAACCTTACTTAATTCTGAAGTAAAATTCCCAAAAAAACCTACTATACAATATGTTCTGTAAGGCTATACTGAAGAATTTTCCAGTACTTTTGTGATACACATAAAGGGTAAAAGGATTTGTGGGTGGTTTGGAAATTTATCCCTATTTTGCAGGGCAACGTGTAAGATGTGAAACTGCCAATAATTAAATTTTTAAGAAGCTGACTTGTCAGCCAGTTCCCACAATTCAGCAAAAAATTCTAATTGCAGTGGGATGCTTTTCAGAGGGAATTCTGTGTTGCCACCAGTAGCCCTGTCAGGAATTGGAACTGCAAAGTACCAGCAGCAGGAAGATCCCTGACGATGTTGGGCTGCTCCAGCAGCGGGCAGCAGACCTGCTCTTGGAATTCTTTGGTCTTCAAGGCTTTCAGGAAAGGAGATGCAAGTGTTAGAGTGGATTCCTGAGTTTTATAATCAGCCACAGGACATGTGGAAAGGATGGTTACTTGCAAGCCTTTCTTCTGCATGGAGCCAAAAACCTGAAATTAAAAAAAAATACATCAGCAAAATTTCTCTTCTCACACTAAAAGCAGAGAAATCTCAAAGATTCATTTCAATTTCAGTTCAATATTTGAACTCAGGTTTGCAGGACTACTGAAGTTTGAATCACAGCCTTCAGGTAGAAATTTCCTAAGCATTGCTCCTGGGATGGAGGTAAAAAATCCCCCCAAGAAACAGCTCACATATTTACCAAGTCTAGTGATATTCTGGAAAGGTTTTAGGTTTTCTTGCCATTCAATACATTAAGATTTACTGTTTTAATTAATGGTGGTTGTAGAAAGAAAAAGGATTGCAAATAAGAACAGGGAGCTCACTGAGCTGCATAACATTTGAAATGAAAATTTTGCTCCCTGGATGTCCTACAATACCGTAAGAGTCTTTATTTTAAATACTCAGATTTTAGTTAATTCTACTCAAGTTGAATTGAGAAAGAAAACTTAAGGTTCTCTTTCTCAAATTCAAAGAACAGAGTTTCAAAGCCACTATACAAAACCATTGTGGCCAACACAAAACACCGAGAGGAGAAAAGGCAATGGGGGATTTGGAAACTGTGACAGAAACTTGCCTGTTTCTGTCAGTGTACCCATCCCAGAGGGGAAGCTGCCTGTTCCCTCCTGTCCCAGTGTCACCACCGTGGCAGAAATCTGACAGAAATACTCAGGAGCTCCCATATTTCCCACGTGCTTTGTTGGGAACACTGGCTGCAACACATGGCTGCAAAACTTCAGCCTGGGTGCTCTCGTTTGTCAGCAATCTCTTACTGAGAAACACACCCAGATGGAAAGCTCTGACTCGTGGAGAAGCTCAGTGAATCAGGATTTACACACACAAAAGGTCTGCAATCCACGTTAAAAGCAAAAGGTTGCCAGCACAAAGGTTTCTGCTGCACATTTAAAAACACCACAAAGCCTAAAAATACTCAGGAACACTGCCTTGGTACAACTACACTCCTACTGTTCATGAACACCCACACTGGAAATCACACAGAGCCACAAACAAACGGGGAACACAACAACCCTCAGTCATCTTTCCTCTGCAATCCCAGTGTAAATCAAGTGCAGCAATGTGTGGGAACAGCAAAAGCAAAATGTTTGGAGTCTCAGGGCTTCTAAACTTCAAAATGAGCCATGATCCCCCACCAAAGCTGTACTTATCTCTGAGCACAGCACTAGAATCCCTGCTTGTCCACCAGCTCAGCAGAGATTTAAAGGCAGGCAGGGAGGAAGGCAGGGAGGGAGCAGATAGACAGCAAGACAAAACAAGCCACACTTCCTCGAGGCAAAGCAGTGACCCAAATCCATCAGGAAAACCAAGAGGCAGAACATTTGCCCCCGGCTTTATCTTATCAAAACGATGATATTTGGAGGGACTTCACGGAGCTTCATCAAGCTGGACTTGGATGGTGCTGGGGTGAGGCACTGGGATTGTTAAATTTGGGAACAAACAGGACAAAGGCTGCTTGGGAGGCACCTTCCCTAGAGCCCCTCCTTGGGAAAGGCACAGAACACAGCCAGCAGCTGACACCACCCACCACGAGTGCCACAACTGGTTTGTCTGGTGATCCTTTGGCAGCTGTACAAATTGCTGCTGGTTTGGTGTTTTTTTTTTTTTTTTCAGGAAGGATTCTCCCAGAGCTGAAATAAGCCATAGGAAATGAAAATCCAGCAGGAAAAAGGTTTGGGAAGTGGTTATGTCCAAAAGGAGTGACTGCACTCAGCTGGGAGGTTACAGCAGATACAACTGGCAGCATCTAAAAGGGGATTTCACAGACTCTGCAGAGAGTGAATTTATCTGGTTTTGAATATTTAATAAAAGAAAATCACAGGGGAAAGTTATTTAGCACTGTCATGTTTAAAGGATCAGAGAGGAAGATCCCCACCCTCAGGACTTTATCACTCCATTTATTTTCCTGCCAGCTTTACCTTCTCAAGCCACTGGAACTGTTGATCCTCAGCAACGTAGCAACTACACTGGCACAATAAAACCTTAAAAAAGTAAAAAGTCGTGTAAGCAAGAGGTTTAAATAGCAAAACAGCAGCTCATAATCACTGTAAGGATGATACAGATGCAGACAACAACTTGTTCAGTTATTTTGGGTTTCTTTAACTCTATTTCAATGAGGATTTTTTTTCTCACAAATGCAGTGAAGCCATCAGGCTGTGACATCTTTGTGCTGAGCTCCACACACCAGAACCTCACACAGCTCCAGTGAGCATTAACCCTTCAGATGATTTATGAGATCATTCCATGATCCTGCAGTGCTTTGTCTGGGGGTGGATGAAGGATCTCTTTTTCAGAAAGCCAAAACACAGAGGAATTAATGCTCAGGTCACTTACTGTGGGATCTGATATCAATCTGTAGAACAAACAGAAGGAGTCTGTGGGCAGGACGTTTGTGGTGCTGGATGTCCTGCACCACTCATTCCACAGCTTCACAACTCCAACCACCTCCCAGCACACAGAATCCAGGATAAAAGACGACAGGAAAGCTGCAAAAAAACCCCAAAATACTGTTAATTTATAAAGAATAAATCCTCTCTTTTACAAATAAAGAGCTGGACTAAATTAGATTATTCCTTGAAGGAAGAATAATTCATTTTTACCAACTTAGATTTATTGACCAAATCCAAGAAACATCAGCACTGTGAGTAACTCCACTGTATCCAAATTTAAAAAGATGAAGAGCTGTTCAACATATAAAGATCCCTAAGATAAAAATCACTTCTCCATAGGAATCATATCGTTACAATCAATTTCTTTTAGTATTAAGGATGTGAAATATTAAGTCTCTAATACTTTTTGATAGAGCAGATATAACAGATTAAAAACAAAAATCAGGGAGGCAACAAGGCAGAATTATTACACTGATTCTGAACGAGGCGAGAGTGTTGCAAAAAGGTTCATAAATCAGATTCTTGTCAAGAGCAACAGAAGAAAGATCCAAAATTTCTATTACTATTTTCAAAGGAAAAGCCTGAACCAAAACCAAACAAATTAGCAAAGTTAACTTATACAGAATGTAAGTAATGTCAGTATGTAATCTAAATGTAACTTAAATGCAAGCAAGACTTCTCAGTACTATCAGAACAAAACTTCTGGCAATTTATAAACAATCCCAGAGAGTTTACTAAACAAACATCAGGTAAAGGAAAACGGGGATTGTCCCAACTAAAATCCCAAACTAAAACACACTTCACTTTTCTTGTTCCACTGAAAATACATCAATTTTCAGGAGGAATAAACAGCTGTAACAAAAACTGTGTTTTACATGTACAGAGGAACTTCAGCTTTCTCTGGAAAACTCAGCTGCCTCCAGGTTTAACCTCTGCTCCTGACTGAGGAGCTGGACGTTCGGTAAATAGAGGGGCTTAAAGAAAGCTGGAGAGGGATTTTTCACAAGGTAATGGGATGACAGGACAAGAGGGAATGACCTCAACTCAAGGAGGGCAGGGCTGGATGGGATATTGGGAAGGAATTGTTCCCTGGGAGGGAGGGCAGGCCCTGGAATAGAATTCCCAGAGCAGCTGTGGCTGCCCCTGGATCCCTGGCAGTGCCCAAGGCCAGGCTGGACATTGGGGCTTGGGGCAGGGAACGTCTCGGCACTTCTCTCCCCCCTCTCTGCCTCCTCAAATTCATCCCCAAAACCCCAGCAGCATCCGGCTCTGCACGCACCCGCGGCGTTCCTTCCTATGGCCACGATGAACCTGGAGCACACCAAGGGCTCCTCGGCACGGCCGCCTGACTTCCAGGTCCACAGGACATCGATCTCCCTGGGAAAAGAACCACAGAATAGCCCGAGCTGGCCCACAGGGATCGCCAGTGCCAGCCCTGTCCTGCCCAGCCCCCCCAGCAATCCCAGCCTGGGCATCCCTGGCAGCAGTGCCCAAAGGCTCCTGGAGCTCTGGCAGCCTCGGGGCCGTGCCCATTCCCTGGGGAGCCTGGGCAGTGCCCAGCACCCTCTGGGGGAAGAACCTTTCCCTGCTCTCCAGCCTGAGCCTCGGAAAACGCCGCCGGTACCTTTTCTTCTCGATCTCCCTGCGGATCTCTCGGTCCTCGGGCGTCTCCTCCCGCGCCTCCTCCTCCTCGTCCAGGCCGGCCCGGGACGGGGCCACCACCACCTCCCCGAAGAAGGTCGCCATGGCTGCCGCCCGCGCCTGCGCGGCCCCGCCCGCCGGAACAGAGCCCGCGAGGAGAGACAGCGACATCAGCTCCGTGTCCGGCGGCACCGCCCTCGGCACCAACCTCGGCCCCGGGGACACAGCCAGGCGACATCAGCTCCGTGTCCAGCGGCAGCGCCCTCGGCACGAACCTCGGCCCCGAGGGACACAGCCAGGCGCCTCTGGAACGCTCGCGGAGATGGTGCCTCCACCACCTCCCTGGGCAACTTCTTCCAAGGATTAACCAGCCTTTCAGGGAAGCAAATCTTCCAGATCTCCCCTGGCTGAACTCGATGCCGGTTTGTCCTGTCCCTGTTCCCTGGGAGCAGAGCCTGACCCCCCCCGGCTGCCCCCTCCTGTCAGGGAGTTGTGCAGAGCCACAAGGTCCCCCCTGAGCCTCCTTTTCTCCAGCCTGAGCTCCTTTCCCAGCTCCCTCAGCCCCTCCTGGGGCTCCTCCAGCCCCTTCCCAGCTCCCTTCCCTGCCCTGGACACTCTCCAGCCCCTCCAGGGCTCTCCTGCAGGACCCAGAACTGGACACAGCCGTCGAGAGGCCTCTCAGTGCCTGGCACAGAGGGACAATCCCTGCCCTGCTCCTGCTGGACACACAATTCCTCATCCAGCCCAGCTGCCAGTGGCCTCTTGCCCACCTGGGCACCCCTGGGCTCGTGTCCAGCCCCTGTCAGCAGCACCCCCAGGGCCTTTTCCAGCTCTCCATTCCCTCTGCCCAGCCTGGAGCTCCACAGGGTTGTTGTGACCCAAGGACAGGACCTGGCCCTGGGCCTGGCAGACCCAAATAAGAGCACAGTGACATTCCAGGTGTATGCACAGCTTTACTTTGGTCCACTAACACATGTACATCACAAAAGCCTTTAACACTGAAGAATTCGATTCCTTTACGATTCTGTCCTGCACTTTCAATGTTTTCCTCCCTTCATGGTGCCTAATTGCCTTCACAGATTCAGGTCCTGCTTTAAAACAAACCAGAACTCTCCCCCAAAGTCACATTAAATAAAGATCCTACTTTTACAGGTCTATTACTTTACTTCCCTGAGTACAGCTAGACCAAACCAAGAATGCTCACTTAAAGGAAGGTGAAAACACTCCCTTCTGCAAGGCTGAAAAGAACCAGTTCTCTAAGGCTCAGCATGCTCCTTTAAATAAATTAAACTCTTAAAGGGTGAAACAGTCAAAATACCTTTCCAGTTTAATCATTTTTTTTCCCAGTGTCTGTCTGTATAAAATTAGGAAATACTGACCAGCACATGCTTTACTTAGAAAATAAAAGTGTTGGGGTCCCCAAGGAAGTGGTTCCCTCTGGGATCTACAGATCCAGAGAACAGAACCTTCTCCAGCTTTCAGGGATCACCATGAACATGTGACTGCACTGTGACAGGACACAGCACCTGAAAGAAAACCAGCTTTGTAAATCTAAGCCTAAATTATAAATACAAACCTACCAGCCAAACTTTAGCTGTTTAAACTGAGAATTAATAAAAACTCTGACATTCAGTCATTCCCAAACTGGAGGTCGCACTCCAGAGAACTAAGCAACTGCTAAACAATGAAGTTTATGAAAAATACAAAAAAATAGTGGACTTACTACCTTATAATAAAGTTTGCCCCTCAAAGTAAACACAAAGCCATTTTCAAGTTTCGTCACTAAACACAACTGTGTTTGTATTTCAGGAAGCGAATAAAGAATCCAGATAAACATTTATCTTGAATTTACAAAATTCTGCTGCATCCTATTGAAGACTATGCTCTAAATAAAATTTCCTGGGGCAAAATGATTTAAACTATTTCTGGACTTCACATGGAAGTTTTGAGGAAAAAAAAAAAAAAGGTATTTCTCTATGATGAGATAATATCCTGGATAGCAAAGTGATGGCAAAGACAGCCAATGTCAGTGAGGGGGATGGAGAAGTGGCTCTCACTGATGCCAGCTCCCTTTTCCACGATGCTTTTCCATTTGGAGTTCTGCCCTTATTCACTGGGATTGTGCTGCCACACTGGATTTTTTTACCCCCCAACCCTTCCAGATCCCATGACCAGTTCAACCTGCTGGAAAAGCCATTCCCAAACTTGCTATTTCAGTTCCAATGAGCTGCCTTAGGATAAATCTGATATTCTGCCACATCTACTGAAGGATGGAACCAGGATCACACCAAGTGTTCCCAAGGGTGAGAAAGAGAAGCTGCAGAGCAGAGGAGGATCCCTGGAGTGGGGAAGGAGCAGAGATTCCCTGGTGGTGGGTGGGGGCAGCTGTCGTGGGGCTCCCAGCAGCACAACTCCAAGGAAAACTGAGAATTTAGAGCTGCTGTGTGTTTTTGTCGTTGAGATGTGTTCAACCAGGAACTTCCACATCTTTTCCTGGAAAATTTTTCTTTCTTGTCAACAAGAGTGTGAAAACAGGAGATGCACTGCAATGCTCAGAAACTGGTAAGGTTTAATCAATGGGAAATCCAACATTCAAACACCTTAAATATGGAGGAACAACAGAAACGTAGCAAAAAAAAAAAAAAAGGTCTGGAATGTCGGAATCCTGCACCTCAAGCTTTCCACGCATAAAGAAAACAGAACAAGTGTTTTGTTTGTTTTTCTATTTTATAAAGAAAACACACAAAAACCCTTAGGCCCAAGAGTTCACCTGCATTTCATAATCTTAAAGTTTACAGTATAGAAGTCACATTAATGATGTACTACCTGTCAGCAGAACCCTCTCTTCACCAAAGCCTCTGGAAGTGGCAAATAAACAACTTCACTGCTAACTGCTAATCAGCAATGCAAGTACAGAACATTTATAATCTGCACCGAATCAAGTTGTGAAGTTATCAGCCTTTTCACTCCTCTTTTGATGCAATGCTTGCATCCACCAGGTTTTTAGAGTGTCTACTATTATTTAGAAGCCTGTTACTATTGTAGATGATTTCATACAGCATTAGAGATGTTTGAAATCTGTTCTTGAATGTTGCATGACCTAGGTAGTATTTCATTGCAGCACCCATAACAATAATACTCAACATACTGCTATTAACCTGTTTGCAGTGTTTTAACATTTTTTAACTCTTGTTTATATGTAATAAAATACCAGTAAAGACAAAAAATTGCCCCTATAATGAGGCACATTTTGGCATCTGTGCTAAATGCTGCTACATGGGCAGGCAAGTGCAAGTCAAAATATGAAAAGGAGAAAAGTCATCATCTAATCACATTCAATAACTTTTTCATAGAAAAATATAAATATATTCCCTGAAATGTAGGACAAAGAAGAGCCAGCATCCATCAGGAGTTCTAGTGCTATTACCATTAAAAAAANTTTATATTTATTAAAAAAAAAAAAAAAAAAAAAAAAAGAAAAAAAAAAAAAAAAGAAAAACAAAAAGAGACGGGGCTGGCTTTCCTTTCGTTAAGGTTACGTTTCGCACTCGGCCTCCTCGAGGGCTCTGTCGTCGTCGTTGCTGCCGTCGTCGTAGCGCACAGTCCTGCGGCCGCCGTTGCGCGTGCGGATCTTGGAGCGCCGCCGCGCCCGCCGGCACTCGCCGTACTCCGCCTCCTCCGAGTCCCGCTCCCCGCCGCCTTTCCGCCGTTTCCTGCGCTGAGGCCTCCTGGAAGGCTTCAGCGAGTCCAGCTCGAGGATTTCTTTCCGGGCGGGTTTGGGTTTCCTCTTGCGCTTCCTGGTTCCCGTGGCGTCGCTGCAGGTGGTGTTATCGGTTCCGGACTCCGAGGAGAAACAGCTGAAGGCGGCTTTGGAGCTTCCTGCTCCAGGTGCTTCCACCTCCTTGGAGACGGAGCTTTTCTCCTCTTTCTTCCCCCCGCTTTCGGATTCCGTTGTTTCTTTGAAGTCATCCACCAGTTTTGATCTCTTGAAAGAAGCTCTGGATTTTTTATTTGCTGCTACTCTGGTATTTTTAGTTTCAAGTTTAGCTAAGTCAGAATCTACCTCCTCTTCAGAGTTACTCGTACAATGGTTGTGGGCTGAAGCTGCCTGCCTAGAAATTCCCCAGTTTCCCCCATTTTCTACCCTGTGGTTTGTGGAATTCTCCTCCGAGGAGTCGTAGTCAAAGTTGTTCAGAGCTGCAGCACAGAGGGGTTTGTGTGGCTGCTTGTGGTTATCGCTCTGCTTCTGAGTCTCTGTCTCTGATTCAGTCCTTTCATTCTCAGACTCAATAATGTATTTCCTTTTAGAACCAGAAGACTCAGGGCAGGAAGGTTTTTTCCTGCCAGAAACCTGTTCTCTCTCATTTTCAGACTTGGAACAAGCCTCTACCTCCGAGCTGTCAAACAGCTTCTTCCTGCATGCTGAGGACACGCTGCCGCCCTGGAGCTGCTTGCGGTTCTTTTTCACTGGGTAAACACTTTCTGAGCTTGACAATTCCTCCTTGGCATCGCTCATGATCTTGATCTTACTGGCTGCCAGCGTGGCACACCTGCGAGGGTTCTTCTTCTCGGCCACGCTGGACACCTTGATGTGTTTTTTGTAGTTGATGATGCAGGTCCTGCTCCGCAGCACTTTGGCACTCTGGCTGCCCTCCTGCGATGCTGCCTCTGCAAAAGGGACATGGGAAAGTTCTTTTTAATGTCTTGCATTCCTGAAATCATTAGTTATGCCCAAACCTTTAATGAAATACACAAATATTGAATTTTATTTTGATTTCAATTGTTGAGTGCAGCTTACACCTCCATTCTTTACTAAAGCTACCATCAGTATCCCAGGGATACTTTTAACTCTTGAGATTGTCACTTCCAAAGCTTTTCCTGGTCTCAAAAGAGCATTCCTTGGCATGACCCTGTTAATTAGCTCAGAAATTACAAATTCCCTAACTTAGCAAACAAATGCTTTCACATTATTAACATTTATATCATTAAAAGTTGTATTTTTCTTACTAGAATAAAAGTTGCAACATTAATTACACCTTTTAGACCTTTTTATCCTAAAAAAGAAACTATAATATTTCATGCAGATGCAAGTTTCACATTTTTAGATGGTTTTAGATGGAGAACATTGAAACCCTTCAGCTCCTTGGTGACTTTAACACTCAGATTGCTGCTAACAGTGAATCTTATCAGTTGCATTTTATTTAATATAGAACTTGCTTATGTTGTGGTTTAAAACAAATATTCAATGTGTTAATCATGTGAATGAAGCTATGAAGATCAGCGTTTCCCTTCTAAATAAAACAATTATTCATACATATAAATTAAAAAATCAAAAGCATAAGTTCTTGAAGTAAATTAGAAAAAAAGAGGAAAAAATCATGAGACATAAATTCCAATGTCCAGCTTGAGTACCAATATTAATAATCTCTTCACATACCAGATTTGGTCCTTATTTCAATATAAATAATTTTATGTACTGCTCCAGTATATTCCTATTTTTATGTTTTCAAAAGATAATTAATTCCTTTCTTTGTTAAGAGTTTCCAGAAATGATACATGAATATTATTACTTTTAGTAGTTGTACTGTGTGATTTTATGGCCAAAGCACAACACATTTCTGCTGAACACAGCAGAATACTGTATAAAATGTGAATTAATTCACAGACTAAAAACAAGAGGAGCTAAATCTTATCTTATGCACTGTCCTCCAGTACTATTAAGTAGCTGAAATACGAGGCTAAAGAATAAAACAGTCCAGCCTTTCTGCAACGCTGACAGAATATTAAAATTACACTTTGTATGCAAGATCTTAAATTTGGAACAAATCTGTAACAAAATCCAGAATGAAAAGCTGCAAAGGCACAGCAAGGTGGCACAGGCAGAGAGAGGCACAAAACTCCCACACCAACTGGGAGAGCTTTCCAAAGACACAAAGATGCCAAAGTCTGGTTCAGCAAGGTGTCCTGGAGTTCAAACTCCAAACCTGGAATACTGGGTAGGAAAATGCAGCTTTAGCTGCAGTCAGCTCAGCTGCAGGGGGCACTGCAGCACACAAAGGATTGACACAATTTATCTCAAAACTTTGCTTAAATCTTTTCTAATATATAAATGCCTGTGCTAAATATTATAAATTTATAATATATATAACATAATATACATTACAGAACTATATAAATACTACATTTTACATACTAAAATAGACAATATGTTATTTATATTATATAGATATTTTAAAAATAACCAAGGCAAAGCTTCCCCATGAATTGTTTAGCTGGTTCATTATGCAGTGTGTGTATATACACATTTATATTTGTAGTTATATATATAAAATACATATTTATTTGAAAAATAGAAACTCTATAAATATACCCCAATATCTGTATTAAAACTAAGATCTTGGTACAAAACAAGTAAAAACTGTCAAGACAGAGTCACCTTAAGACACAATAATTTTCTTAAGATTCTTAAATCCCAGTGACAGGTTTGGAAGGATTAGACCAAACATCAACCTCTGAATAGTCTTTCAAATTCCAAATCAGGACCAATTAGCTGATTATACGAAGGCACAATGTGCATTACCTGGTGTAATAAACATCAGCAGCATTCTCATCAGCTTAAGAAGAGCCCCAAACCAACTCTCCAAATCATGTGTCAGCCAGCACACAAAGACTTGAGTGACAGATAAAATTACAGAATAAAACCCAAAAATCAAAGAATTTAACTTTCTGAAACAAGTGGAATGGTAAATCTTACTTCTGCCAAGTGCCTCTCTGTCTTAAGGACTCTGCACATCATTGACAGAATAAAATCTAGAAGTCAAATCAAGTTTCAGGTTCTTGTGCACACCATGGATGTGAGAATGTAATTTAAACACCTATCCATCACACTGATATTGAAAGACTATCAATAAAGTTACTTCAAACTAAAAATAACAGTTGTAAAGCTGCTGTAGCACAGAAAACCTCAACAGAAAATTAAGGTAAGGTAACAGAACTGTAAACCAGAGGTTTTGGTTACCAAAATCCTCTGAACAAGGAGCAGGAGAGAACAAAGTGAGAGAACACTCTGCTCCCTTGGAGATTTTCTGCCATCTACTCAGTATCAAGAAATAGAGGAATTAACTTGAAAAATGTTACCTTTTTTAACAATTTTTGTTTTTCCTTTTCTCTTCCTCATCTTTGATTTTGCAGAAGTTTCACAGTAATTGCTGTTATTGGAGTCACTCTCCGAGTCCGAATCAGAAGAGTGATGGAAGCTGGAGGCAGCTCCAGATTTGGAACTCCTTATAATCCTAGTGGGCACCAAGCTCTCCCACACAAAACTCTTCTCCTCCTCTCTGGCTTCTGCTTCAGATTCTGCTGTGTCCTCTAAATCACTCAAGACTTTTGCTTTTTTTAAAGGAGGAGCGAGCTGCAGCCCAGAGACTTTCCTGCCATTCCACCTGTCTGACTCAGAGTCCACCTCATCCTCGGAGTTGCTCACTGCAGCCTTTGCACGTGCAGATGTTGACTGGTCAGAAACTTTTTGGCTGCTCCCATCCTCAGAATTATGGCTTTTGGAGTCCTCCTCTGAAAAGTCCAAGGTGGGACTCTTCACTTTGGGAGACAGAGAGCAGATGGGCCCCCGGAGCTGTCTGTGACCATTGCTCTGCCAGCTCTTCTGCTTCGCCTGCGTGTCCGGCTCAGAATCCGAGGTTCCATTCTCAGACTCGCTGACGAATTTCCTCCGTGGAGCAGAGGTGCCAGGCTGCGAAAGAGTTTTCCTCTTGCTGAGCTGCTCTTCTATTTCTTTGTCACTCTCAGACTTCAGCCCTGCCTCATCCTCAGATCCCTCCAGCAGCATTCTCCTGGCGGCGGCCGAGGCGTTGCGGTGAGGCAGCTTCCTGTTCCTGCAGATTCCGATGCTCTCCGAGCTCGACACCTCCTCCTCCACGTCGCTCATGAGCCGCAGTTTGTTGGCAGCCACGGCAGCACTCCTGCGAGGGGTTTTCCTGTGCCTGCCTGTGCTGTTGCTCAGGGACTCTGATGTCACCACTGAAGTGTTTTCAGAGTCACTTCCATATAATTTCTTCCTGACCGTTTTCCTCGTGTTGCCGTTCTCCTGAAGAACTGTTCCTGTAAAGGAAAGCAGAGATTAGTATCTTAAATATGAAATAGCAGCTTTGAAGTCTTGTCAAAACTGGCACAGGTTCAACCCACAGACACAATGCATGAAATATATTCCTAATGACAATTATGCTTTTGCTGTCACAAATTTCAGATTCATTCTGGTTTTGTGACAATTTAAACTTCTTTATGAATTGCTGCTTTTTTTCTTAAGATCTAAAATGTTGCGAGACATTCTCTCTCACCAGCCTTTGGTTTCTGCCCTCCTCCCCTGGTCATGAAAAAAAAAAAATCTTTTTAAAAACTTAGTGTAGTATTTGAGAGCTTCCAAAGTACCTCCAATAAAAATAGCGAGCATCTTACATATACAATGACCTACAAAAACACTAACTACACTTAGTTATTTTTATAAATACATATAAAAATACAAATAAATATGCACTTATATTGCTCTTTACAAGAAACTCCTCCCACCCTACCTGTCTGTTTCCTCTGAGCAGCTCGATTCCGAGTCACCCTGCGGCTGTTCCTCCTGCACACCCCATTGTGCAGGGCAGGAGACACAGCAGCCCCAGAACAGCCTTTGCTGTCTTCTGAGCTGCTTGAGGAGGATGAAGATGAAGAGGAAGTAGATGAAGAAACCCCAGAACCTTCTATTTCGCTCTCTGTTAAAAAAAAAATCCAGTAATTGGTAATTAGAATTCTAAACAGCTTCCCATTAAGAGTTACATTCTGCTGATCCTGGAAATTTTCAGTTTCCTCACATTATCTTAAGATATATTCATGCCTGAATATCTTACAGAGATCAAACTGATATCTCAACAAAATCTATATTCATGCAGTGTTCAATGACAGGAAGCCTCTTTTACCTGTACATAAGTTTCAAATAAAATAAAACAGCTCTTTTCAAACACCAGGTTTAAGTGAAAAGCAGGTTAAAAAAACCCAACACAGAACATTTTCTAACAGATTTTATTTTACCAGGATGTGCATTCTTGTTCTTTGAAATAAGCTGAATTTTTGTCAAGGGGAGGTGTAGGGGAAAATAAAGGGAAGTTTTTAAGTCTCAGGGAACTTCTGTCATTTGCTAATTGTGGATGATAAGTTCTATATAACATATATATACATATATGGGCATATAACCTGTATTTTAAATAGTATCAATTATTAAATATTTGACGCTTTTCTGTTGACAGATTTTTTGATTAATAGAAGTAAATTGACCTTGTCCTACATGATTTCAAACCAATTTTATAACAATTACTGTAAATAATATAAGTGTCCAAAATCCAGTAAAATACACGAAATTCTGCATCACCCAAAAACCCCCAAAACCTTGTGCAAGAAAATCCCACGGTGAAAACGCAAAGCTCATTTAACAACTCTGAACACAAACTGCAGCAATGATAAACTCTGACCTGATGATAAAGCAGAACAATTAGTTAGTGTTGTGGATCTGGCTTTGCCATTCCTCTCGAAGGATGCCAGGCAGGCAGAATCCGAGGATTCTCCCGAGGAGCTCTGGTTGTAGGAGCCAGCGTTGGGTTTATGGCTTGTGACACAGGCGGCTCTGCTTGAGGTAGGCTGAGGAAAAGGATCTTCCTGCTCAGATTCGAGTTTGGCCTGAGGCTTTAATGGTTTCTGCTTCAAATTTCTAGTGAGAGTGAAAGTAGTAAAAGCAACAAGGGTTGTAAAACCAGGAGAGATAAGGCAATTATGGATTTTAACAACATTTAGTAGGATTTTGTATTTCTGGGAGGGTAATTTATGGGCTAATACGGTGTGGGACAATTTTAACTCTGACAAGGATAAACATGAAGTATGTTCATTAAAACAACAGTCTGCACTCCTAGGGAAGTTATACAAGAGGAGACAATCTTTCTCTGCTCTGAGAAACTGAGAATTTAATGGTGGATGTCCTCTAGACAATTTGTGTTCTCTGATTTTCACCAGCAAACTTTCCTGTTGATTTCTCAGCCTCTGGATAATTGCACATGAGCCTCCAAATGCTATTCAGACAAACATTATTCCACAATAAACTGACTTTCCAACGCACACAGAAGGTGAAACTTTACAGATAGTTCTGTTTAAAATAAAGAAAACCTCACTAATTTGATCTTTCTTTACTCCACACGCCTGAGTGCTCCACCTGCCATCCTGCTCAGTCAATTCTTTTCACCCACAGAACTGTTTTTAGTCAGTTTTTTCCTTACACTGCAGGTTTTCAGACATTCATCCAGGTGCACAAGGTGCACAATGGTATTTCTGTTACCCAAACCTCACTTCTGCTGTGCCCCACTGCCTTGTGAATTCACACACAATTCTCCAGGTATGAGCACAAGTGAGATTCAAAAGACAGTTTCTGCCTATCCTGGGGTGTGGTTATGTTAAAGTATAAAATTAATCCCCTGAAATTAGAGTTTTTGTTTTCTTAAAACTCTTATTCCTGTTCTTTCCCTGCCAGAGAAGGAGGAGTGGACAGCAGCAGAAGGGGAAAAGCTCAGTTTCAGTAATTTACCACATTCAGCTTTTGTATTTGGTCCCACATGAAAATTAAGAACGTGAGGTAATCAAGTCAGACAGCATTTGTGTCAGAGGTTTGTTTGCCTTCAAAAGAGAAAAGGCAAATCTAGAATCCCAGCTGATTGCTACAGCAAGTGACAATTTCTAGAAACTCCACAGGACTGACTTTATTCTGTATGAGACAAGCTATGTGATTTATGCAATTTTCATCTTTGCAATATATCCAGCAAGTAAATCTTTGTTTTATTCCTCATTTATTTTAGTTAAACATTGATTACCTGACTCAAATGTAAAAAAAAAAACCCCAACCTTTTCTACTCTTCTGTCTCTTTGCATTTCTCAGTTTTATACTACAGAAAAGCTCCTATTTTTTTTACATATTTTTCCTAGAGCATGAGAATGATAAAAAAGTCTCACTGGGATTATAAACCATTAAAAAAACCAATTGTTCCTCTCTTCACAGACTAAATGTGAGAGTCAGTATGAATATCAGTCAGCTGAGACAGATCTTTGCACACTCCCAGTTTGCTTACCTGAGCATTTTTGTGGGCTGCTGCACTGAGCTTTGATTATTCAATCTTCTCGTGTACCTCTGGTTTCTCCGTAGCTTTTCATTCTGCTTCTGACCATTTTTGAAATCTGAAACAATTCTTCTGATTTTCTCTTCAAACAGTGCTGACAATCTCAAGGTCATACTATAAATCTAGGTAAGGAAGTGGTTTATATTAAAAGCAGAGCCTTTGATACAAGACTAACATTTGTAATATTAAAAGCTGTACAGAAAAGCAATAGGAAAAGCAGAGGCACAAATGTAAAACAGTAAATAAACAAGAAATAAACTTTTTAATATTTTTGTCATATTTCTCCCCTCTATCTACCCAACCAGCAGCTTTACCAAAAGAATTGATAAACAAATTGCAAAGTAAAATTTAATTTCATTAAGACATTCCTAAAGCCCCAAATATTAACAGCTACCTTTGACTTTTTGTTTGGAGTATAAGATTTTGCATTACTAAATATCAGTCTGATATCTTTGCACAGTTCCATTGGAGTGTCATAATTTCCAGCTTCCAGGGTTTCTCTCACTGTGCCAAAATCCATTGGAGTGTCTATAATATGTCTGTAATCCTATAAAAAACAGATGAAAAAAATATTCCTGTCAAAGTATGAAGCAAAAAAGCACTTCTGACTTTTATTTCTGTCACTTAGGAGTGGCTAGAATTACACAAATTATCTGCACCAGCAGAGGAAAGAGAAGCACAATAGCAGAAAGCAACACTTTTGCTGAGATTGTTTGATTTAAAATCTCCTTTTTATTATCCCATGAATTTTACCATGAGAAACAACTGATCTGGTGTAAAAAACAGCCAAAAAAAAGCCCCAAAACACAACAACAACACAAAAACCCCAAAATAAAACCCCATCAGAACACCTCAATCTTTCCTTCTCTTCTGTTCATGTTTTTTTTAGAGAAGCTCAAGATGTTTTTAAAACCTGAAGTGAGATTCAAACTCAAAATGTAAAGTCTCCAGGAAAAGTTTTGTACTGTAAAGAAGTTTTTTCCTTTAAATTAAGTTTGTGGTGTTTTTAGACCAAAAGAGACTGAAGGGGTAGTAAGAATATCACGAACAGCTAAAAGAAGGAAAAAATACCAAAACTCATAGGTCAGGCTCAGTAAACAGATTTTAGACCCTCAAGAAACTCATTTTAATTAAGAAATAATTTATGTAAAATTATTTCCCTACGAGGCACAGTAAGACAGCAATAAAAGAAGAAAGGAATTATCAGAGTTACTAAGAACAACTTACAGGATATTGATCCAAATCAACTGGTTGCCTGAAAGGTTCAGAATCTTCACACTGGAAAATTAAATTCACCAGCTCCATACATTGCTTCTTCCAACAGTTCTCATCGTAGCCATTTTTCAAACTTTTTCCTTTTTTAAAGCCTCGTCCCTTAGGGGGGAAAAAAAAAGTTAGGAAAAGCATTACTAAAGTACAGGAAGAAAAAATTCAACCTAATTTAGGTTAAAAGGTAAAGATTGGTCAACTCACTTTTCTTCTTCTGTATGATGTTCTTGGAACACATTTTTCATCATCCTGCACAAAATAAATTCAATAATCTTAAAAATGATGTAGGAAAATATAGGTGATGGGGGCTAAAAGTGTCCTTAGATTTGACATGGTGAAATTAAATTTTCTGCTCAATTCTTTCAGTAAGGCAGAAGATGAACATGGAAAAAATACAACAAAAGATACAAAAGTATCTGGGAGATTTGGAAAGCAATATCCTAGACAAGGACCAGAGCTGGAATCTGGAATCTTCAGTGGTTTGAGAAAAGGAAAAACCAACACCAGAAATTGCAATTAGAAGTTACCCAACAGCTTTGAACTTCAGTGACTAAATATTATCAGTAATGAAATTCACTGGTAATAATTGACTTAAATATTCATTAAAAAATCCTAATATAGTCCATGTTTGTATTAGCTATGTAAAAAACTCAGCAATTTTACCAACAATATTTGAAGTCTGGTGGAATTTTTTCTCAACATAAATTACAGGAATTTCCCAAAAAAACCCCAACTTACCAGATCAGCATCATGACAATCTTGTTCATCATCTGTTGTGCTACATAATTCAAAAATGTTTGTACAATCCTGGTCACTGCAAAGAAATTAAATCTCTTTTACTGGAATAGCAAAAGCAGAGCTGTTTTTCCTAAGATTAAACTCAGCCACAACCAAGTGCTACATATAAAAGGGAAGACAGTGAGCAAGTATTAAATGGAATATAAAAATCAGGATTAGGGATTTGAAAAGGGCCTGCCCAGCTGCAGGAAGGCTGCTCAAACTCACTTTCAAAATAAACCTCTCAGTTTATTTTAACCTTTCAATTCAGTCAGACAAGTTACAACAGGAACTTCTACACATGGCAGAAGTGACTTTTTACAGGCTGAGCCACTCAACATGCTCAACGTCAAGTGAAATTTTGGGACTACAAATACCAGAGAAAAAGTTAAAATACCTCTAAGGTGAACGTTTCAGTATTTAAGGTAACACTCAGCTAGAGTTATACATCTCAAGCAGTCAAAGCAGGGCTCACCACTAAGGGATATTGAGCTGTTTTTACTCTCCCACTGTTCAGAGCATGAGGATTCAAGCACTATTTAGATTAAAATGCCACTTACTTGATAAACTTTAGGAGCTGGGTGGTGATTTTTTTGGCAGCTCTGGCAATAGCACTCCCAGGCTCATTGAAGGTTCTGGCATTGCTTTCGATGTATCTGACTTCCCAAACCAATGCTGAGATTCTCCTTCAAATTAGAAAACATTGCACCTTTAATACCAAAGGAAAGCTGAAAGCTAGCAAAAGTGATATCTTTGTAATTTTCTGTCCATATTAGATTTAGATGTCCTTTGTTTAATGTCCCTTTAGAGCAATCTCAAACTTTTCCTTCACATGGAAAACCCAAGGAAGCAAAACCAACAATGTACATCTTCCATCACTTATTTCCCAACTCATTATTGATAATTCATCCTCAGAAAGTTCATGAGATAAATTCAGATTATATAGATGGCCAAGAAAGCACTAGCATTTGTTACCACTAAATCATAAAATACCACTGAAATAATCCCAAGGACTGTGGATTCCCTGGAATCTTTAAAAACACAAGTGAGGGGAAAGTATTATTTAATCACTCCTCTGAATTATTACACTTATTCTGGAAATATCACAAGCTGTTTGTTACAAAACCCTGAGAAATGGAACATGAGGTGAGTCATATCTGAGGAACTTTTAGTTAATAAATACAAAGCACGAGCAATGGAAAAGGAGTGACAATAAGCTTTGTCTAATTACATTTTTAAAGACAGCTATGATGTCCCTTTCTGTCTTCCCTCAAAAACCTTGCTTTGAGGCCAACTGACCACTCAAAGCAGTACTGTCTGTAAAATGACAGATTTGAGAAACTGCTACAAATTGAAATTATAACTTGACAGAAATGAGCTGCCACAAACATGTAATTTTGGGGTGTTTCTTTTACAACTCATTTTTCCAATTCCTTATTGGAAAGCAGAGATACCCCAAATTGGCAGTTCTTCACCTACAGAATTTCCAATTATTTCTCAAGACACTTTTTCCATCTTGTACAGGAGGAAAATCACTGTTAATGACTCTTCACTGTATTTACAGACATTTACACTGAATGCAGGTCCAGATGAAGAATATATTAAATTTGTTTTCTGTCTATGGGTATCCAGCACATCCAGCAAACCAGAACTTTGTCATCACTACAAATGATTGTACATTCCTCTTCTGTAAGTTTTTATCATTTAAAACGCTGCTGGTGGTATTTAACATTTCACCTCTTGTGTTTAAGCTCATTTCTGAAAATAGCAAGAGCTTAACCTTCTTCAAGTTCAAAGTAACTGAAGGAAGGACAGCACTTCAAAATCTGAACTGTCATCAGCACTGAAATAACTTCAGGGTTTTTTTTTTAAATATTTGGTGATTTCAAATAGCAAATTTCTCCAAGAAAGAATGTCAGGGTTTATCACAGCTCTGAAGAGTCCCAAGATGAGTTTCTGCCTGGCTCCCCTGGCAGCACTGACCTGTAGAACCTGTTGGCCAGCCTGGTGCGGATGGTGTTGAGGTCTGTGGGATATGCGATCACTGTGCAGTACTTGGGGTACGTGCAGAGATCCACTGGGCCAGCAAAGGCTGCTGAGATGTCTGGAAAAACAGCAAGAACAGCAACTTTTTACTGTTTGACCTTATTTGTGGCCTTGCAGGGCCTGAAGGAGCCCACAGGAACCATGGAGAGAGACAATTTGCAAGGGCTGCAGGGCCAGGAGGCAGGGAATGGCTTCCCAGTGGCAGAGGGCAGGGCTGGATGGGATCTTGGGAAGTGGGAATTGTTCCCTGGCAGGGAGGGCAGGCCCTGGCACAGGGTGCCCAGAGCAGCTGTGGCTGCCCCTGGATCCCTGGCAGTGCCCAAGGCCAGGTTGGACATTGGGGCTTGGAGCAGCCTGGCACAGTGGGAGGTGTCCCTGCCATGGCAGGGGTGGCACTGGGTGAGCTTTAAGGACTCTCCCAACCCAAACCATTCTGGGATTCTATTTCAAAGCCTGTAGGTCCATGACAAGTGAGCTGAGTGTTACAAAACCAATGATGTATAAAATTATGAAGATCTCAGTACAAATACAAAGAATTGCACAGAAAAACTTTTGCCAATTAAAGTATTTTATCACAGGGAAATTAAAGGTATTCCAGGCTCTGTTTAGTTTTCTCCTGATGTGAAATTTGTATCTGAAGCTCAGCTCACACTCACCAAGAGTCATGAGCTGATCAATCCCACGGATAATCCGTTCACAGGCCTCATCACGGGATTTCATCCCCCACTCCCCTTCCTGGGGTTTGTACAGAAGCTTCTCCACCTCTTCCAAAGTCACAGAGACACTTGCTCCTAATTCTTCAGGCTGATCAACTGAAGAGAGCAAATTGAGGAAGAAGCGAGAACAAGATCAATTATTGAGCACTCATTAAATAATTGTATGCTTGCAACTGACAAAAAAATCCTTGCCTTGAAGTGGAGTTTAATGCCAAGGCTGTGGGAAAAAAATTACACAAAATGGATACAAAAAGGAAAATTTTTAAAATTCTCTTTTTCTGCAGTTTTGAATTAAGTTTATTATCTTTTTGACAGCTAACTCAGTAATTACTCTTAATATCTCCCAAACCTTCCTCCCTCCACCCAGCTGGTGCTGACAAGCATTGGAAAAGTGAATTGATAAGACAAACCAGGAAAGCAGCTGATTCATTTACAGATAATCAGGATTTGACCAGAAAACTCTATAAACTGTTGATTTTAAACTATGTGCAGTAAGGATTTGCTGACTGGAAATGATTTTACATATACATTTTTCTCAGACCCCTTTGTATTGTAATGTATTACAACAAACTCATAGTTTGAAACTTGAGATGTTTTTTGAAACCTTACATTTGGAAGTAGCAGGTTTTATTCCATAAACCAGAGCTACACATTTAAAGTATTTTTTTTTTCAAAATCGCTCTGGAATATGCAAAAGGAAAAAATACAGGTATATTCAAGTTATTTCACTAAATCTGATTCAGTACTGTCTTTAAGACAGGAATCATCTCAGGTCCATGAAGCCAAGGAACTGGAAAGAGGGAAAAGCACATTCAGCTGTTTTATTAAAGAGTTTCTACCTACCATTATCAGGGACTGGTTCCATGTCCCACGGGCTCAGCTTTTCAATTTCACCATTGTCCCATCTGATTCACCAAGTAAAAAAATAAAATAACAATTTAAAGTTATCTTGACTCAGAAGTGTTCCATCCAAGTATATTTAAATCTCAGCTACAAGCACATTTAAATTGCAGCTATTTGTAGGTATTGACAAAATACACTGTATAAAAATGTACATAAACAAAAGCACTGGTCTGCAATCTCCAAAAGTAAACATTCCTCATAATCCACTTCAGATTAAAACTGTGCCCCTGATTTTAGCTGTATGCAGCCTCCCCAATACATAAATCAATTTTACAGTGCTCGAATCAACAAGATGAAGAAGAAAAATAAGCTGCACACTTGGAAAAGTGAGATGACATCAAGGGGAAGAATTGAGAAAAAACACAGGAGAGGATTTTTTTTTTGCTGATCACAACAGGAGTTGTGCAAGTCCATGGAATGTTTCAGAGTAAGGCAGAACAATAAGTGAGGCACTGCATATGTTAACATCTCAATTTATTAAGCACAGGACATTAAGACAAAGAAAAGAAGGTAAAATGAAAAAACTGAAGTTAATTAAGGTCCAGGACAAAGCAAAAGCAGCACAAGTTTGCTATTGACAGATCTGGATATTCACTCGGATATTGAAATATCAAGTGTGAACATTATTTTGAGATCTCTCCAAAACCCACCACATTTGGACAGATTTTTAGGTTTTTTTAAAAAACCCAAAATACCAATGAATTTTGCTATTTCCAAGGTAAGAAATGTCTGACTGGATCAGCTTCACACCTTGCTGGTCCAGAGAGGCACAACTACCCTGTACAGATGCAGTGCTGGATCTTTCCTACAGCTGGGTTAATCCTTGTGCTCCCAATATTATTCTTTATTACAGGCACATACCACAAACAAATAGATCAGCCTGCAGTTCACCAATTTCCCTCCAGAGCTTTGCAGCTTTGCCAGCAGTTTCCTGTCACAGTTCTCCAAATTCCTGGGTCTACTTCTGATGCCTTAATAAACTCAGATATTTGGTCTAATGCCTTCCATGTATTTATTTCAAGCCAACTGGAAACTGAAGTGATCATGCTCAGAGTATATTATAACTAAACCTCTACTCTAGCAAGAGCAGCTCTCCATTGTTTTGGATTTCCCAATGACTTAGGAGAACTTGGATCAATCAGCCTGTTTGATCTTTATGAACTAACAGGGTCCTAAAGGTTCACCTGTCCAGTTCTCCTCCCCAGTTATTGTACAATGCTTCACAAGTTGTTGATATCCACAAATGAATATACTAATTCATAACTTTGCACATAAGACTTTATCAAGAGTTTTGTACAGCTTAAGCCCCACTTGGTTCTGCTTAAATTCGTCCCTTAGGGGGGATGCATAATAAATCATATGAATCAATAATTCATAATAAATCAAGCTGCTTCTACACAAACACCTATTATTGTCTGGCCTATAAAATAACAAAAAATTTAAAAATTATCTTCAATTCATTTATTTTCTATACAACAGTAACAGTGATAAATTGATGTAAGTGTGACAAAGAGAGCAACAGACCCAGCCAAGTCACAAAACCTAAATACATTTATCAGACATGTCTTAGGATTCTGCTCTAGAAGAACTGTTTGTGAGGTAGAATAAAGTCCCTTTGGAAAGGGATCTTAAGGAACACAGCAATCCTTCCCTGCTCACTTCAAAGCAGTTCTAGACTATTCTGGTAAAGGCTGGTACATTAAAATATTGAAGATCCTTTAGGTCTTAGAGAAGAAAGGAGCCCAGGAAATTGGCAGGAGGCTTTTGTTCCTAACTGGAAACTTGGTTTGGAACTGGCCAATAAAATACCAAAGCCAACCCAAACTTGCTCCTGAGGAACAACTGTGGTACACAACAAAACACATGGAATGGATGGAATGTGGAAAGGCAACAGGCAAGAATTTCAGTCTGGGAGTTAAGTTCCACCTTCCCACCAAGGAAAATAATTGAGAAAAGACAAGTAGATGAGACAAGGAACTAAAATGTAACACAGTCTTGGCAGTCTCACTGGATTGTCTATCAGCTATAAATTTTCCCTTCTTTGTGGTGAGCAACAAAACCCTCTGAGTGAAAAAGGAATTAAAAAGTCCTCCAACAATGAGACTGTGACTATTAAATGTACCATAAAAGATGTGGGAACCATCTCTGGGCATGATGGAAATAGGAACATTAAATATTCACTGTTTATTCTCCTTACAGTCCTCCCTTGCTGGGGGAATCCAAACCAAGCAAACTCCCAGAATTATCTTTTCAGTGCCTAAAGGAGGTGACAAGAAGGCTGGAGAGGGACCTTCAAACGGGCATGGAGTGAAGGACAGGGGGAAATGGCCTTAATATGCAGGAGGGAAGGGTTAGATTAGATACTAGGAAAGAATTCTTGACTCTCAGGGTGGTAAGGCCCTGACACAAGCTGCCCAGAGAAGCTGTGGCTGCCTCTGGATCCCTGAAGTGTCCAAAGCCAGGTTGTTTGGAGCTGAGTAATCTGGGATAGTGGAAGGTGTCCCTGCCCATGGCAGGAGGTTGGAACAAGACAATCTTTAAGGTCCCTTCTGACCCAAACTGTTCTGTGATTCTATTCCACACAGCTTGGACAGGGCAGGACAAGGTCAATACCCTGAGTCTGAACACTGAAGTCCAGAGATATCTTTGTTTACCAATTCCTCTCCTTTGTGTGAAGGCCTCTTAGTTGATATCAAAAAGGGTGCACAATGTGAAAGACAGAAGTGTGAGGACTTGAGGCATAAGGACCTTGATGTCACAACCACGAAGAGATTCAACATTCCCAAATCAACTACCAGTGCAGAGCAACAATTAATGTTCACAGAAAACTGCAATGTTTGCTTTGTGGAAAAGACCCAGCATTAGTCAGTATAGGAAATGTGAAGAGGTCAACAACTTCTTTTATTCTATTTCGACTCATTAACAAGTTGCCACAAGTTACTACATATTCACACTGTGCTACAATAGTGACTTAAAACCAGTAAGTGACAACACAACCAGGAAAATAATTTCAGTGAATAATTTATACATTCTCATACAATAAGGCAGTTGTGTGAGAGCAAAGACACACTAATAACATTGGAAATCAAATCTTTTTGTACTTACTTGACACTGTAACACTGGAAGTGACTGTCTGGATACTGAGGCTGATAAGGTTCCTGACCCAGCACTGTCCCAAACCACCAGGCATCGTCAATAATGGAGCGGAACCTGTCAGCTACAGCAAACACAGACACACTGCTGAGAGAAGCACTGAACTGTGTGGCTGCCACAGGCCATCAGAAAAACTTTTGATAATGTACTGCTTGATTTCTCTCCATAATTAAAGTTCTAGCCCCACTGACGTGTAAGTTTGTTATTTAGCTTTAAAATAAAAAAGGAAACAGAACAGTCTCGATACGTGATTTTGGTGTATTTACATTTACTGCAATCCATTCAGGTTCAAATTTCTGACTCTTGCCTAGCAGAGAACCCTCTGACCCTACAAACAGCACCTGCAGCGATTAGCCAAGGACACATTTGTGATTTCAAAACTGTTCAGTCCAACACTCAGCAAACACTTACAGGCCTGCCAGTTCCTCTGCCGGGCTTCGTCGTAGAACTGACGTAAGATAAGGAAGTCGATAACATCTGGCATGTCGTGGTATCTGGATTAAAAAAAAAATTATCATTCAGGTGTGCCTCAGGGCTTTAGGGAGAAGATTAAAGAGAAGCATATTCTTAAACACTTTTCAGGAAACTAAAATGGCACATACCTGATGGAAAATGATTTGTCTGTGTGTTTTCCAGTGGCGTGATCTATAAAGGCAAGCTTGAGGCAACACAATGTGGGAGGACCAACTTCGTATCTAATTCCAACAATTTTTACCAACTCCTGATCCTACAGGTAAGAATAAACACTTTCAGGAAATTTTATCTTAGGGACCATGCACAAAACTGTAACTTCAACATGAATTAACAAACTGTACCTGCATGCAAAATATCGAAATCAGATTTGAGATTTCAAGGGAAGAGAGTGTGTCAGCCTTAGGATTTTAACACAGGTATTTAATTTGGACCTCCCACAGAAAACTCTGAAGACAATATGGTAATTGGAGACACTTTCCCCACAGGGAAATACTAGTAACCTCCCAAAGCCATGTTTTGCAAACAATGCCATAGAAGTCTTCACTCACAGACTCAGCAGTGACCCAGCAGAATGCTCAGTGCACACCTACCCTAAGCACCACTTTTCTCCAAGGCTCCTTGTGCGGATTCAGTTCATAAATGTTATTTCTTCTCACTGCTTCAATGTAAGCTTCGTGCCCTTGTCGGAAATATATCACCTAAAAAACACCCCAACAAGCCCCAAACAGTCAATGTTTCCCCTGTATTTAGCAATTATAATAATCACAAGCATTGGCAGATTTTAATCATGTTCCTACCTCATCCCCCATCTGAGGGACAAAGGGGGACCTTCGGAGAGCTGTGTCTGTGATCCAAACTGGAGGGTGCCAGTCATAGGACAGCTCCAAGTTTAATGGTTGTGCTGCAGCATCAGCCTGCACAAAATCAGACATAATGGACATGAATTCAAAACAAATCATTCCATTTTGATTTGGCAGACAACAGCTTAATTTATAAAAGATTAATCTAGAGCGTTTCCAAATAGTACCAGCAAAATCCCTCCAAGGCTTTGCTTGAGTTGTAACTCTGTTTGTAACTCTAATACTAAACATTCTTTTCCTATCTGGAGATTTGACTGACCAAGTCATTATTATGCAGGTCTAGCAGAAAGTTGTATAATTTAGATGACAGTCTCGGTACCCAATTAAAAATTGATCAAGCTGCAAGAAACTATTTGATTCTACTTGAAAGGAAGTGAAGGCATGAAGAAAAAAACATACCAAATGTACCAAAATTACCCTAGGCTTAAAAATTAATTAGTCTGCTCCTTTATGGTAGAAAACAACTAACAGTAGTTACTGTACATTAAGGTAATTATTTAAATTAACTTAAAAAGTTCAGTAGCTTAAAAAAGAGTAAATCTTTTAATCAATTTATAAAAATTAAAAATTCAATGTAAGGATAAATGGCCACCATCAATGCAGTGACTGTCAGACAGTTTAACCAAGTTATAGAGTCATAGAATGGTCTGGGTTGGAAGAAACCTCAAAGATCATCTTGTTCCAACCCCCTGCCACAGGCAGGGACACCTTCCACTATCCCAGGGTGCTCCAAGCCCTGTCCAGCCTGGCCTTGGACACTGCCAGTGATGGGACAGCCACAACTTCTGTGGACAACATGTCCGAGTGTCTCACCAACCTCAGAGTCAAAAATTCCTTCGTAATCTAATCCAAACCTGCCCTCCTTCAGTTTAAACCACCTCGCCTTGTTCTATCACTACATGCCCTTGGGAAAAGTCTGATATTCTGTACTGACATTTAATAAACACATTTCCCCTTTAACATCATCAACCTTGGGAACCCTTTTTATTTGGAAAATCAAAGTGCCTTCACTTGGAATGCAGATTCTTCCCTACAAATCAGCAGATCCCTCTGAAACACTAGTTTTAGTAAATTTTAAGGATTTCTTTATTAAATTAAGGTTTTAGTTAAGGGAAAGGGGTTTGGTTAGAACTAATCAGGGTAGGTAGCTGTTCAGATAGTCTGTACTGAAAATAATTAGAGTTAATGATTAGTCAAGAGAAACTGGATTTAAGTAGCAATTTTAGATTTGGAAAATTGATTACTTGTCATCTATATTTGCTTAGCTGTGCCTGCAACTAGGAATAAGACAATTGACAAATGAATCTAAAGAAATCATAAACAATTGAGAATTAGTGCACCTAGAAGTACATTTAAGGGTCACAGCTAAAAGGGATTGGAGTCATACCAAGAATCATTAATATCAAAGTTGAAAAGTTTAACGTGAGGAAGACACTTCTTACTTCATCACTTTGTGCCCACTCCCCAATAAAAAGACCACTGACCCAAAACAAGTAACTCACTGCACATGCTTAATAAGTATTCAAGTTAATTTCAATACGAAGCGGGGAAAGGGAGGTGTTATTGTAATTGCATTATGGATATTCAACACTTTTGTAAATAAATAGACTTTGGAATGATCTGTAATTTTGCAGCATGCTTTGGAGGCGACTTCCGTGCTGCCCGATGTCGTAATAAAACATACCACTTTCTAACTTTAATGGTTGGAGAGTTTTTGTGCGAGTTGGATATCAATATTAGATTGATACCCATATTTAATAAACCACCTCACACTGGGAATGGTCTTGTATGAATTCCATGTACCCTGTGTGTAGTGACAGCAAGATCCTGGTCTGATAGCAGTGACAATTATTTACAATAATTATGTGACTCTCTAATGAAGAGATCTAAAACCTAAGAGAGAAACCCCTTAAAGACCGAGTAGAAGAAATGAAATTTGTACCTCCTCCTGCTTTTTTGGTTTGGGTTTTTTCCTCCTTTTCCTCCTTCTTCTCTTGGGAGGAGAGGATTTCTCAGCTGACACCTCATCCTCGGAGGAGCTGCAGTACCTGACTGCTTTCCTGCGCGAGGTGCGCACTGGCGGCTGCAGGTTGATCCCAGCGTCTGCAATCCAGTCAGAGTATCTGCTTGAGGAGTCACTGTGCACAGAGGGCAGGGAAAACACAAACAGAAGCCAGCTGTCACTGCTTCAGAATGCTCAATACCAGGAGATAGCAATTATTGTTGAAAGCAACTTCAAAATCACTTTGACCTGTTAGAAGCATCGCTTCACTCAAAGCTTAACATGAATTTTTGGAAGAACTCAGTAATTCAAAGCACATTTCTTCAAACAACTCAAGTCTGGTGAATTCTAAAATCAGTAATTTTATTCAAGAAAGCTGTGTAATGAAATTCTGGACTAATTAGGAGCCCTCCCTAAGGAACACACACAAGCCGAACACAGTTTAAATTCTTTACACTTATACAAATCTCAGCTACACATCCACTTTGTCTCTCTGAATCAATTTTTTATTTCTAGTACTACAGAACTCTGAAAGAATATCTAAAATAGCCACAACGAAGTGATTAAAAACTTATCTTTAACAGTTCTACATAAAACTATAAACTTCCAAAAATTTGGATTTTTCAAATACTTTATCAAGAGCAAGGAAAAAAAGGAAAAAAAAAAAAAAAAAAACCAAAAAATTCCCAAAACAAAATTGGGAAAAAAATTTCCCAAGTGAAATCTTTGACCCCTAAAAAACCAGAACACTCTATATAAAAATATTCCAGACTCTCCTCTCTCTTTGCCATCTGGCAAAAAAAGCAGAGGGAGTCTGAGTTACATTAGAAAATAGGAATGTTTGGGTGAAATGGAACAGTAAATAACAATACAGTGTGTCCGTAAAGTATATGATTATTATTTATGTGATTATTATTATCATACGATCACATCTGAAGCACAATAGAGCTTTCATACAACTCTTAATTTGTCAAAATTCAAGGAAAACTCAGTATGGGATTGTTTTTTCACTGTACCTAGAACTATTACTGTTGCTTTTCTTGTCACTCCTCCACTCTTCCTCTTCATCAGATGAACCAGAGCCCTCACTTTCTTCAGCTTCCTGAATTTAAAAACACACAGTCATGTTTTAAGGGTCTGAAACTTAAAAACATGCTGTCCACATTATCAAATTAAAAAGAAGTCTGGTAAAAAGTTGTTAAAACGGAAATGAAAGTAATCAGGTCATGTAAAGTACATAATAAAATCTGACTGACAGGGAAGAATTTACACTGCAAAAGGAACAGATCAAGAAAAACAATCACATCTTCTCTCCACATCCAACACGGGGATATTCTGTCACTGTTATGATTTTTTTTCATCAGTTATGCAAATTAGAATCAGATGAGGGTTTTTTCCCCCTTGCTTTAGTATCAACTGATTGACCAAGTACCAAATGGAGTTCCCATATGTGTATTTAAATGCAACATTGAACAGTAGAGAGATACCCCAAAATATATTATGACTTTACTAATTTCCTGATTGTTACTCATCAACTCACTTGCATTAATATATATTAAACATTAAAATAATGTTTTAAATCTGTTTTTCATAACTGAAATGACTCAGTATGATGCACAGTCTCATGTGTCAAGTTGTATGTTGTCACACAAAAAAATTAAAAAAATAGAAAACCCAATGAGATTTGAGTTGTAGCTTCAAATGTTTGAATTAGTCCAACTGATTGTCATTTTCAGAGTAACAAAGCTCATATTCCTCTCACTAAAGTTCATACACTGTATAGATGGACAATACTCACTGAACTTTTCATTCAATTTAAGTGATTTATTGTTTTCAGCCACACTGAAATTCTTTATTAAGAGGCAAGGAGAGTCAGTTCCCAAGGAATACCATTCCTCATCTTACTTGCAAGATTTCCTAATCTCCTGAACATCCTCCCTTTTGTTCACTGTTCTTCCTTAATGAAGTGACTGGTCCAACAAGTCTGAGCTTCTCTGTTCCTTCCACTTCTCCCTCTCCCAGTTTAAAACGATTTCCTTGTGGGCAAGGCAGGACAAGAGCAGGCCAAGCAGTCCTACCACCCATTTACAGAGTCTGGTAACACACCAGACACAACCTAAAAGGTTCTGCTGCCCACAAAGTCCTGTGTCACCCCAAGCCAAGAGAAACAAACCCTGTGGAAGAATCTCATTAGCAAGAACCTTCAAAATTTCCATAGAAAAAGATCAAAACACATCTAAAATCCAAATGTCACCTGACCAACCTCAGCATTGTCGATCAGATTTTTGCCTTGGGCTGTGGATTAGGTTTTAGAAGATTCTCAGCAAAACCAGTTCAGCCATTTATAAAATGACAGAAAATATTGTCTTAATTAAAGCAACATAACAGGTTTGAGAAGTGCCTATGATGATGGTGCTTACAGACAATGAACAACGATGATGCTTACAGAAATACTTTCTCTGGAAAAAGAAGGGGTGGAGGCTTTTTGTTTGCATGTTTTAAGAGAGAAAAGACACATTTACATGAAATTTCATTTCTTGAGCAACTCAGGCTCAAAATCCAAACTCAGAGGAGAACTTACCTGCTCTATCAAGCCAAAGCAGTTGTCCCTCTCCTCCTCAGAAGATTCCAGCTGTTCAATGTTGTTCCGTGTTCGGTAGTTGGAATATTTCCGTCTGTGCAGTCTACGCTTCGACTGGATTAATGAAGACTCAGAGTCACTCTAATTTATAAAGAAGTGAAAAAACAGGAGTTAAAAATATTTATGTGGCAAACTTTTATGAGGGGGAAAGGGTGGGTAAAAACACTGCTGAGTGCAAACACTGAAACAGCCTCATCACATCACAGCCTGCTGATGTTAAAACTCCCTTTCACAAGAAATAATTTCCATGTAAGCCAATAGTTTTAAATTTGCTGTTCCAAATGTAAGATTTATTGTTCTAAGAAATTGCTCTTTATAAACTACTGTGACAGATCCACTCACATGACTTGATAAATGTATTTACAGAATCAAGACAATAACTGCCTATAAACTGCAATTATACAATGAGAGAATGGTTTGAGTTGGAAGGGACTTTAAAGATCATTTATTTTGTTTCAACCCCTCAACTCCCCTCAGTAAAGGGGATCATGCAGTAGAATTCTTGTGTCAAACTGTTTTGTACTGTAAGATGCAGCAAATCAGGCAACAATCTTATAAAAACAGCACAATAACCAATGCTTCCTTCATGCCAATCTCTTCCACAAAACATAATGGAAAAAGCATTTGGAAGGAGGGAAGTGTGAAGAGGTTTCCCCATTCAAAACATTGCCATCTAAAGTGACAAGGGAGCAGCAATACAGCTTGTGATTCCTCAAAAACAGGACCTTGAATGCTCTCAGCTGCACCTCAGTGATTTAGCAGGACCTGCAATAGCTGTGTCTAACTGCAGTCAAACCAGAACAGCCTGAAAGCCATCCTGCCTCTAAAAATTACTCCCAAATACCTTAGACAGAAGCAGGTAAGACTGAAAGCAAAAAGAATTCTAGGTATCCAAAAAAATAAATCAAACCTTGTCCTGCAATAATTGGGAGCTGAATCATCAGGGTCCTTGAAGACTCTTGAAAGCAGAAACCTCTGCTTTCATTTTCTACACCACCACTTGTCCTTGGGCACGGAATGCTCACTTTCCTAGAAGCTGCCACATACCTTTTCCAGTGACTCAAATGACTTTTTCTTCTCTGTTGCATAAAGATCTCTCTCTTCTTCCCCTTTTGCAATCCGGTATTCTTCCTGTTTCCTACAAGAAAGCCATGAAAATCTAATTGTACACCTGCTTTGACAATGCTGGTCTCTTTAAGGGATCTCTCTCAAAATTCCTAATTCCATTCCATTTTTAATTTCAGATGTTATTGTTGCTCAAATAACTCCAAGCCATCCTATAATTTCCAGGTAAGAATGAAAAATATGGATGCTAAGAAAGTCTTCCTTCCAAACATCAAAATATAATCCACATTTTCAACCTCATTTTTAATTCGCATTTTTCCCTTTGCAACCACTCTACCTCCCAACATTAGGAATGGTTCTTAAAAAGCTCAGAGATGTGGTAGCACCTATGGTTGTGTCTTTAAAAAGACATGTTTAGCTATTAATTCTCCTTTTCACACATGAATATTAGCAGTACTTTTGAAAGCAGCTGGTTTAGCAGTTCAAGGGGCTGCAATTCAGCCCCTCCAAAAGTCTCACCCAACTCTTCCAGGGTAATGAATTTAACCTGCATCTTTTATTTTGGAGAAAGCAAGAATTCTAGGTGATCTAGCTGCCCTGGAAGATGATTAAAAATATTGAAATAGAGGAGAATAATTCAAACTGGATAACATCCCTTTCTTCTCATTGAACAGACCTTACAATTAAGGATTTTTAAGCACATCTGCACACAGCGCCGAACTACTCCAACAGATCCATTCTACCTTTGGTGCCACAAGCACTCAATTTAGACAAACCAAGCTGCTGTGCTGTCCCTAGTGCTCCCTTGCAGGCTGCAGACAGACCTGAGCAGGCTGGGGGGGATCTCTGGCACCACGACCCTGCGCCTCCAGGCCTGCAGGTCCCTCTCGGTGGCCATCTGGCTGCGCGGGGCGTTCTGGTGCATCTGGCGCACGCCCTCCACCTGCCCGCTGCGCCTCAGCCCGATGTTGGGTGGGGATTGGATGTCCAGACTCGGCCTTCTGAAAGCTTAGAACACACAAAGAAATTTTTGCCACATTGCAGAGAACTAGGAGCTCGTTGCTTCTTGTTATAAAGATAAAAAGATGAGTAACTGCCATGTTTTTATCTGTGGTTTTACATGACTTGTAGCCTTCAGGGGATTATCTGTCTTGTAGAAAACATAGATTATAAAGAGACTTTGAAATCTCTCCTACTGTTTTCACAGAAGCAGAGAGTCCCGTAGGCTAGAAAAGACCTCCAAGATCCAGCATTTGACCAATGACCACCCCCAACAACCAGGCCAAAGCAGTAAGTGCCACATGCAGTGGTTTCCTAAACTCTTCACAGTGAAAGGAATTGTGGTGTGACAGAATGGCTTTTTCTGAACTATTCCAGACAGCTCTGAGGCTAGTGAGGCTCTAAAAAGCACTTTTTCTAAAGCTGAGATAATATAATTAAATATATAATGATATATTACATATTTACATAATTATATAATAAAATACTTTTTTTTCATCAACATAAATAATTACATAATTAAAACTACAAGGACACAGTTCAGGAAAGTGTCTTGTTTAAATCTTGTTTAAAACTAGTTTGAATAATGGCACAATACTGACTTTGCAAAATGTAAAGAATGCAAAAATAACTTGTATTGGCAAATATTGGCAAAAAATTACATTGTATGTATTTCGCACGTTATTAATGCACTTTTAAAGTGAAAGGCTTTGTAATTTAATCGCAGGAGCAGCAGTGTTTTAATGACTCAAAATACCTTAACAAGATATCACAATGTTAAAAGAAACTTAGTCCCCTAAACAACGTTGAAGTTAAAACCTGTTTCAGTATCTCACACAGCACGATTAAAACAGAAACAGAACAATTAGTGAAGAATTTATCAGCAGTCCTAACCTCTCCTGGGCGTTCCCTCCCCATTTTGGGGGCCACTTGGAGCAGACTCTTGATCAGCTGCAGTTCTCTGATCCTGTTCCAGCTGCAGCTGTCTGATCATCCCATCCAGAATGCTGGGCTCCAAGCCTGGCTCATCCTGGTCAACAGTCTGCTGGCCAATCACCTGCTCAACAACTTCTCCATCACCTTGCAAGTGTAAAACAGATCAGGTGAATGAAATTATTCCAATTATTTATTCCAAATGAGACATTTATGGCATGTACAATTCAAACACAGCTTGTGCATGTCACTGCTCACAGAAAAGACTTGCAAAATCCATTTGAACAACTGATACTTTTTTTTGTTGTTTAAATTGTATTCACTATGGGACCTTCCAGCATCTTTAGTGAACATAAATACACAAAATCAAGTTTAAAAAAAGGCATTTTAAAATTGCTCATATCTCCTTAAGAACTAGTGCAAAACTCTAAACTTCTGAATGTAGAGTTTTAGTGATATTCTTACTTGTTGCTACATATCCAAGCTGAGGAATCAAATGTTCATCTGCACAATTCTCTCTTCCAGGCACCAATCTTTGATATTTTGTTGGATGAGGGTTTCCATCCACATCCACTAAGAAGGGAGGAGGCATGAGGTGGGGAGCCTGCTGAGTCTGCTCATCCAGCACGTAGTTGTTGGAGTCTCTGATCAGCGGCCGATAGTCAGTGTGGAAGAACATCTGATCAGGAATCTAAAAGGAAATTTTATTCTTATGTTAGCAGTTTGGAAGAAAAAAAAAAAGCTGAAGGACAAAGAAGAACAAGCATTAAAGTATCTAAAATCTTCTTAAAGGTAAAAGAATGGGCGAGTTCCCAATTAGAGGAGTTATGTGTAGCTTCAATTATCCTGGATGGGTGTTGCAACTTTTGATAGTGCTTTTGCAGGCAACAAAATTCTTTCAGAAAACAAAAAGCTGAGCTAGCTTGAAGGGAAAGCACTGTTTTACACTTCAAAATATTTCTCTCTCATTCTTTTTTTTCTCCCACAATTATCAGAATCATAGAATATTCTGAAAGGGACCCACAAGGATCACCAAGTCCAACTTGTGAGTAGCCTCTAAGTTTCCTTGCAAGGAAATCTTTGGCTAAAGTTCAACATCAGCTCTCAAAGTAAAGTTTTCTTAATCATTTCTTTCTTTCTTAATCTATAGCCACCTGAAGATTTTTTCTACAACTGAAAGTCTGCTGAGTCTATGAGGCTGAAGGAAAATGGTTACAGAAGTATTAGATCACAGTTAGAATGTTTGTTTCCAGCAGTAATGGGAAAGGTGAAGAGAACAAGCTTCAATTTCAGCTAAGAATGCAGAGCAAGGAAAAAATAATTCTTTAAAATGGCAGACATGTAACTACCATTGCAAGCTGAAAAAACTAGAGGGAAAGTGAAGAAAAGAAGAAATGTGTATTTATCAAAACAAAAAGGAAGCAGCTGATAGATTGAAAAAAGCAAACCATTTATCCTGTACACATTTTTCTAGTATTTCAAAATCCACAGCTCTGGATGAATAATTTATTTTTGCTTAATTTAATCAACTACACTGAACTTGGGCTTGAATGAGGAAAGGTCTAAAGAACTGCAAGATAAATCAGCAGAAATTAGGAACAGAAGCATTTTTGAGGTTGAACAATTAATGTGAATTAGCTGTCCCCGAGATGAAAATGTATTCCAGGAACATTCTTGGGAGCTACTCCCATGGGAATGTTAAGACATTTTTTTTCTGCTGTGCCAGGATCACATAAACAAGACAATTTAGAGACATCAAGAAATCCATTATATTTGGATCCTGTAACCACACAAAATATTTTTTACATATGAACTTTTAATTTAATTAATGTAACAATGTAATTTCAGTTATAAACTCGATACAGAGCTCTGATAAAAAGCTGAACTCACCTTTTCATAAGGCCTGCTACAGCCAAAGCCAAATATCAGCAGATGTCCATGAGAATCTGTGCATGCAAAATGCTGCCCATCTGGTGAAAATTTACAGTCAAAAACAGCTCCATGTCCTTGGCCTTCAATCTGGATTGAAGGAAGAAAATTTTAAGATCATTTGACCATTTATTCTAGAGCAAACCATAAGCATCAAAAGTTAATTACTCTCTCAAAAGTAATCATGCATCTCCCTAAACACCTCCATTAAGGCACAAATAATTTTGTTACTTCAGTATATTTCTTCTCTCCTTGACATGTGAATTTAAGTCCTGAACCAATTCTAAGAGATGCACTAAAAGGTATGAAAAGTTACTGTTCAGTGAATAAAATAAAGAAATAAATGTATTTTTCTGAGGCTTTTTAGCTGTCAGCACACTGCTTGAAGTAAACTGGAGCTAATATAGACTGATTTTGTTAAACCACTTTCAAGACAAAACCAGAGAATTTCAGAACTTAAAAATAAATAATAATAAATCTCTTTGCTATTGACTGACCAGAAAGAAAAAAAAGGGATTTAAAAAAGTTGCAGAGAAAATAAGCTAATTTAAAGTGTTAACGATGTGCTGTCAAATGGAGCCCTTAAGCACTGTGCCAATGGATAATAAGATTATACTTTTTAAGACAGCAGAAAATTCAAGTATCTGTCCACAGGGGTCTTGAGACAATGATTTAAAACAGAGCCTTTCAGATGGCACCTCACCTCAGCTGAGGAGAACAATGAATATGAATGAGGCACACAATGATCTTTAGTAACAAAGGGTGGAGAAACTGCAATAACCAGGAAATTCTAAGGTAAAAAGCTCTAAGAGAGAAATGAACACATAAATTTTGCTGGGTTAGGGTTTTTCTGTTTGGTTATTTTTTTTTCCTAAAGGTGCAGGGAGTGTGAGTGTTGGTGACAATTCTTTAAGCTGGTAGTAAACACACTCATGTTGAGAACAAATTGTTTTTAAAGGAGATCTTACCATGTTGAAGTAATGCTTTGTTTTTGTGCCTTTGGTGATGTCCCAGATGAAGATGTTGCCATCGTGACCTGCAGACAGCATTATCCTGGAATCAAAAGGATGAGTCTCCAAGACAAACACTTCATCTGCATGGCCCTGCAATTTAAAATTGCACATCACGTGCAAGGAAAATCCACATCAGCAGGATATTCACAGCAGAGCCCAAAGCCTTTGCTGTCCTCTCTGGAAAATTAAACCCCAAGCAGCCACAAACACTTGAGCATTCCAAAGGTAATAACTTTCTAGATTCAAGCAAGAGCTGTAGAAATATGAAGCTTTTGCCAAGGGATGGTGAATTATTCAATAGGCAAGTTACAGCACAAAAGCTTTGATTTATTCCACATTTATTTGTTCCAAAGCAGGAGGAAGCAGCAAGTTTTGGTTACAAGAATTCCAAGGAACACCACACCACACTTGCTGTGTCGTTCACACAGAGCTTTCAAGACTAATCAGCTCTATTTATCAATTCAGCACGCACATGTCACTGCAATTCCATTCAAAACATTCAAAAAGCAAGGAAAATTCCATACCACCAAGTCATGGAGCAATTGCCCTGTACTGGAATTCCAAACTTTGAGCAGATGATTATTCACAGCCGTAACAACATAGTTGTCATTTTGGTTCCAAGCTATCATGGTTACTTTAGGCTTCATGAATTTGTCTTCTTCTGCACATGTGTCACTAGTTTAAGAAAGTCAAACAGGTCAGAAAAGTATTTTGTAAGTATTTATGTATTTTAATTAATCCATTTCAATATCAAAATACAGAAAAATAATCTGTTTTCCTGTGTTAATAATCAGACAACAGAGAAGAAGTGAGGAATTAAATTTGGATTGAAACTTTTGTCCACAAATTCCTTCATTTAAAGCAAATCTGGATTTTTAAATTTTAAAGGACTTGATAATCTCTTTCCCATTTGAGATGCAAGGCAGAAAGACTTTCCTTTTTCATGGAATCTTGGCTCCTCCACAACTAAAGTTGTAAAATTATAAAATTGTGAGCTTTTTACAGTCAGCTTTTCCAACCAACTGATTCCAAAGCCAATCTCTACATTAGCTAAGCATTTTTTAACAAGTCCCACCATAAATATAGTAAAGATAATATTTTGTTTTAACCTCAATCTCTTTTATTCTCTCCCCAAAATGCATTTATAGGATATTGTAACACTCTCCCTCAGCATTTTAGTCAAGTGAAGGAATAAATTTTCCTTGAAGCACCTTCACATGGGATTCTCTCTGTGTTCCACTTCAACCAGAGGCCTCTCTTACAAAGACTCTCAACTACACAGCCACAGTCAAACCTCAAATATTAATAATAAATCCTCCTTTCTTTGTAAAATCACTTTTTTCACAGCTGCATCACAGGAAAAGCTTGAAATCACCCTCCAATTAAGTTGTGTACTCGAGGTTTAGCTTTTAATTTAGTCACCTACAAATCATTTCATTAAAATCTCATTTAATCACCTACAAATTAATTTCTGTTCAGTGTCTAGGGAAGGTGACTGAGCTTTGGTACTCCTGCAAATCACTGCCCCTCCACGTTTACCCAACACCAGGTAATATCCTGATTTTCATCTCTAATGACATTATTCAGACTGGGTGCCATCAGCATTTCATTAATTCACTTCTTTTAAAAGCAGAAAATGGGAATAGTCAGCAAGATCAGTCCTTGAGGAAAGCCACCTATTTCATGTCATAACCACTCCTGCAAATAGGTCACCACCTACTTTACCTTTACTAATCTAAAAGTATTTCTCCCATGACACACCAGGTGTCTGCCTAAAACCCAGATAAAGAAGGTAGATTGCACTTTCTGTTCACTTTTTTCCCTGAAAAGAGGCAATAAAATTAATTTGGTACAGAGTACATTTGAAAGCTTTATGAACACTCAGGAATTTATGAAAGCACAAACTCCAATTCAGCAATAATTACATCACCACAACACTCATTTCACCCCCTCCCAAGGCCACAGAACTTGACCAGAATGTTGCTAAGCCTACTCTCCTATGAGTAATTGAGTTATTCAATCTTTCTGAATTTACACAAAAGAAACCAAGAAAGGAACACTTCACCTACCCCAGCAGTCGATCAGACATATCCAACAAAATACTTCTCCATTCTGCTTGCTCAAATCGCCAAATCCGAGCTGTCCCATCTCTGCTGCCACTTATGAACCTGGACAAGTATTCAAAATTAGTTCATTTATCTTCAAAAAAAATTTGCTCTGAAGTATATTTAGAGTTATATACCACCACAGCATAAAAATTTTGCAGTGGTGAAAACTGATAGAAATAAAAGCTTCAATTTGTGCTCAAGAGAATTCTTTCCATTAACTTTCTTTCCAGAAAACCAGGAAAGAGTTTTTCTGAACTGGAAACTGAATCAAGTTGTCAAAACATGAAGAACAGAGAAGCAAGTTCCAAAGTTTAACTCAATTTACAAATTCATCCTCAGCTCAGTACAGTATTTTAATGAAGTATTTTAAATAATTGCAGAGTTTCAGATACTGAAGTAGAGGCAAGAACCAATCAGATGAAAAGGATTATAATTCATTTTTGATCATTTTCACTGCATTTTTCCTACTTCCTATACAGAACTTACAGAAAGTTAAAGGAGATGAGGGGGAAAAGGAGGTTTATGAGGGCACAAACACACTGAGTATATTAAAAAGTGGTAAAATTCCTCCAGGTAAATAAAACCCCAGCCAGGCTAAAAATATCATCTAACACAGATCAACAGAAAGCTGAAACAGCTGAAGCTTAATTATGCTCCTGCAGCAGTCCAAATTTCCCTTCTGAGTTCTAAATAAGTAGATTTTTCATACTGGAAGCATCCAGTAATAGATTCTTAATTCCAAAATAACATATCTTTTTGTCCATATTTCAGTATCTCTTGACATACCTGTCCCCACCATTAGAAAACTGAATGCTGTCAACTTTGTCCTATAAGGAAAAGTACAGTTTGTTAGAAATTTTATTTTTTAAGCAGGAAATATACTTTTTTGACAATTGTGAGCTTAGTAAAATCTGAAATAGTGAAAAAATGAAATGTTGCATAATTTCTAAGAGTTTTAACTGCAAGGCAAACTGAGTCCAACAAACACTTCCTAGAATTCACTAACCATTAATGCATTTAAAATTTTAAAAAAAAAAAATTTCCCAAATTAAATATGAAGAATTAACAGATTAAGTAACCTGGCTGACAACCAAATCATATTTAAATTTCCAATACAATGGAATAAGTAATAATACAATAAATAAGTCAACTACAATGGTGAGAAATGTTGTTCCTACTCCTACTTACACTTTCCTTAAGGAAATAAACAATTATTCATTTTTATCATGATAAAAAGTGCAGGAAAAGTAGGCAACACACTTTATCTTCAGAGCTTAAAGTCTTCTGATCAAGCCTTTTATTATTGCAACAAAAATAAAGTCAGATTCAGTACTAGAGAAAGAATATTAAAGCAAACAGAATGAATTAAGAGCATTGCTAAAAACCCACTCACACTATCACCTTGTGACTTCAATACTGCTTCAAATCACTAATTAACTAATTACTTACAGCATGACTTTCCAATTCAGCTATTTTCTCAGGTGTTTCAGAGCCAAAAAAATACATCCTGATGACATGGTCAGTGCTGCCAGTTGCTAAAAACATACCACCTGTAAAAATCAAGCAATAATTACCCTGCTGTGGAAGAAATGGAAACAGGTCACCAGCATTTCTCAGAGGCCTGGTTTAAATAAAAAAACCCCACAACTATTTGAAGAATGGCACATTTTTTATGCTCTTCCACTGACACACATATGTGGAAGGAAATCCCTTTCTTGCTCCAGAAAGTGTTCTCGGCCACAGTAAAAATAAATTAGTGTTACAAAGATTTTAAAATATGTAATTAGGGTAATATGGGAACTTTTAACATTAAATTGCAGAGAGAAGCCTTCAATGGTGGGGAATATGACTCTGGATAATGAGAATTATGGAGATGACTCTCACTGTAGCCTCTGCCTCATTTGTGCAGGTGAATTGCATCAAAATTGGGTTGAAATGTGAGTAAACCAGTTAAGTGATGAATACCAGTATAAGCACACCAGTATTTAGCTGATCCACAATCTGCCTCTTGGCATAACCAAGCAAAACCTCCAAAAACATCCTCCCAACACACCCCAGGGCTCTATCCTGACAATGTTAACAAGATACACTTTGATTTGCTGTTTATTTCTGAAATTCACATGGACTGAGTGAAGGAAAACCACAAGCCAGGAGTGAAGCACATTGAAGATACATTTGTGGATCCTTAAAGGAGGATCTTTATGCCCATCCCTGGCACTGATCAGGAGCTCCTGTTGGCAGGAGCCACTTCCACTGCTGGTGACTGCAGGATCTTGGAGAACTCATTTTGCCAATCCTTGACATTGCATCAGGGGATTAAACAGAAATAAAAAATCCAGTAAAGAGAGACAGAAGGAAACAGACATCAGGTGACTTCTGTGAAATCATCAATTTCTTCAACAGCCTTTCACTGTTAGCTAAGGAAGTCCCATGATTTAATTATGTCACAGCTAACAATACACATCTGTGCAACACAGCTCAGGTTTGGTCCATTTTAAAGCTGTCACAACCAAGTATTACAACACTTTAGAGGAAAGAAGAGAAATCACAGTGCCCAACTCCATCTCACTTACCCACACTGAAGGAAGAACAAAGCATCTGAACCCCTGGTCTGGGTTTCTCTGTGAACTTCACTGGCTTGGTGCTTAAAAAGAAAAAATGTTTGAAATAGGCCACACCACCCAAAACTCAGCTTTTAGCAACATTTAAAAACATAAAGAGATGTTTCTTCAAACATGGATCATTTTATATCAACTACCATGATGTGACACAACACCAAACACACACTGATGATCTTAGAGCTCTTCCTTCTGGTAATATATTTTTTTTAAGAATAATCACATATTGAACATTTAAAACTATCCTGAACATACATATCCTGCATGCAAGTTCTGTAAGAAACATCCTAAAACTACAGGACTGTTGGAAAATCAACACCAACAAGATTTATTATACTTTCCAACATATTTACATTTCCAGCCATTCCTCTTGTCCTACATTTGTACTTTTAGAAACGAAAGACATTAATGTATTTCCTAACAAATCTCCCAAGACAATGGAACAACATAAATTTGTAAAGGATAGAGTCAGTGATGGTGCTTTAAAACAATTATGGAATCCATTATTTGCACAGCATTTTTATTACCACAAAAACCCAGCGGAGTGAAAAGCACCTGACTTATTTTACTCAAGCCTAAGATGGCAGAAAGGTGAATCAGCAAACCATTGACATACTTGAATTTCATGGAATCTGTATCCCACTGCCAAAAGCAAACAGTTCCATCTGCACCAGTCGAGACCATGTACCGCAGGGAGCCTTTCACCATGGGACTAAACTGCAGGGGAGAAAGTAAAATCAGACACAGCAAAAGAGATTTAAGGACTGTTCATGAACTCTTTAATTTACTTTGGATTTTTCACCTCAAACTGAAGCAGTTGTTGGTAATTGTCATTTTTAGTGTTTACAAAGTAGTATCTCCCCTGCTTTAAGGTAAGTTTGTGGTCTGTGTTTCAATTACTGCATTAAAAAAACTCAGTTCCTTCAGTGGTTTGGGTTTGATGTATTCACTAACCACAATCATTCACTGAAAATCCTGTCAATGAATGAAATAATGAGCAGAGCAGACTGAAGAAAAGGGGAAGTTTGAATAGACAGGTGTATGTTAAAAATTCTGTAACTAAGCAGAGCATGAGATATGAGGTCATTGGAATGTGTAATTCAGCATCACATGTAATTTTATAGGAATTTTATAGGAGTTCCTCAGAAATACTTCTTTAAGAATGGATTTATTGTTATGCCCAGAGCTACACTTCAGAAAACTTTACAGACACAAGTTTGTTTAAACTGCTCATCAATTACTAACATTGGAAACAGTCATAAAATTGTAAATATTGCAATTATGGTATTATTAAGAAAGCTTAAATTAAAAAATCCACACACTACAATAAAAGAAGCACCACAAATATTTTAGCATTAAAAACCAACCAAAAAAAAAAAAGTAATGAATGCCACAGGAAGTGCAGGTGTGAAGATTACTCTCAGAGGCAGCATTTTTGAGAAAAATGCAGAATTGTTTGTCTGTACTGAGCTCCACAAGACACTCTTCACCACTCAACACAAGCTGTTGGTCTCACTGGAAAACACCCCAAACCTGGATAATGAGCTACTAATTTCTGTGTTAATTAAGGAATTACAAAGAAGAAAACCAGACTGAATCCAAATATCAAACCACCTTCAAATTTAAATAGACTACATGTTACCCTGAACACCTTTGTGCTTCTGAAACAACTCCTGTTTTTGAGATTAAAACAAATACAGACATCACAGAAGTTGTAGGAATCACGCAGTGCATCAGGAACTTGTATCTCCACTAAGATACAACAGGAGGAGATGGTATTTCCCAGAAATTCCCCTTGGTTCCAACAACTCAAATATTATAGGAAGTGATCTTTAAGGGAAGAAATCCTGCCATTATCTTCAGTTATTCCAGAGAGACAAGCAATGATTTGTTTTTAAATAGGTTTATCCCGTGATTTTACTAATTTTTCACATGAGTATTTGCATATTCAGATTCCACTACTCCCACAGGCAGCCATACAGAAATCATTTCAGTTTTTAACATGCAGAAACACTTCAAAAGCCCCATACCTGCAATGAGGTAATGGACCCTGTGTGCCCGTGGAGGACAGCAACTGGTGCACAAGTCCTCAGGCACCACACTCGGATCATCTTGTCACAGCTCCCAGCTGCAATCATGGTGTTCTCATAGTTCACAGCCATGTCAGAAATCTCTGCTGAATGGCCTCGTAAAGTGGCAAATAATCTGCCATTGTGAGTGGACCAGATCTTCACCAGACAGTCATCTGAGCCCTAGAGAGAAATATTCATTAAGGACAACTGCTGACACGCTTCTGACCTTTAATTACAGCAAATTGTTCCACTTCAGCACAGCAAGGGAGCTACATTTAACAGCACTGATATTTATCTCCAGAAGTTTTAGCCTAATACCCATTTCCAAGCTCTTTTCCTTGTATCATCTAAAACTGTATTCAGATTTGGATATATTTCATCAACTTACAGTAAATATTCTGTGTCCAGTCCTATCAAATGCAACACAATACACAGAGGAGAGATGGCCAAGGATCCTTCTGTGCATCTTGACATGCTGGTACATACTTCCTGGGAATGAAGTGCTGAACTTGGCATACCCAGTTAATTGCTTTGCTCGATGCACTTCCACTAGAACACAGAGAAATCACATCATGTTTCAAACATGTCTCTTCTAAAACTTGGGTTTATTCAACTGCCATTAATATTAAAGAGTTATTAGAAATGACTTCTAGATTTCATGAATTTTCATACATTTTCCTTCTATCTGCAATTTTTTTCTGTGTGTGAAAATAGTATTTGAAAAGTGCTCAGAGGAGAGAGGAGCTCACCAAGATTTGGTGGGGTGCCATAGTTCACAGGCATTTCAGGGGGTCTGCCTCGATGAAGAGCAGCAAATGCAGAGCCCTTCCAAACAGTGTTCCTGCAATCTGTAAAAACAGTTGAAGTTCATCACAAGTATTCATTAAAAATGCCAAGAGAGCTGCAGTTTCAAAACACAGCAAAGAGTCCATCTCGATGTGGTCTAAAACACAGAATTGAACCCACCAAAAAGTCAGGCACCAACTGCCCCAAAACTTCTGACAAGCAGTGCAGAGTCAAAGAGAACATTCCATTAAATAGTAAAAGAAGGAGGAAAAACCAACACAACCAACCACCAGCTCTGAAATTACTCCTACATGATGGCAGCCCTGCAGTTCACATGACACAAAACTAATATTTCAACTGAATTTTAACATTTTCATGACTATTTATTCAGAAATGTAGTGAGTTATTTAATGAGATGATCTCAAGACCCTTTCAGTACCTGGGGGGGTTTACAAGAAAGATGGAGAGGAATTTTTCACAAAGGCTTGGAGTGAAAGGACAAGGGGGAATTGCCTCGAGCTGAAGGAGGACAGGTTTAGATGGGATATTGGACAGGAACTGCTCCCTGGGAGGGAGGGCAGGCCCTGGCACAGGGTGCCCAGAGCAGCTGTGGCTGCCCCTGGATCCCTGGCAGTGCCAGGTTGGACACTGGGGCTTGGAGCAGCCTGGCACAGTGGGAGGTGTCGGGGGGGAATGGGATGAACTTTGAGGTCCTTTCCAAACCAAACCACTCTGTGATTGCAAGAGGTCACTTGCAAAGTGTCAATTCTGCCTTTCTTACACTATTCCCCAAATCCTAACTCTGCATACATAGAAAATAAAGAACATTTCAAATAAATAACAAATCATACCTTTTGCTGTCCGTAGCAAGGACTGTCTCCCTGCTCCAAGTAAGGAATTCACTCTGGAAATGCTGGGTGGGATCTCCTTATCCAGGATTGGGCCAATACGCTTGCAAATTTGTAATAAATGATCTGGAGCCACATGTTTGTTGGACAGCACCTGACAGAAATTTAAGGTTTAAAAATAAGGATGGTACATCCAGAACAGATGAATTTAAAAGCACCAATATGCACAGGTATGTCAGATTTTTTTTTTAACTTTCAGAGAAAAATCAATTCTGTTAAGTTCTGATCTAGTAAATTCAGTGGGTACTCTGCAAGCTAGGGAGAGCTGAAGTAAAAATAACTGGAGTAAAGTTACTCACTGCACATCAGTATTTTATTACTGGAAGCTTGCAGGAATCACCCCTGTGCCACCCACTTTTGAGACACCCTGCACTGTCTTTGCCCAATTCACCCAATTATTTGTATTAAAAATAAGAAATAAAATTCAAACCCTCATTACTTAAGATCACGGAGAATGTGGTTGTAATCAAGCACAAGAATTTATGCAGCTACTACTTATACTTGTTCAGTGAACTGCAAACCAGCAGGTTTGAGTACAATCTCTCTGGAAACAGTTTCCTTGAAGAACCAGTACTACATAGCCTAAGTCTGCCCTACTTCCTTAAACCAGAGGATCAAACCAGTCATCCCTACATTCAGGAATGATCCCACACTATCTGCATCAAGCAACCTAAAAAACTACACCCCCACACACACTCAGATGTCTCAGACAAGAACAGATGTGTGCGGGTTTTGATTTATTTTTCCCCCTCCTTCTTTCTGTGAGCTCAATCTAAAAAATCCTTATTCTTATGAAGACAACCACAATAATGCAGAAGTTAAAGACACAAAGAGTTTAAACAGCCTTGAGTAAAGCAAACCATGAGAATCACAAACTGAAGCTGTTGGGAAGATCTGAAGCAGCTGGGATCAAGAGCGCCACGCTTCCTCCACTGTGATCTGGCCGTGAACAAACCAGTCAGGCCCAGCAGCCACACTGCTCCTGCAGCAGCCAGAGGGTTCCCAGCCAATCCATTCGGGAGCAGCACAGGGCCACACCAGCTCAGGTATGTGGCCTCTTGCCCAGGTAGCTGAGAACACAGGCAGAACTAGCTCGTGCTGCCCATGCTGTTCCCTTGGCTGAATGACTGAGCTCGGATGAGCAAAGTGTCCTAACAAGGCTGATCTCATCCCAACAGTGGGAATAAAAATACCACATGCTGCCAAAAAGTTGCCCAAATGCACACTGAGCATTCAGAAGGAACAATTTGAGACACAGCCTTGCACTCGTTTTTAATAATAAAATCCAGGTATAAAGCTTGTGGGGCACAAGTTGTATTCCTGGCAGGGTGGGAGGTGATAACATCAGTAAAATAGTTCCCATTACCCCACAGGCAAATCTATCCAAGCAAATCAGCTCATCAGATGCTTAAGATTGATTATAAGAAACATATCTGGTAGCACAAAGATTATAAAGTGCAGTTTGATATCATTTCTTTATCAATTTTGACTCTTGAATTGGTATAGAGCAGTACCAGCCACAACATTCAGGACAGAAAGGTCAGCGTGCTTTCTGCCAAACATTAAAACCCTTTTTGTTTGCATGCCATCAGCAGTAAGTGTATATTTCAAATGCAACCCTTGCATACAAAATCTTATAATTAATTTCCCTTTTAAGTAGTTTTGATCAGATTTTGGAAGGAACAAATTTTGGAAGTAAGTTATATTAAAGATTTGCAATTCCATGATGAGCAAAGTGGAATAGAAATAATTACACCACATGACTGCATTTGTCTGTGGTCTCTGCAAATTTAGAGTGAGACCAGTGGGACAAGAGGTTCCCAAAGCCCCTCAAAAGGCAGAAACTAAAACCTTGAGAAGATTAATTTAGATATTCTGAAACAGTACTACCCTGTGCAGAGTTTTCCTTTAAATTGTGCAGGAAAAAAAGGTAGAAGATGCCCTTATTAAAAGAATTAATCTCGCAATTGTATAAGCAGAATAATCACAGTTAAAAACCAGCCCTGAAATCAGAAAAGTCTACATGTGGTATCTCCAAACACCCTGCTTCGTGTCAGAAGAAATGGGGTAAAAAACCAACAATGCGCCAGCAAAAAAAACTCCCAACAACTCTTTTTAAGCTTAATCCTACTTTCATCTTTGCTAAATTCAAATCAGAGCTTGAAAATATTCCTGTTTAGCAAGGCCAGGCTTCTTAGTGACTTAAAAAAAACTAATCTAAAACCTTCCTAGCTCAACTGACCACAACGACAACTAGAGGAAATGGAATCAAACTTATCATTTTAAGCAACACTTCATTCCTTCTCGATACAAATATGAGCCTGAGATCTTTAAGTGCTTCACAAGAGGGAGTTCACTGCAACAATCAGTCAATTAACCTGGAATGCCTGAACCTTAGGTGGGAAAAAGCGAAGATCAACACCTCTTTAAAGGAAACAGTATCACCTATAATAAAGTAGGATAAAAAGGACACTGGGCAGGGCAGGCACCCCCAGGCCATCACTCCCCGGGATTCAAACTCTCTGCCATTTAAGAAGCAGCAAATTTAAGCCCCAAAACAACAGCTCTGCCTTTTGTAAACACAATTCAGAACACACAACACCCGCCGTGGAAGGTCAGAAAGTACATTTTGCGGAGAGATCACCCCCATCCTTCCAGCACGTTAGAAACAAAGCCATGACCAGCGAGGAGCCGCCGACATGAGCACATTCACAGGCACCACAACTGCCAACCCTCGGTTTCTGAACAGCGATTTCATTTCCTAATCTGTTGGAGGCGGCTGAAAGAAACCAACCAGAAAATAAATATCGACAAATCACAACGTGCCTCACAACCTGGCCCCTGAAACTCCGAAATGAAACCTCGCTGGAGATTGGCTCCTGCCTGCATGTAGGCAGTGGCATGTACCACTGCACAACGCCAAGCTCCACCTCTGCTATGTAAACAATATCCTCAATTTTAAACCACCGCTTGTGTTTTTGTTAGTCTGATGTAAAGAAATTAAAGGCCCTTTCTAAAGTAACTCCAGTGTTCAGAGCCAGAATGGTACTGAAAGGTGAGGCTTTGGGCCTACTCTTAAAGGTAGAGGATCCAACATCAATGTTATCACCGTAAATAAAAGGGGTTTTTTTTTAAAGAGAAAAGTCTCACCAGTTCTTCGTAACTTCTATAATGCTCATTTCCTTGCCAATCCAACCTTTTAGGAAGCAACTAAATAAAGGAAAAACAAAAAAAACCGTGAGTTGTTAAAGGGGAAAAGAGGGATTACAGACACCACATCCAAAACAATGTGTGTCGAGGGGGGAAAAGTTGAGACAGCGGCAGAAACTTGAATGACTTGCAAAGGAAACTTTTGACTACAGCAAGATTTCATCAGAGCCCACACAGACCTGGTGCTGCTCCAGCTCCTGCACCAGCACCTGCAGAGGGAAGGGAAAAAACACAGAGTCAGGGACAAGCCACGATTTGGCTTCTCCAGAGCGGGGGGCGCGGCTGCTCCCACCTCCCCCCGACCCTCTGCGGGCAGCGCGGGGTGCCCGCGCCCCGGTGAGCCCCGGACTCACCTTCAGCGCTCTCCTGCAGGGCCCGGTGCTCAGGAACCGGGCGATGAGGAAGTAAAGCTCTGTAAGAGACACGGGGAGAGACACGGGGGCTGAGCCGGGGGGCGGCCGTGACCCATCCTGAGGGGGGGCAGGAAGATGGCGGCACCGGCGGCACCTCCTCACCCCGGGCCGCGGTGTTACCTGATTCAATGAGCGGCAGAGACGCGCCGGAGCTGGAAGAGGCCGCAGGCTCGGCCATGGCGGGCTGAAGGCGGCGGGCCCGGCTCGGCACGGCGCTGTCAGCGCCTCCCCTCTCTCCCTCCCCTCACGGCCGCCCCCCCGCTCC
>VZRF01013101.1:316237-327278 GCA_013396875.1 Vireo altiloquus | reverse complement strand
TGCCGCGCGCCTTCACCTTCCTCTTCGGCATCTCGAGGCTCCCGGCCGCGACCCCCGCGGCTGCGGCTGCTCCGGCACGGGCGCTGCGAGCGCTGCTGCGGCTGCCTGCGAGCCACAGCCTGGCTGCGCGGGGACGACGCCGCCTCCCCCCTCCCCATCCCAGCAGCGCCAGCGGCGCCGCAACAGGATCCAGCCGGATCGGCGCGGGCGCGCCCCGCCCCCGAGCGCACCGCCTCCTCATTGGCCCGCCCGCGTCACGTGCCGCGCATGTCCCCGCGTCCCCTCACAGCGGAGCCGCCGCCGCTCCGCCGCTCCCGGTCCCCATCCCCGTCCCCATCCCCGCCCCGGGGCCCCGCTAGTGCCGCTGCCCTCCATGGCGGAGAGCGGCGCCTGGCTGCTGGTGCTCAGCGCCGTGTTCCTCTGCAACGCGCTCAAGATCCTCCTGCCCTCCTGCTCCTCCATCGTGAGTGATGGCACCGCGCCCGCCCCGCGCCCGCCGGGGATGGGGAAGCGGGAGGGGGGCGTGGGCCCGGGGATGGCCGGGAGGGGAGCCCAGGAGGCGGGCAGGGCGGTAAGGGGATCTCCCGCACAGCTGAGCGATGGGGGAGCTGCCTGGGGAGCGATGCCGGCTCGGGAGGGCTCCCGGTGCCCCTCCCGCGTCCCCGGCTGTGACGGGCAGGGTCTGCTCCTGCTCCTGGCCTCGGGAGAGCAGAAGCTGATGCTGGCGATGGTGGAACACAGCCCCATGTCTGTGCGGGTCCCGCAGCCCCGGTCACAGCGGGCGCTGAAGCAGAGTTCTGGGGGATGAGTTACTGGTGCGTTCAAGGATGCTCCTGAGCCTCCCTCCCTTAGGATGGATCACGGAATCATGGAATGGTTTGGGCTGGAAGGGACCTTAAAGATCATCCATTTCCAACCCCCCTGCCGTGGGCAGGGAACCTTCCACTGGGCCTGATTAATCAGAGCCCCATCCAGCCTGCTCCTGAACACCTCCAGGGCTGGGACATCCACAGCTTCTCGGTTTTTGGGGATATAAAAGGACAGCTTTGCTCAGTCCTGCATGTTTTTAACAGATGGACACCCCCATTGTTGTCATGGCAGATCAGTGGATATGGAGATTAAGGAGTTGAGCCATGGTAGGAGTAAACCTTAAGTCTCAACCACTAATCAGGATACCCCTGTTCTGATCTGAAGCATTCCTGTGGAAGCGTGGATAATGGAATTGAGGACAAATAAACTCTGTGACTGCCAGACAAACTCACATGTGTACAAAGATGCTGAAACCCCTGTCGCTCTGCTCTTGCACAGAAATAACTTCACTGGCACAGAGATCAGTGTGTGCTGTTCAATAATGGACAAAAACCCTTTAAAACTTAAATAACCTTTAGAAATTTGGGAGGATGAACTCGGTGTCACTGGAGATGACTGATGAGACAGGGGTGTATGAAGAGAGGCTGAGGGCACTTGGTGTGTCCATCTGGAGCAGAGGACACTGAGGGCAGAGCTCCCTGGGGCAGCTCTGATCTCTGCTCTGGGCCAGGGAGAGCACCCAGGGAGCAGCTGGAGCTGGGCCAGGGCAGGCTCAGATGGAGAGCAGGGAAAGGTTCTTCCCCCAGAGGGTGCTGGGCACTGCCCAGGCTCCCCAGGGAATGGGCACGGCCCCGAGGCTGCCAGAGCTCCAGGAGCCTTTGGGCACTGCTGCCAGGGATGCCCAGGCTGGGATTGCTGGGGGGGCTGGGCAGGGACAGGAGCTGGAATTTGATGATCCTTGTGGATCCCTTCCCACTCAGGTATTCCATGATTCTGTGAAAATCTGTGCTCAGCTTTCTGCTGTGGTTTGAGACTGAAGGTGGTGTTAATGCTCTCACTGACTGCAGGCCTGAGAACAGTACCTGTGGGGAACAAATTACTTGTGTCTTGGGAAAGCTGGAAAGATTTGCTAAGGAACAGCAAGAGAAAGATTTTGTGTCCTTTGTGCCTTCATTTCTATGGCAAACAGAGTTCATGAACTGACAAGCAGGTGGTGCCTCAAGAAAAGAAATCAGGAAAGTAAAAGAAAGGGAGAAAATGCTGAAATACTTGGCTGCTGGAGCTGGAAATGGGAGTGATCACAGAATCATTTAGGTTGGAAAAGACCTTCAAGATCACTGAGTCCATCTTGAGGCTGTTTCCTCTCATCTTGCCACTTGTTCCCTTGTTACCCAAGATTTCCTGCATCTCACTGAAAGGGCCTTTTTTATGAGAGGCTTTTGAGATCAAACTTTATACTCATTAAAGCAAATCAGTGGAATTCTGGGTCGATAACTGATAGATTTCTTCGCTTCTTAGATATCCAGGCTGTTACAGAAGGATGCAGAGCAGGAATCCCAGATGAGAGCTGAGATCCAGACCATGAAGCAGGAGCTTGCCACCATCAGTATGATGGATGAGTTTGCCAGATATGCCCGGCTGGAAAGGAAGATTAACAAAATGACTGACAAGCTCAAAACCCACGGTACAGTTCCATGTCTGTTCCCTTTTCCAAGAGGAAAAACATTTTCTGCTTCTGAGAAACATTCTGTCAAGAGTGTTTTCAGTTTTAAGTATTTATCCTTCAAACTTGCCTTCTCCTTCCTTCCTTCCTTCCTTCCTTCCTTCCTTCCATCCTTCCTTCCTTCCTTCCTTCCTTCCTTCCTTCCTTCCTTCCTTCCTCCCTCCCTCCCTCCCTCCCTTCCTCAGNTTCTCTCCTCTTTCTTATTTTTTTCTTCTTTAAACTATTTGGAGAGCTTGCTTTTGTCTTTCCAGGAATTTCCTGGGCTTCAGGGTGTAATTATTTATTCTTTCTCAGTGATGCTGATCACTGAATCCTGTTTTGAATAAGTCAAGAAAGAAATTACAGTGTGATACAGAGCTGGCAGTTTGTTGCAAAAGGGTCTTGTTAATATATCTGTAAGTCATTTGGAAAGAGATTTTTTAACAGTGTAATATTCTGCCTCGAAGAGTGAAATATTAAAAAATTACTAATTTCATCTAATTATAATTCACTATTGTAAGTAAATGAAAGTCATATTTTTTTTTCTTTAACAGTGAAAGCACGAACTGCCCAATTAGCCAAAATAAAGTGGGTCATAAATATTGTATTCTACATATTGCAGGTAAGTAAATATTTTGTTATGGATTCAAACAATTAACCAAATTAACCCAAACCCTCAATATTCTCTCCTGGTTTGTTGGCCAATGACTCAGAGTTCCCCCAGCACAGGGAGGATGTGGAGCTGCTGGAGAGAGCCCAGAGGAGGCAGCAGGATGAGCAGAGGGATGGAGCAGCTCTGCTGGGAGGAAAGGCTGCCAGAGCTGCGATTGTTGAGCCTGGAGAGGAGAAGCTCTGGGCTGAGCTCAGGGTGGCCTTGCAGGGCCTGAAGGAGCCCCCAGGAACCATGGAGAGAGACAATTTGCAAGGGCTGCAGGGCCAGGAGGCAGGGAATGGCTTCCCAGTGGCAGAGGGCAGGGCTGGATGGGATCTTGGCAAGTGGGAATTGTTCCCTGGGAGGGAGGGCAGGCCCTGGCACAGGGTGCCCAGAGCAGCTGTGGCTGCCCCTGGATCCCTGGCAGTGCCCAAGGCCAGGTTGGACATTGGGGCTTGGAGCAGCCTGGCACAGTGGGAGGTGTCCCTGCCATGGCAGGGGTGGCACTGGATGAGCTTTAAGGTCCATTCCAACCCAAACCATTCTGGGATTCCAGTGACCCAGAGCTTGTCAAACAGAGTTCCTGGAACTGGAAGGGAGATGCTGCTGATAAAATCTGGTAGTTGAGGATGGAAGGAGTTTTGACTTTCATCTCAGCTCTGTGTTTCTGGTTTTGGGGTGACAAGATTGGAATTTGTCTTAGCTCTTTAATCACTGAGGGTTTTTTTATGAATGACACCAAATCCAGGGAAGTTCTGCTCCATGTAAATATAACTCTGGTTTTGAAAACAAAATACACTTCTGCTGAGGATGCAAATCTCCACCTACAGCTGCCACTCATTTCCCCACAGTGCCTCATCAGATTGTCTGTGTAGTTCTGACTTGATGGCAAAGATTTTCTGCTAATGAGGATGGCAGTGGTCAGCCTGAAGATTTCCTTAGGGGACTGTTAAAGGGAGTTGGATCCCTGGCAGGCAAAAATTCAGGCTAAAAAGAGTTATCAGAATTTAACAAATGCTGTGAGTGTGTTTTACTTTGCTGGATTGGAACCAGGGTCTTGAAAGAAAACATGGTCTTACTGCTACCTCCTAATATTGTCTATAAATTGAAGGTCATACTGAATCTAATAATATTTTGAAGAAAATTACAAAAAACCCCAATTCCATTTCATGAGAATTCATTATTTGCTCTTTCCAAATCGCACTGGGAGTGTACTTTGATGTGTGTTATTATCCAAAACAACAAAAATTCCCTTTCCAGGCTGCCCTGATGATCTCTCTGATCTGGAAGTACTACTCTGAGCCTGTCATGGTGCTGCCAAGCAAATGGTTGGCTCCCCTGGAGCGCCTGGTGGCCTTCCCAACAGGAGTGGCAGGTGAGGAAAAGGGACATTGCCAAGCCCCAGAGCATCCATGGATTAACAGCAACTCTGACTCCCAGAGCACAGGGGGGAGTTCAAATATTTGAGCAGCTCTTCCCCGTGTGCTCAGTTCTGGTTTCTTGAACTGATGGTGGAATTTTGTCATTTTTATTTCCACGCAAACAGAGCATTGCCCTTATCTGTATTGAATGGAGCCTGGGGAAGATTTAAATTAGAAAATCACCCCAAAGGGAGTTCCTTCACAGATGTGCTAAGAGTAGCTATGGACTTAAAAAAACAACTGATTTCAATTTCAGAAGAAATGTTACTTTTTGCCTCTCTCAAATCCTGAATTGAGATTCAGGCAAAGCATTCTGTGATTTTCCAGGCCTTTAACTTCAGATGTTTCCCCTTGGGTCCATAGCAAAAGTTTTTAACTGTGGGCTGCACTCATATTTGTGAATTTGGTACTCTTTTCCCCAAAAAAATGGATATTTTTTTGGCACCAGCATGGATTTATCTTGCATCTCCTGAAGAGACCCTTTTCTATATGAACAGTTTTGTTCCTGTTGGCCTCATGAATTCTGAGTTTCATTTTTTACGCTTTCAAGATTGTTTTCAGCTGCACAAGTTCCTCAGGGTTGTTGATCCAACAACTTCAATCGTGGTTTCTCCCTCTTTTCCAGGAGGTGTGGGAATCACCTGCTGGCTCGTGGTCTGCAATAAAGTTGTAGCTATCATGCTGCACCCTTTCAGCTGAAGGAATCCCAGCAATCCGTGGAGTCCTCAACTGCATTTGCACCATCACTGTTTTAAATTAAATTTAAAACCAAAAGGGACAGTTGTCTTTCATGAGACAAGGTCTGAGGCAATCCCTGTGGCTCCATTTGGATGTCAGTCAGTATTCCTTTTGATTTCTCTTCCCACAGTTTGTCTTTCAGTTTTGAAAGAACAGCGCTGCTGGTTATAGAACCTCATTTTGGGTTTATTCCTGGCAGAACCATAAGGTTTTGTCATGGCCTGGTGTCACCAACATCTAAAAGCGTTGGATTTGTGGTTTTAAATTGGAAATGTGTTGGCATTAGGATTAATTTGGGAGCTTGGCTGTTTCTTTGCTGTAAAATATGGTAGCTTCACCCCAAGTTGGGATCATGTTTGGCGGTGCCAGAGGGCAGAGGGAGGTGGTTTGGTTGGCTCGGGGCAAAACAGAGTTTCCTTGTGATTTTTTGCCCTAAAATTGGAATATTCTTGGGCTCTCCTAAAAATACAGATATCTTTAATCAAGATTTTGTATCTTAAGAGGCTCCCTCAGCTGCCAAACACAGGATCCTATCAATGAAGCAGGAGACAGTTCTGTTCCTGCAGAGGTGATGCTGGTTTAGCTTCCCACTCTGGAATTCCCACAGATCTGTTCTGCCATTCCAGGGCCTTTGCCTCCCTGCAGGAAGGAAGGGGCCAAGACCCCTCCAAAATTAGCACTGCCTTTAAAAACAAGTTCAAAAGGTCAGGTTATGTTGTGTGTATATATGGATTAATTTCTTTTTTCTTAATGCTAATTTAAAAATCTGGTTTTTATATTAGGGATGCATTTAACCAACTTGAAAATAAATATCGAGGAAAAAATGTTGTGATTGAATGTTATGTATAATTGTGATTTTATTAAGGAAATAAAGCTTTTCAACCCATCTTAGGTTTTCTCATCTCTTTTTTAATGTTAACTGCAGCTTTCCTAAAAAAAAAAACAACCACAAAAACCCAAACAAACAAACCCAAAATGACAAATAAACCCCAAACTCACCAAAAATCCAAGCCATAACCACCCTCCTGTGTCTGTGCATAAGGAAATACTTTTGGAATCAATGGGACTAATTTATTTTTTTAATTATTTTTCTAAACCTTTGAAATGTTGCTGCAAGCAGGTTCAGCTCTGAATGTCTTTATCATCTGTAAAAGCTTTTGCAGTGTGATTTTTGCAGTTTTTTAAAGTGCTACTGCCCTTAAAAATTAACAGAATGCCCCTAATTTTTCTGAACTTCACATCAATTTAGCAACTCTTTAATGAATAACTATGAGGAACAAAACACAATCCTCCTCCCCTCGCTTACATAACCTTAAACAAGGATTTTTAGAGGCTTTTTGGGGACTGGCTATGCCTGACTTCTCCAAAACAATACTTTCCTCTTGCACATTCATCTCTGGATGTCAGCTGGGGAAGTTACCAGGCAAACTGCTTTGATAAGTTCTAACAGTGGGAAAGAATAAGGCTTTAGAGGTTTCTAATGCTCGTGAAAACAATGAAAGAGCAAATTATTTTTATTAGGAGTGAGTTCTAGAAGCTGTTTGGGGAGCGAAGGAACTAGAAAAGTGTTTTCTTTTATTGCATTGTTGGTCCTCACCCAGCAGTGAACCTTATGAAAGCAGGGAGCTCACCCAGCTTCCAAATCCCAGCTCCTTGGGAATGCAAAAACCTGGAAGTTCCAGGGCTGGCTTTTACCTGGTAACAGGTAAAAATGTTAAGGAATTCTTAATACAACATTTTCATGGGTACACAGCAAGAACAGAATGTTCTTTTGTGACTGTTGTTTTGGAAAAATCATGGAAAGCAATTGCCAGTGCTTGTAAGATTTAATAAACATTTAATGAAAGTAAAACATTTGGTTTTTAACAAGACAAATGTTTAAATTCTCTAAAGGTAAATTGATGCACTTAACTATCAGAAATAATGTGTGCATTCCCAGGAGTTTGTTTTAACGAGGAACATTGGGTGCTTCCCACTCTGATCCCGTCACAGAGTTTGGGATTCACTTTGTGCCCCCCTGCATCCCTCCCTTGTCTCTGCTGCTGGAACTCGAGGCCTTGTCTGCTTGCAAACAGCCCTTCCCAAAGAGCTCCTCCATCAGGTGTTTCTTCCTCTCGGCCAGCGTGGGGTGCCTGCAGCCCTGCGCTCCAGAGCCCTGCCTGGCCAGGGGGATTTGCCCAAAAGAAGGTTCATAGACCCCAAAGGAGATTCTCCCTCTGCACACAGCAGTGTCGCTGCAGCTCTGCCCCCACTGCCTCTGGCTGCACAGGCTGCCTGCTCTGGGTTTGGCTCCTGTAGTGTGAAGCCCCTGATGCAAATTCTCAATGGCTTCTGAGAATGTGTATTTGTTTTTCAGCCTAGCGGGGTCTTTGTTTGGAATTGCACCTTCACTCCTGGCTTTCTTCTTTTGCTGCTCATCTGGTTTTTTCTCTTCTTTTTCAGCTTCTTCCACTGCATCTCCCTCTTGATTGTTCTCTTTTGCTCTCTCACTCTGAGGATTTTGTTCAGCTTTCATCAGAATTTTCAACTCCTGTTTAAGAATCTCTGTCTTTTTTTCCATTTCTTTCAGAGATTCTGAAAAAGCACGTTCTTCCATCAGTAGCTTGCCCCCTGAAATATTGTGGGGTTTAAGAACATGAAGAGTTATGGAGCTTTAAAGAGAGCAACATCCTTATTTCATTGCTTCTATTATTATTACTGATAGTATTTCAAATACCATTTATAATAAATACAACAGCAAAATTTAAACAGCATAATTCTGCCATTGAATCCAGGTTAATATATTTATTTTTACTTTTTTTATGAATTTTCACTGAATTTAATGAAATTAATTTAGCTGCCATTATGTACAGTAATGGCTAAACACAGAGCCAGAAAAATCATGTACAATGCAAGAGAAACCAGATGAGATCTGAACTCTAATAGTCACTTTCAGACTTTTAAGTGGAACTTAGAGATATGCAGGATTTCCTTTCCCTTAATTCTCAACAGAGTTGCTTGTGTGGAGCAGAATATACAGCAACTCTCTCACCTGGAAATGTGGAGGCTCCACTTTTCAGTAGGAAAAGGAATGTGTGCACAGTACATTTATCTGTGCAGGGGACGACTTGTAATGGGTCCTGTGCTCTGCAGAGACTCAGAGAACACCCCCAAAATGAGATATAATCCAAGCTTAGAGGAGAAATAAGAAGTGGCAGAACTACAAGAGCCAAGTAAGGTTTCAATGAAAGACTAATATCAATGAGAGAAACTCAGATTTTCACAGATTTTTCAGAGGTTTACAGGGAGTGTTGGAAGACTTGAGGTTTTTGTCAGTTTTAAAAGGGCATTTAAAGATAAATGATGACTTTGGTTATCTGGGGGACTCTGGGAAGGCTGCAGGTTGAAAAGGCAGAGAACAAATCTGAGGAGATAACACATCCCAGCTCCCAGGCTGCAGGAAGTGACCTGGCATCACCTGGGGGTGTGTGTGACCTGTAGGTCTCCTGCCATTTGTGATGTATTTAGAATGATAGCACTCAGAGCTGTGTTCTTCCTACAAACCTTATTGGAAAAACCAGGAATGTTTCCAGAAAGAAAAACTTGGATGAGGGAACAGCACTGGCTGTTTCTTTCCTCTGTTCTATAGAATTTCTTTGGAATAAAAATGTTTACAAATGAGTCCCTTGCATGTAACTTTTCCATGAGAACAGAGTGGCTGAGATTTACATAAAATCTCTTTACAGGGATCACTGTAATGAGGAGATGCTCCCAGCCCTTGCAGTCCTTTTCCTTTCCCAGCCATGGAAAAACACTTTCACACCAGCTGTGATGAGGATTCCCAGCTATCCCTTTGAGATCAGTGTTTGATTAGTGTGGATTGACAACTCAGAACACTGAATTTTTACCAACTTAGCCAGGAAGTGCTTTGGGAAGAACAGCAGGATGGAGCTGCCACATCCTGCAGAGCTTCTCTGCTGCCTGTGCAGCACCACCAGCAGTTGCATTTTCCAGCCCAAATGGTTCTGTGATTTCAGTGACACTTCATACATCATCTGGAACTAGTTCCTGTCAGCCAGGTGCCAGTTAATAGCTGTCAGAGCCACATAAATTGCCAGGACTTCTGGTAATTTGCAAAGATCAGGTGAGTTTCTGAGAGAAATGCTGAACATACCTCTGTGTGTCCTGTTAGAACTTTCTGGTGTTGGTATTTTCTTGGTTGGTTGCTTTTCTTTTCTACACTGGGCACCTTCCTTTGCTTTACCTTCTCCACCCTTATCATCTGAAGGGTTTTCCTCCTACAATTGACAATTAAAGGTAAAAGTAACGAGGGCATCCTTCTTTAGTGACTTTTAAAAGAACACAATCAGTGCAATACTTCTAAAAAGATTAGGAATTTCTATTGCTGTTACAATCTTATTTTGCATCACAGCATTTTTTTCTGTACTGTAATTACACTTGTGCAAAAGCCACATCCAAGATGATGGATCAGACTATCCTGATTTACTGCACCTTAGGGAATAAGATACACCTTAGCTGAGAGTTTAAACAGGGGATTGCATTTGGATCCAGATCTTTCCCACCTTTTTTAGCTGGATTGGACTTTTTTCTGTTTCCTGGTGCTGTGACAGCAGCAGTTCTCTAAAACTCTCTTTATCTACTTGGACTGATCTGTCTACTCTCAGACCTGTTGAATAGGACAAGCATTAGCAATACAGTAATTTCTGGAATTAGGTTGTTGATATAAATAAAAGATATCTCTGACAACTGACAATATTGGTATGTGACCAAGAATGTAAATGTTTTTTAATGCATATCTTAAGGCCCTTTAATAAGGAAATTATTTGTTCTGCCCAATTTATAAATGCTGAAGCTGGAACAGAAACAGCTACCTGGACTTCTGAGCCTTTTCATCTGTACTTAAGATGAAAAGCATACTTAAATATATATAAAAATCCTAAGCATGCATAAATATATATAAAAATATACTACAAAGTCCTGTTCAGGCAGAACACAGAGTCAGACAAGTGTGTCTATGCCCCAGAGCCCACATGGGCTCAATTTTTGGTTCCATTCTAGTGTAAATTTGAGAGGTCTGCTATGAAGCCTCAGAGTTTAGTTTCCTAAATTTGGATCTTTATGGAACTCAGCTCATAATGGGAAATGTTTAACACTGTTTGAAACAGCAATGGTCTTTAGAAGAGATTCCAATGGAAGATGAGTATGTTGTTCTTCTACTCTATTTTTGGAATAATTTTACCACAAGTACAGCAGCTGAGAAAGTCTCTACCACCCCAACAGCAAAAATGGGGTCTTACCCACATCCACATTCCTCCTTATTCCCGGTTTTGGTCCCAGAAATCAAAGGATAAAATGCACAAAAATGCTGCCCTCCCGGCATTCACAGTTGGGCGGCGAGAGGGACGCTGGTGGCTGGTGTGGAGCAGCTCTGATGCTGCAGGGGAGAATTGGCTCTGCCAGGAGGGAATTGGCTCTGCCAGGAGGGAATTGGCTCTGCCAGGGAGAATTGGCTCTGCCAGGAGGGAATTGGCTCTCCCAGGGAGGAATTGGCTCTCCCAGGGGGAATTGGCTCTGCCAGGGGGGAATTGGCTCTGCCAGGGAATTGGCTCTGCCAGGGGGGAATTGGCTCTGCCAGGAGGGAATTGGCTCTCCCAGGGGGAATTGGCTCTGCCAGGGGGGAATTGGCTCTGCCAGGGGGGAATTGGCTCTGCCAGGGGG
>VZRF01013101.1:111161-315861 GCA_013396875.1 Vireo altiloquus | reverse complement strand
CCCGGCGGGGGGGAATTGGCTCTCTCAGGGGGAATTGGCTCTCTCTCCCAGTGGCTCCAGGAGTTTTCCCGGCGGGATCAGCGAGGCGTTTCCCGGGATCGGGACTAGGGGGCGCTGCCCCCCCAGGTGAGGCCCTGCCCCACCTGCTCCGCTCCCATTCCAGAGCTCTTGGAATTCACGGCTCCATCCGATAAATCCAGAGCTTCCTGACCGCCTAAGGAAGCCTCCCTCCAAGCCATTTATCAGCGGCGTTAAAAAAAAACCCCAGCTCCAAATTTCGGGTGTTGTTTCCTGCCGGCTAAAAAACTTTTTTTGTGGATGTTGACTAGAAAATAATGACTTGAAAAAGAAACTCTTTAAAACTCTGTTAAAGAAAAATTCAAGTCAAGAGTGAAAAGGAAAGAAAAAAAAAGAGTCAGCAATCCCAGCTCTGGGTTTCCAAATCCATTAACTGGCAGAGAATGAAATCTTTTTCTGAAAATTCCAGAGGATTGGGCGATTTGGCTGGGAAGTTTTCATTACAAAATATCATGTGTCTCTCCAACTAAGCTCTCTTATCTTGCTTAAAGGAAAGAAGAATTTAAATAATAACAGTGATTTAAGTATCATAATTGAATAGCAATATTGTACAAGGCCATAGGTGAGTAAAATTTTAAAAAATGATAGTTATGTGGTGTAACCAAAACAGGAATTCAGAGTTTCATTAAAAAAACGTGTCTGACTTGGGATGAGAAACAGGAATATGTTTCTTTCTTAATTTTACACCTTGAATTACCAATCTTTTCCCTGTAGTTCACTGGTGGTTGAGGCAGAATTAATGGGTTTGCAAAGGCAATGAAGAGGAAAGAAATAAGCAAGTGAGTGTGAGAAGATTCTGTACTGCTGCCATAATTTGAGGAATTCTGTGGGCAGCATTTGCAGCAGACAGGTTTGCTAGGTGCTCTTTGGTACCCATATGAAGGAAATCCTGATTTCTGCTTCAGTCTAGGAGCAGGCATATCTGATCAGTGTTTTCAAGAGGTGCTTCAGCCAGGGAAGTCCATGTTCAGATCATTCAATCCCAAATTCTGGGTGGAGTTGAGGCAGACTGGGGAATCTCAAACAGAGCTGGGTGGCTTTAATCAGCTGAATCCCACTCCAGGCAGCTGCCCTTGGAATGCTGGGTAGCCACAATGCATGTAATAGACATTTCTCCCTAATATCTACGAGCATTCATGTGAAAGAAATACTTTTTACTAAAGAGCTCTTTCTTCCTTGGTAGAACTTAATTTATATTGTTATTTTCTACCATTCCAGCCTTTAACCTTTTCAGCCCATACAAAAGCACTACTTTGGCATTTACACTTCATACATCATCCCAGTGTATATCTGTGTATGACTGTGTAAAACAGTGCACGTGTCACTTAACTAAACAAAAAGGAAGATGATTACAGACATACTTTGGTCATTAGGCACCCAATCACTTCTGTCTCTCAAGGCTTTTGGCATCCGATTTGCATAAATGTTCTTTATGTAAAGTTGTCGATCCTTTTCCTAAGAAGAAATAAACACAATTAAGCTTCTAATAGGCATTAAAAATTACTTTTTACCAACTTAATTTTCTCATGCTGGGTGAAACCCATCAGGGATTTCACCTTTTGCCAGACCCACGTGGTGGCTTTGTCATTTACATTTTTCCAGGCTAAATATTTTTTGCCTTTACTTCCTCTTTTTTGTTGATTTTTTAAAAATTCATTTACTCAGTGCCCTTGTCATGTGCTCAGTTGGTTCACAACCTGTTGCTCTGGTGGTGACATAAACTCCAGAGGCACATTTTGATATTTATTTAGCAAGATTCCTCTTTCCATAATGAAATCTTCCTTAAACACAGAAGACAGATCTCAATAACACTCTCACCACAGCAGTTTTCAGTGGGAAAAAAACAGGAGCTTCATTTAATTGGGAAAATTACAAGTTATCCTGGAAGAGGAATGGCCTGAAATAAGACAGGTGTCTAAAACTATGAATTTGAAAGGATAAACTCAGTTCTGGCACAGAAATAAGGTTGGTAAACATGTCTGGTCTTCTTTGTGGCAAATCAATAGAAGATTTTGTGGATCTAAATAGAAAATTCAGAGACCTGGAAACACAGAAAACCGTGTGGAAAAGAGATGAAACAGAACTATTTTAGAGAAGTGTTAAGATAAGAACTCTAATTTAGAATAATCTGCATTTTGGGACAGTTTTATATTAGTGTTCTAAGATCAGAATTGCTCCCATCTCCCAGTTCTGCACATCCAGGAGATCAGACCCTGACAGGGAAATGGCACTGCCAAGTACCAGGAAGAAACCTCTGCACCTGCAACACAGGGAATAAAGAGGGATAAATAACACCCCTGTGCAGAAATCCAAACCTCCATGAATCCTCAGGAATTGCCTCTCCTGCCCTTCACAATAGCTGGGAAAACTCCCCTTAACATTTTTCACACATTTGATTCCATTTAGGAAGAGAAAACTCCCCAGTGGGATCACCTTGACACAGAAATATACAAATAAGTGTATTTTAACTGTGTTACAAACACCAATTATGAGACAGCCACAAAGGATCCCAGGCTTTCTGGAATATGTAGTGGTTTTCTTCATTACAACTCACATGACATCCCATTCCTGGCAGTTTTGGGTTTATTTCCTTTTACTTTTCCTGTACGTTTGATTTACAAGCATTACAGAAAGTTCTGAACTGGACCTATTTGTCCCAAAGCCATTTGTCTAAAAACCAAGCTGGAATTTGGACAAACTCTTGAAACATTTCCATGAGTCTTTTTGTTAAATTCTAGTTTTGCAGCTTGTAATATTGGGCCCATTTTGATTTGTTTCTGTGAGGGAGCTTATTTAAAGTGAGTAGATGAATGTATTTGACCCAGATGCAGGAGGTCAATGGTAACACATTGGTGTGGATTTTCGTTCAATTTCTGATGCATTAATCTCTGTTTCAATTAATTATTCAACTACTTCTAACAAATAAACCCTACAGTAATACCAGAATTCGACACTTTTGGCTTTTTTAGTAGATAGACTCAAGCAGGAAACCAAATTCCATTAGTAAATAATATAAAAGAAGCAACAGGAATAGGTCACATTAAATGCTTGAATTTTCTTGTAGAGACAGAGACCTGGATAAAATCTGGAATACCTTAATTTTTTGGTGAACAATGTGAATTTCCGTTAGCAAGTTCTTTGTGATCATCCCAGCTTCCAGGAGTTTTTTACTCTCACTTGCCAGCTGACGACTGAAGGTGCTGTTGTTCACCTTCAGCTGCATCTCCAGACTCTTAAAATAAAAGTGACAGATTTTACAATATGGATGGACTCAGTGTGACAGTTGAAAAATTTCAGTTCTTGACAGATTTAAAATGTAAATGTGCTAATATAAGGAAGTTTAAGCTCATAATTATAGATAGCAACACTTATTATCTTATAATTATAATAATGTTATAAATTATATATTCTATTGTAAACAATACATGAAATTATAATAAAGTATCTGAAAAATTGCTTTCTAAATAAGAAAGAAAATAATTTAAAACCTAGTTTGACTAAACAAAAGTAAAGGTTTTCACATTCAATCAAAAAATACATTACCTTTTTGATGGATTAATAATTACAACCATCTTTGAGAAATGTTAAGGCTTTTTATTCACAGACACCTGTGAACTGTGGCAGAATAAGGAGGCTTTGAGTAAATGAAAACTTGGTAATTTATTGGGTTGGTTATTTTCAGAACTCAGTGCTATGCACTGGAATTCTACATCCCAAAACTGTGGGGTGGACACCTAACCCTGTGTGCTTTTTAGAGCTGCTCCTTAGGACTCCTGGAAACAGACAGTTTTTAAAAGAGGGTCTGAATTCAGCTCTTAACATTTACAGTTTCTCTTAAGATTTCCTGGCTCTTTATTTAATTCTATGCATAACAGACCCCATAGAAAAGAGAAATTAATTCCTGGAGGACCATGGAAATTTGTCTCTTCCAGTTTTGTATTAAAAAGTGTGTTCCTGTCTTTTTTATGCCAGGGTCAGTGAGAGTAAAGAAACATGAGCTTTTAAAAGGAAGTGATTACCTCTTAAACTTCCTTACACTCAGGAGAGCAATGGATTAAACAGCATCCAGTGTTACAGGATTATATCAGAATCATTCATAAGCAGGCAAAACTTTCCCACTATTCTTGCACCAAAACCTCTCCCGCTCAATGATCCTTGTGATTCCCTCCCAGTTTAGGATATTCTATGACCCTACATTCCACAAATACAATTCTTCACAGGCATTACCTGTATCCTCTCATCCTTTGCTTCCAATGCTTCGTTAAGGACTGACAACCTGTGATTAAGTTCCTCCCTCTCTGCAAGATCTTTGTCTTCCGACAGCATAAGCAAGGTCTTCAAATCACCTTCAGTTTTCCTCAGCTCCGCTTCAACTTTTTTGAGCTCCCTGGCTGTGGTTTTCTCGGCCTCCTGAGACATCTTGAGGAGTTCCCTTAGATCTCTCATCTCGTTTCGATGCCCTGCTAGGAGCTCCTGCAGGTGGCTCTCTGCATTGCTGTACCTGTCTATGGCCTTGGCGTGCCGCCGGGTGAGACCTTTCAAAGCCTGGTTCTCCAAGCTCGACGCCTCCATTTTCCTCTGCAAGTCAAACACTTCGTTCTTCAGCTCTTTGATTTTGTGCAGCCTGGCTGATGATATTCGCTGGGCCGTGGCGTTTTTGTCCTGGTAACCCACCCCGCTCTGCAGGGTTAAAAAGGACGCGTTCAAATAGGGTGTTCTTGCGGCTGGCCATTTCCTTCCTCCTGCATTGAGATCAGAGCAAATTGGCATTGATACAGAGAGATAATCTGAGACAAGTCCATCCCTGTGTGCCTCTTCTGTTCACATAAACTCCTACTGCTAATTAACTACTACTCCTAAACTGCTCATCCAGCTCCATGATTGTGGTTTCTTTACAAAATGCCCCAAAACTCCAATGTTCAATGAGCAGCCTGGTCTAGGGGAAGGTTCCCTGCCCATGGCAGAGGGTCGGAGCAAGATGATCTTTAAAGTCTCTTCCAACCCAAACCATTCTAAGATTGTGTGATTCAAATAATTCACAGACAAATGCATTAAATATTTTACATCTCTCTGTATTTCTGTGGCTGCAGTGGACCACAGCTGGCAGCCAACAGAAATAAATGGAAATAAATCAATGGAAATCAATTCTCAGTCCATGGAAGTAAGTTTTCTCCCTGTAAACCATGAACATCACTAACATAGCCACAACCTGAGGAACCAAATTCAACCCATCAGAAGCTACACCTTGAATAAGTGCATGATAAAACAAATAAACAAGCAAACAAAAAACAACAGAGTAATCTACAGATCTGCAAGGACTCAAAAACCAACATGACCCCAACAGCACATGGTTAAAACCCCTGCAGCTGGGATTTCTAACCAGCTTTCTACAACTTTCCAGTCAGCTTTGAATTAAACTACATTTTTAAATAAACCTTAAATGCTCATTGCATAGAACAGGTGTGCAGTCATCTACGTGGTTTCTAAACAGCAGCTGAAAAAAGTATCTTAATGGGCTGCTTCTCCGTGTGTTGTTGCCATTTGCCTCTCCTTATGGCCAGGATTTTGGGTGAATTACTCTTATTTTCTTTTCCTGAAGCAGAATTAGAATCTAAAAATAGTCAAGGCTGTAAATCTGGGTGTGTTCCCTTGTTTCAGGCATATCTTGAATTTCACTTCAGCTCTCATGGCATTTCAGACAGTATTTTGCTAAAAAGTTTATTTTAATGTATAGATCACCTCGTATTTTATGGATAAAACAGGCGAGGTCCTGACTTAAAAAACCACCAGAATGAAAGGACAGATCTTTTCCAAGAATTTCTGTTGAATCCAATGCTTTCTGTAACGCAATTGCACTGCAGGAAAACTACCATATGACCATAAATATTGTCACAAAATATTTGCAAAATTACATTATCTAACTATTTTATTTTGCCAGAATGGACTGAGAGGATGGAAAAGAAAAGGGTAAATGCTTTCCTGTAAAATCTGTCAGAAGTACTGTAAAATGTATTTCATTTCCAGTAGTTATGGACAAGCGAAAACAAACACTTTATCCAAATGACATATAACATCTACAAAGATATACAATAAATTATCCACTGCATGTAAAGGTCAATAATGAGTTTTTGCTAACTAGATTTTAAAAAATGTCATTATTTTTTCTGATCTGCTAGTTTCATGCCAGTATAGCTTTTTGACAGCAGCCTATAATAACAGAGATTATAGCAGAGACAGTCAGTGGCTCTTCTCTTGGTTTTTTGATTGATTTCCATTTTGTAGTGAAATTTTGCAGCTCAGCAGGAAAAGGGTTGCTGGTTTTCCACTCATTTTTTTTGATGTGGCCTGGTAGGATTTAAGAAAGGATGGGCCTAGATGTGAAAAGATGCAGACATGGAGAGATTGCTCACTGCTAACAGTGACATGGATCCCATATACATTTAACTTGTCCCCTGTGCTCATTCCACTGAGGCACAAGCTCATTTCACATGATACACCATGACCAACTTGGCCACAAAACAGCTGTTTGCTGGTCAAAACCAACACTTTTGTGAATTATTTTTAACCATTTTCCTCGTGAAAGGCTTTTTTGGACTCGCCAGGTGGTGCATGGTCAGAAACCAAAATGTGGCAGAGCCATTTTCAGGTCCTTGGGTTAAAGCTGAGGAATAAGGATTGCTAAGGGGCTCCCACATCCCAGGTGATTAACCCCTTGGATCACTGAGTATTGTGGGATAACACAGTAGGGAATCTCTCCATTTTCCCTCCCTTTAATGTTGTTTGAAACAGAATTTACTCTATTTTTTTCACTGAAAAACTGTTGTCCCTTTCTTTCTAATTATTGAAAAAACATGCCAAAGAAAGAGAACTGATATTTCTTAGGAGAGTCTTGTACCACAAGAGAACAAATTTACCTTTTTTATCACCTTGGCCAAAGAGAAACTGACCACATTTCCTTCTTTCCTTTTTCGTCTTGTCCTTTTTCAGTGGTTCCTTCTCTTCAGCTCCTGGTGTTTCTAGAGGTTTGCCTCCTCTGACTCTTTCAAAGTTAGTCACTGACAAAGCTCTTGGAAACATGACTGTGAGAATGTTCACTTGTATCTTCTCTAAGAGGTGAGTACCCTACCTGTGATTTCAGAGTATTTCATGTCATTAAAATATCATTTAGTCACACTTTCAAGAATTAAAATCAGAGCAATCACAGCAAATCAGATCACAAAATTAACTAATCCCTCAAAACAGCACAAAACCCACCTTAGTTACATACATAACAAGCAGAAGGTAGAGAAGAACCTAAAGCTATTTTAATATGCTTGTAAAAAGCTTATATTTAGCATAAAATAAATAATTCTAACTAATTTGCTAGGTCTTTCTGAATAACTATTATGCTTCTCCTTTTTTTTTTTTTTTTCCTTTTTTTACCTTACCAAGGCTACTAGGAAGTATAAGAACAGATCAGTTTATTCTCCTGGCAGAATTATTTAAACATTGTAGTTCTGGTAAAAATTATTCCTTGGGACATGGCTCAATCCATATCATGTTCCAATCCACTTCAGCTGAGGAGAGGCAAGTTTTGCCCTGAGCCACAACTGTGGAAAGGAATGAGGTTGCAAACATACCCGAAAGTGAGATTAAAACACAAAAGAGGTTAAATGGTGGGATCCAAAGTGATTATTCAACTTTTATTTTTTGCGTAAAAGAGGGGAAAAAATTAAAAGTAGGAAAATACATGCTGATAGAGGGGTTTGAAAGTGGCAATGTCACATTCACCTCATAGCAACAACAGGGCCATGAAGAAATTCATCTTTGCTCCCTTAAAATTCACTTATAGACAAAGAATCTTACACAGTAGAAGTTGTATATTTTGGGGGTCTAAAAGGAGTGTGGCAACTGTAGAAAGGAAATTTGAGAGGGGTTAAAATGATGTTTTAGTTCACATGGGTTTTAATACAACCCCTTCACGAACAAAATATGAAACTATTTTCTTAGAACCTTCTAACTCCTTTGTTGGCATTTTTACTTTGTGCTGGCATTTCATTCTAAATTAAATTTAATCAAATTTCTTAAGGGGGAGAGGGGAATCACATAGCTCCCGCAGAAAATTAAAAAACCCAATTCAGGATTGCACAGAACATTTTAGGCTGAAGCAAAATGGTTTCATTTCTCTTAATTCCTTTGCAAGAACAATTTTTCCTTGTGGAATACTGAGGAATGCCACAGTCCTGCTAAATCTGAGGCAGGGCAATAACCCACAAGAGATGAAAAATCATGTTTTGAGCATTAGACAAAGCCCAGGTTGGTACATAGATCTCTAATTGTGTTTAAATTTGATTTGGCACTGCCAAAACTTTCCAGGAAAATTGTCATTAAAGCAAATTACCTAAAATTAAACTTACAACTGCTGCTTTAAATCGTTATGATGAGAAGTGTGGCCTGAATCTGCTCATCCAGAGCAGGTGTTGAGAAGTAAATAAAATAGAAAAGTAGAAGACAGGAAAGCCAGTGGTGAAGGACAAGAAACAGAGATATTTAATGAAAGACATTGCAAAAGAATTAAAAAGGCAGTAGCTGCAATGGGGCTGGAATGGACAAACTCCAGGAGAATTTAGGTTGAAAAGGTGCAGGAGTAAAATAATTACAACCAAATCGCTCTGTCAGAGATGAAAATGCCTTGGCACCCCCTCATTGTCCCAGCTGGACACACAATCCCACACCCAGTCCCATGTCCTGATGCCTTAAGTTTTAACTTTTATACATTTTCCCAACTCTGCAGTTCCCTGGAGCTCGTTCAGTGCTGTTCTCTCATGCTCACACTGACATAACAAAGCCTCTCCAGCTCGCTCTCCAAGGACACCCAGACCCTCCTGGGCCCAACACCTGCAAACCTTCATCTTGGGGAGAGGGGGGCAAGCTTGGGCAAATTCCATCCTTGCCTGGCTTCTGCTTGGGCAATTGATGCTGATATCAAAGTGGGAAGAACTCGGGAGCTGGCATTGTCCATTTTGGGATGCACTGAGGCAGGAGCCTCTGGAGCCCAGAGTGTACCTCTGAAGGCCTTTCAAATCAATCCCTCCTTTATTCCTTTATTCCTGTCTGCTCTCTGTTTCTAGGGAGCCATTTATGGCATCAGTCCGGGCACCCCCTCAGTGTCCTACCTGGACACACAATCCCACACCCAGCCCCATGTCCTCCCCTCCCCCCGTCTGTTCTCCCAGTCCCCCTGGCACCTGGAAGTGAAGGATCCCACCTTGTCCCGTCTCCTCTCTGGAAATCTCTCCCCACTTCCACCCCAGTGTGTTCTGTCCCCTCACGGCCTCATGAGCCGCCATCACCGGCCTCCATCTCTGTCGCTGTGGGAAATGGCGGCAGCACTCTGGGAGCGAGGTCTCACCCTTTTCCTCCCTCTTCCCCCACCTCAGACTTGGCAGAGGCGCCTGTGTGTGTATTTCCACCCTCACATTTCAGTACCACACTGGGGTTTTAATGGGAATTTGGCGATGTGGGTCCCGCTGTGCTCTGGCCATGGAGGCACCTCACGGCCTGGACACACCCTCAGAGCGCACAGGCCAGACCCAGTGGGCTCCAAACTCAGCGTTAAACTCAACATTCTTCTGTTGAAAAAGGGGAAAAATCCATTCAGAATGAAATCCTATTTTCCTTTCCAGGCTGCCCACAATGACAGTCATGACCCAAAGCCCTCACCGGCCAGCCCCAGGTGTGCTTGGCTTTGGGAATGGCTTTTCCATGTGTGGCTCAGCGTTTTGGGGACAAAGCCGAGCAAGAGAGAGAGTTCACTGGCAATTCTGTCCCAGAATTCGACCGTGGATGTTTGGTGGTATGAATATTTACTGCTTTGAGGACACGGTGTGACTCTTGTGGATGGTGCTGTGCAGAGCCAGGAGTTGGACTCCAAGATCCTTGTAGGTCCCTTCCAACTCAGCTTATTCTGTGATTCTCTGATAAATTATTAACATCATTATCACAAGGCTTATCAGTATGCTGTGAAGCCCACGACCACTGCATCCTTTGGTTGTATTTCTTCTGGGCACAGAAAAGCAAATAATTTGGAAACATTATATTCCAAATGGCCTGAGTCATTTCTCAGACTATACTCACGTACAAAATCTCCTGAGAAACAAGCATGTGTAATAATTTCAGGCAATAATTTATGTTTTCTCACTGGAGTTTTTTTCATGGTTGTTGTTCTTTTTCAGGAAAATACTCTGAAAATACCTACTTCTAATAGGCTTTTTTCTGGACCTCCTGTTGCCTCTCAAAAGTAAAAAGAAATGACAGATGGTGAGCCACAGTAAACTATCCATACTGTTATTTTTAGTTTTCAGTGTGGTTTTTCAGGATTCTGGTTCCGTACACGGAGTACTGCATTTCCAGTTTCACATACTGGTTAACACAGACAAAAAACTTTCTTTCAACAGCATTCTTACCCGTTATTACCATATAATAGTGTATTTAGTCCTACCTAATCAATTCTGGAAATAAGTATGATAGTCCATTTAAAGTGTTTTCAGGATCAGACATTACTGTACTCAATCTCATCATCTGAAATGTGTGTTTCTAAAACCTAGTCCAGTTTCACCTCTGGCACAGGCTCAGCTTTACTGAGCTCATGATGCTCACAGCAGAAACAGACTTGTCCCTTAAAATTTGAAAATAATCTGTGACCATTTAACATTCTTCAAATACCTCTCATGCCCAGAGACCTCCTTTAGCAAGTATGTACAGGCAGCACTGAATTGTGGCGATCTCCGGGGTAGAAGGTGACAACTAGATGGAGAAAAAGAGCATCCTGGATAACACAGGAGAATGGGATTTTTTTTTTTTTTTTTCTGAGTATTCTGGACCTTTTCGTACACCTTGTGCCCTGGAAATCTTCACTGGTGATGCAAAAAGGAGGGGAAAATGCAACAATAGGTTCTGGGTACACCTAATCAGCCAAATCACCCTCCTCAGTGACTGGTAGTGTCCTGACACACATTTATGTCAGGAAATTCCCTGAGCCCTGCAGTGTAGGTGATGATCTGAATTCTTTAAAGCTGAGAGCGTTCATAACCAAGGCTTATTTCAATATGATCTCTGCTATAATTACTGCTGCATCTGTGCTTCCCTTGCTTTCCCCTTCCCCTTTTGCAATCTGAAATTTCCAGCTACAACTCCAAAGCCTTGTTGTGGTTGGGGAAAGCTCTTTCCTGCAGGACGTAGCTGTGACGGTGCCCATGCAACCCGACAGCTTTGGGATTGCCCCCAGCACGAAGCTGCCAGCTCCCCGTCCCTTCTCAGTTGTCCCTTCCCCCTCTCCCAAATATTTCTCCAGCCCCGTCTCATTGGTGCACTACTTTCCCTTGCCTTTTTTGGGCTGCCACCCTGTCAATCTAATGCAATAAGGCCAGGGGCAGGTGCAAACCCCTTGCTAGGGCTCCTCTTACTGACCAATCCTCGTCCCAAAATACCTAAGAGCCAATGGAGTGGGAAAACCCGGGAGCCCGGGGGAGAGGGCAAGGCGGCCGGACTGCGGGGGAGGGAGGGGGCATCCATTTAGGACCCGGCTTAGCCCAGGAGCTGCGGAACATTTGGATTCCTCCTGGGACCGTGGTGACTTGTGGATAGCAGGGCTGCTCTGCTGATTCACTGCCATCACTGTCAGCATGGTGATCAAAGTCTTTGTCGCCACATCTTCGGGGTCCACAGCGGTAGGTGGCTCATTTAACATCCTCCTCTTACTGCTGGGATCAGGGTGGGGAGTTAGCCTAGGAGATGCCAGGAAACAGACAGCACGTGACAAAAAACCCGCTGGAATTCTTAACAGGAACAAACCTTAGTTTTATTCTGCCCTCATCACCTTATTCTTGAAAGCTGCTCAAGATATAGAGAATTCCTGTCAGTGCAGACTGGCTTGCCTGCGAGCTTTTGCCACAGTTCTAACATTTACATCTAAATTATCTGTCATTTCATAGATTCACTGCTGTTCAGGAAAGTATCTGCAGTATATACAATACTCACTGAAGAAGGAAACAGTGGGTACTGTATTTGTGCAAAAGCAAAGGTAGACTGAAAATAAAGTGTTTGTTTTTAAAAGATACTTTAGGACACTGCTCCTGTGAAAGAGGAACTCTGTCTAAGAAAGACCCTGGGGCTGAAAAAAGTTAAGCAGAAAAACTTATTTCCCAAGCTCCTTCCTTTTCCTAGGTTTTGGGAGGTTTTTTGTTTGCTTGGTGTTTTCTTTTCGGTTGGTTTTTTTTGGTGTGTGTGTTGAAATGCTATACGGATGATTTTTCGCATTGAGATCTGCTGTTGTAGTTGTCAGCAGAGAATATCAGCCGAAGGGAAGGGCATGTGAGTAGTAAGGGGGTTGAAAATCCGTGGGAGGGGGGAACCGGGAAAGGACTATTTCCTTTTATATCCAGTTCCCAGATGAGCTCAAATTTCAGTTTTCCTTTGGCGCTCCCTCCCTCCCTCTCAGTGACACGGCCAAACGATCTGGCTGCTGCTTGCACAGAGCTGTAACTACATCTCTGTCACCAGCTCCATTTCTTGAAGAAGTTTCCAGAGTGGGCAAGCTCCAAAAAGCACCCCCTGTTCATGGGATCGTCATCTGTGGGAAATGAACCAGGGGTCATTCACTAATGTTCCAGGTGGAATACTGCTGAGGAAGTTTGCAGCTCTCTCACCCAGCCTGTTCCTAAGCCTGACACTCTAAAATTACTATTAACATTCAGTATTCCTTTTGTTTAAATAATAAACTTCAGATACAAGGGGGAAAAAAAGAAAACAAGAGGAAGTTGGGAAGTTCAGGTTTGGTAATTTGCAATTTGTAATAAAGCATTTACTGCTCAAGTAGCTTTATAAATTGCCATGTGCTGTGCATGGGCACTCTTCTTGCTCCTGTTCAGCCTGTCTGGAGACTCCAAAAGAAAACTACAGAACTTCACATGGCAATATTCCTCTGTATTTGCTCCTTTCCGGTGTTCTCTTTTCGTTTGTAGCTGCAGCAATCTCAGCATGTGTTCAGATTGCTGATTCCAAATTGCAATGCCGCTTACATTCAATATACGGCTGGAGTAGTTTTCCACATTTTCTGGTGAACATGGATGGAAGGTATCCCTTCAATGAACCTATAATGACTTCTGGTATATGTAAAATAAAATTGACCCACGCAAGGAGTTAGCACAAACCTCAATATATCACTAAAATCCTGTTAAATACAAGTTTTGTATCAAGCGTGTACAGCTTTTCCTGAGGAGAATTAATTTAATCCCTAAGCAGTTTAAATTGGAAGTTTAAATTTTCCTATTAGCACTGATGATCTCTTCAAATTTGGTGGCTGATCTCCATCAAATGGATGTTCTTGATTTTGAATTTCAATATAAGATGGGCCCAGCCTCTGGTGTAAATCAGCAGAGGATCACTGGCAAAGAATGAAAAATGTCTCTATTTTATGTTATGGTCACCCTACTCACTGCAAGTGGTATTCATGTTAATAAATACTTTGTACAAGTGAATGCAGTGAACCCAGTGACATTCTGGTGTTCTGGATCAGATGCTGGAATGTTATATTCACTGTGGCTCTGAAGCAAATCTGCTGTCTGTATTTTTCCTCTCGATGCTTCAGAAATGTGTTTTAAATACCTTCAGCTTTATTATCTTTCTGCTCCAGACTTAGCTGATATTGAACTATTCATTAAGGCAGGTAGAAGTGAAGACATTTATAGCACTAAAAAGCACTAAATGCTTGGCTTGGAGCAAACAATGAAAAAATAAAATACTTTTGTTGTTAGTCACAGAAGTGTTTAGGATTTGGTAATACTGTGCAAGATTCAAAATTGTGGGAGAAAGAGGATTCATGTCTTACACAGAAGAATTCTTGCAGTCTTGCTTCCGGCTGCTCATGGTTATGACACCTCTAAAATCCTTTTATTTCCTCTGGTTTTGGTGAGGTTTTATGAATTTGCCCCCCTTCAAATCTGTATCAAAAGCAGCATAACCAGCAGGAAATGGATTGGGATTGTGTCCCTGTGCTCAGGTGAGACCTCACCTGCAGAGCTGCCCCAGCCCTGGGGCCCAGCACAGGGAGGACATGGAGCTGCTGGAGAGAGCCCAGAGGAGGCAGCAGGATGAGCAGAGGGATGGAGCAGCTCTGCTGGGAGGAAAGGCTGCCAGAGCTGGGATTGTTGAGCCTGGAGAGGAGAAGCTCTGGGCTGAGCTCAGGGTGGCCTTGCAGGGCCTGAAGGAGCCCCCAGGAAAGATGGAGAGAGACAATTCCCAAGGGCTGCAGGGCCAGGAAATGGGGGAATGGTTTCAAACTAAAGGAGCACAGAGTTAGATGGGATATTGGGAAGAAATTCTTTATTGTAAGGATGGGGAGGCCCTGGCACAGGGTGAAGGAACCTTAAAGATCTCCCTGTTCCAACCCCACCGCCATGGGCAGGAACACCTTTCTCTGGCCTAGGTTGCTCAGAACCTCATCCAACCTGGCTTTGAGCACTTCAGGGATGGGGAGTCCACAACTTCTCTGGGCAACTCTTGCAGTCTAGCTGGCTTATACTTCTTTATAACTTTTTTCTTATTTTAAGGGACTAGTAGCTAGGAATGGTGCAACTTAAGCCTTGCTGAAAGAAAAAATGGCATTGCTGAAATAATATCCTTCTCATCACCACTTTCCAAGTAATCTATGCCCAAGTAATTTGAATTCTTCCCATGCCATCAGACACAAGTGAGGGCACAAACAAGTTCCTGCAGTCTCGTCCATTCTGGGAAAGCCTTTGCATGTGTTCTGTGTTGTTACATCCTAAATTTCCCTCTGTGAGTGCTGCTTCCTGGAGAGATTCTTTTGGTTGCCCACTTAGTGCCACCCACAGCAAAGATTTGCTTTGTGGTTTCACTCTCGGTTGTGTCCCAAGCCTTTTGCTCTGCCTAAACCCCAGTAATGGTGAGCCTTAAGACACAGCACATCTTCTTCTCTGTTGTTGTCATAGTAAGAAACTCCTTGCCTTTTCCTTAAACAGCATAATTCCATGTAACTTTACTTTTTTTACCTCAGCATTAATTTTTCCACACAATTTTTTGCCTAGTTTTTGCTTTCAGGCCTGGTGCTGCCTGAGCCTCATGTGCATTACGAACCTCAAGCTGATGAGAAATTCTTAAGCCAGGTTTAAAAGTTACAGCTTTTATAAGCTGGGGAGGACAGAATCTCTGGCTCCATTTGCATTATCTCCTCAGAGGCACCGTCTGTCTGGAGCAGCAGCTATTCCAGGAGCCCTATCTCCTGCAGTGCCTGTGTCCAAAGGGACAGGCTGACCCTGGAAATGCAGCTGACAGCACTTGAGTGCCCTGGCTGTCAGAGCATGTGATGTTACTCCTGGTGCTGGCTCGTGTAGATTTTATTAACCATTTATACAAACGTTATCCTGCCACTTCCTCCAGTGAAATGTCCCTTGAGCAATCCTTCCTCCTGCCTGAATGTGTTCTGCAAATAACCCTGCAGCTAAATAGCCAGTAATGAAATGATGTCTGTTTAAAAAGAGAAAATAAGAATAAAAGAAAGCAGCACCTTTGAGCTCTGTCAACTGCATGGCTTTTGACCACATTGGATTAGTGTTTCCATTCAAAAAGATGTACTTTTTTTATCTCACTGTAAACTTCTGTGGTTTCCATAAAAATGTACAGCATTTTATGTTTTTTATTTTTTAGAAGCAAGCATATGTGTAGATAGATGCTTCTTTATTTGCACAAGGAAAAGAAATTTTATCCTTACTCATGAGAATTCATCCTTCTAGGATAATAGGCTATCACTCTTCTTCAGCTCTTCTGTTTTATTAGATTGTGGAAATACATAATCCCTGATTTACTTCTCATCTCATTGCCTGTCTCTCTGATTTACACCAGCTTGGTGTCACTTTAATTTCAGGTTTTCAGATGTCTGACATATGGAGGACATGGTTTCGAATCGTAAGATACAAAAATTACCTTGATGCCTCATTCTAGCTATGTCTGGTGGCAAGTTCTTTAAAACCTTCTTAGAATAACATTCCTTTAGTAGGGAAGTATAGTGAGCGTTATATTTTCAGAGGAAAAGGATGGGTTATAAGTTCATCCTAGGCCTGTACAGATCCAGAATCAAAGGGAATAAGGGCCATGAAGGAATTTTAGGTGTCACAGAAGCTGTGTGTAACAAGCTTTATTTGTATGTAACGTGTTCTTCATGGTCCTACTGGAACATCACTCTGGGATACTTGTGTATTTAAGCACACAAGTTCAGCTGTGTTGGATTTCCTTGCGCTTTCACTCATATTTATGTTTTATATTTCAAGGAGCAACGGCCATAATTAAAACACAAGAAGTTCCACCTCCACATGAGGAGTAACTTCTTTACACTGAGGGGGGCAGAGCCCTGGAACAGCTGCCCAGGGAGGGTGTGGAGTCTTCTTCTCTGGAGACATTCCAAATCCACCTGGACACCTGCTCCAGGTGACCCTGCCTTGGCAGGGCAGTTGGGCTGGAGGATCCCTTCCAATCCCAACTATTCTGTGATTCTGATTCTCTGAAATTTGTTTATGCCTAACATTAAAGAGCTGAGGGAAACGTGGCTCACGTTTCTGAATGTCACAAGTGATTGGTAGGAAGAAGGAGGCTGTTCCATGCTGAGGAAAATATGTACATTTTCAGACCTTTACTGACTTCAGGCAGGATCACCACAGGTATCTGTGCACCACACTCCTGGATCTGGGAACGCAGTAGGAGGCTTCCTGCTGAGCCTCATCTCTTAGCTGGAGTTTTCACTGCATCCAGGGAAGAAAGATTGAAGCTGGGGGGTGGGTGTGTGGTGGGAGAGATGCAGTGGCAGCACTCTGGGTGCTGACAGAAAGTGTTGAATCTCACCTTCAAAAAGTCTGAGGGCTACTGGAGAAGTGAATTTCACTTGAGGAACTTCCAACTTTCAGGAAGAATTTTTTCATGGAAAGGGTTGTCAAGAATTGGAAGAGGCTGCCAGGGAGGTTTGTGGTCTCCATCCCTGGAGGTGTCCAAGAAAGGCCTGGAAGTGGCACTCAGTGCTCTGGTCTAGGTGACAAAGTGGGGTTTGACCAAAGGTTGTACTTGATGATCTTGGAATCTTTTTCAACTTAAAAGATGCTGTAAACTTGACAAGCTTGCCTGAGTTCTTGTAATAGCAGCTGCTTTTAGAAAACCATTTTCTTTTTAAAGAAGGAATGTTGTTTTCTCTCTTTCCTACCCAGATAAAAAAGAAACAGCAAGAAGTCGTGGGCTTTTTAGAGGCCAACAAGATCGACTTTCAGCAAATGGACATAGCAGGAGATGAGGACAATAGGAAATGGATGAGAGAGAATGTCCCAGGTGAAAAAAAGCCTCAGAATGGAATTCCCCTCCCTCCACAGATCTTCAACGAGGAGCGGTACTGTGGGGTAAGAAGCTGTGTGGAAGAGAGTGGTTTCTCACAGAAAGGGACTCTTTTCCTTTAGTAGGAAGTGTCAAACAAACTCCTTAAAACAATCTGAGATTCACTGTGAAAGAACAATTCTTAGGAAACATTTTTTAAGCACAGAAAAGCAATGAAACAGAAGATTTTTTAATTTTTAAGAGCAAAATATGCATGGAGGGAAAACTGTCTGGAGAAAGTTCTTGAAGTTTCAGTTAATTTTGATGGTGAATGTTGATATTTTGTTTGGACTTATGTGGGCTTCAAGGATATCAAGTTGATATCTGAAGTACCAGAGGCAGTGAATAGGAATCTTATTTTTCCATTATGTTATACAAATAAATAGGAATGTTTATTTACTGGAATAGTTCTGGAATAGAATGTGGTTTGACTTATTGAAATTATATTTCTTATTCAGTAAATATCCAGCTCTTCATAACAGCCACAGTAGTGCTCATCAGATGCTTTTATATTTTCATATGTGCTTGTAAGAGATTCTTTTTCTTGGGACAGTTTGTTCAAAGCAGAGAAAGATAATAATGTGCCAGCCTGAATATTAGGACTGTGAATCAAAAGAGATAATCTGGGAGCTTTTATTTTCTCATAGTCTGGGTGGAAATGCATAGTCTGGAAAGTGCTCAGATCTGATGGCTGGAACGAACCTGCAAGGTGCTCTAAAACTCAGGGCACATGGTGAGCCCAGTTTGAAATTACTGCACAAATCCAGTGTGAACTACTGCGAGGTTGTACTGGGAGAGCAGGGATTTACAAGCCACTGAGTTTTCAGATTTAACTCCAGTGCTCTCAGAGCAAAAGTTGGTAATATGAACATTGTCATGCAGCTGTTTCCTCATTTTCTCATAGAATTCCTAAAAGAGAACTTGATGTGTTGGAGTTCGTGTGCGTTTCAGCATCCAGTCTGCACCAATAAAAAGTATAATTTGAAAAATCTTATCTGGGTTTTGTGGCAGCCAGTGTTGCAAGAAATATTTCTGATGTTCCCTGGAGAAGTTATATAAGGAATTAAAGAGTAATTGCCTTATAAAGTGTTGCAACTGGTCAGTCTTGAGAGTAAATGATAAATACACAGTTTTTACTCCATGTCTGAAGCTATTTCAGGAAGCCAAGTAATCTACATCTTGAAATAAATTTAAGTGAAGAAATAGCCCTTTGCAAAGACACCTCCATGGGAAAAGGAGTTGCAGCTACTGATTTAAAAACTAAATCAAATTTACAATTAGCCTAAAAGTCTCCAGAATTCTAATGTACCCAGCTCTCAAAGCTCAGAGCTAATGATCCCAGTGGGTGCATAACAAAGACTAATTTACAGCATCATTATTTCCAAATAAATAAGGTAATGAGATCCATATCAGTGCATGAGCCTTACCATTCTCTGCATGGGAAGGTACCTTGAGGGAGCTGCACAGCAAGTGTGACGTGGGCTGAGAACATGGCCAGGGGCTGCCAGACTGCTGCAAAATCCTCCCAAGTGACATATTCTACAATAAAAACAGAGGGATTTGCATTCTGCTACCCTGCATACCCTGTGCAGTAATTGCCTTACCATTGCTCTGAAATCCAGAATTGTTTTAGGTTGGTTAATGTTTATCTGATACATCTTCCCCCATGTCCACTTCCTTTGGCCTCAGCCATTTTATTAAAAATATCCCTGAGAATTGCAAAGGCCTATGTGACTCCAGCCCAGTATCTTGAATTAATGAAAGTCCTTTTCAAATATGTTGCTCTCATGAGCCTTTAAGGGCCTCACTCTTGTGGCATCTAAAAACTTTTGAATTTGCAGCCTGGCTAAATGCAGGCAGTTCATACCCTTTTCCTGCTAGGCTCAAATCAGCCTTTAGCTTCAACAGCTCCAATCCAATTTATTTGTAAATGGGAATGATATCCTCTGTTAATGTTTATTTTGCTGTGCTAGGCAAGTCAAGCTCTTCACACCTTTTTTTTTTTTTAAGATCAAATCTGTTACATTTCATTTTTCTCCATTCTTCTTTCTGGGATCACTCATTTCCCTCTTTTCCCTTCTTTTCAACACTATTATCAATTGTTCTTATCAGTGTTTGGTTCCCATTCACACATGTGCATGTGTGTATACACTGCATCATGATGGCCTGGGAGCTCTGGCCTTGGGAGATAAAAAGTCAAGATAAAATATTTCCTTCCTTAACCTGAGAAAGAAGGGTTTAGAGAGAGACATGACAACCTTCAACTATTTTAAGGGCTGCAGCAAAAAGCAAATTATTGGTCTGAATTCAGTACTGACCCTGCTTTGAGCTGGTGGTTGGTCTAGGTGGTCTCCTGAGGTTTCTTCCCACCTGAATTATCTAGGATTTTGTAAAATATGTTCTGCTCCACGTCCTCTGGAGGTGGGATGAGCTGTACGAGAAGAAATTTCAGCAGAGAAATTTTAAGTCAGACATCAAAAAATAGTTTTCAGGAGGTTGCTCCATTATCTCATTAAAGGTCATTAGCAGTGGATCAGAGAAACAGCTGTCAGGAATAATGAAGTGGTTCCTGCCTTGGAGGAATGGTCCTCTGAGACCTTGTCCAAAGTCCTCTTCTGCAGTTCAGTGAAATTTTGGGAGTGGTCATAAGGAAAGGGAGGCAGGCGAGAAGTCTTCTTTTTATACTAGAATAGAATGACATGATGAGCAAGCAAAGTCAGTCCTGCTGCTCATCTGCTTTTCTGCTGGTACATAAAAGCATCTTCTGGGTGACCATGAAGAGCTGCTCCACTCCCCAGCTTGTACTGTAAAGTGGAGTTTTCTTGTGGATGGATTTTTATGAAGATACACTGCCTGAGAGCAGCATTTCCACGAGGTCAGAGAGGCTTAAAACTGTCTTCTAAATAGCTCAGATTTTATTCTCCTCTCAGATCTTTGGTATTGCCACTTGAAGAAATAGATTAGAAATTGATTCATTTTGTATGCCTGACTACAGCACCAATTTCAACTATCCATTCTAATCCATCAGTGCTGGTAATTATGTCCTTATTTGATCTTTTTCTTTAGATGCTTCTTTGCTCATGTCTAGACAGACATCTGCATCTGTGCCACTTGCTAAATATATTGACCACTCTGTTGCTCTTGTCTTTGCTTTTGCTTACCAAAAACCCCTAGAAAACTAGGAAAGAAATGGAAGATAAACATCTGTTTTTCTTTGTAAGCTGAAATCCCTGCTTTCTTCTGTAAATTGAAATCCACATAATAAAGTACCCACACACATACTTTAAAAAAACATCTCTGAATTATTCGGTAAGGCTTTTATTTTATGTTGGAACATGCATTTGCAGCCCAGAAACCGACTGTGTCCTGAGCTGCATCCAAAGCAATGTGGGCAGAGGTGAGGGGAGGATTGTGCTCCTGTGTCCCTGTGCTCAGGTGAGACCTCACCTGCAGAGCTGCCCCAGCCCTGGGGCCCAGCACAGGGAGGATGTGGAGCTGCTGGAGAGAGTCCAGAGGAGGCAGCAGGATGAGCAGAGGGATGGAGCAGCTCTGCTGGGAGGAAAGGCTGCCAGAGCTGGGATTGTTGAGCCTGGAGAGGAGAAGCTCTGGGCTGAGCTCAGGGTGGCCTTGCAGGGCCTGAAGGAGCCCCCAGGAAAGATGGAGAGAGACAATTCCCAAGGGCTGCAGGGCCAGGAGGCAGGGAATGGCTTCCCAGTGGCAGAGGGCAGGGCTGGATGGGATCTTGGGAAGTGGGAATTGTTCCCTGGCAGGGAGGGCAGGCCCTGGCACAGGGTGCCCAGAGCAGCTGTGGCTGCCCCTGGATCCCTGGCAGTGCCCAAGGCCAGGTTGGACATTGGGGCTGGGAGCAGCCTGGCACAGTGGGAGGTGTCCCTGCCCAGGGCAGGGGGTTGGACTGGATGAATTTTAGGCTTCTTTCCAAGTCAGGCCATTCTGTGATTCTATCATTTATGTAACTGCTCAAGTCAAATTTATGGAAATATGGGGACCTCTGGAGGTTTGTAGTCCAGCCTGCTGCTCAAAGCAGGGTAACTTTAAAGTTAGCTTATATTGCCTTGGGCTTTGGCCATCTGAATTCCAAAAGCATCCAAGGATGGTGTTTCCATGCTCTCTCTGTGTGCTCTGACCTGGTGCTGTACCAAGCATAGGGAGAAGAATTTTCTGCTGATGTCGAGTTGACAAATGGCACCGCTTAGGCCATTTACGTCTTTTCATACAGATAAAATACTATTGCTTACCTGAAATCAATTGTTCCTGCTCATTTTTCTCACTGCCTGCCTTGGGAACAGTTATCTTTAGTCATTCAGCAAATGGAGATGTGAACAAGTCACCATCAGTAAAGCATGGGTGCAAATACACAATAGAAAATCTATTCCATGATCACTGTAGGCATTCCTTTATCTCTTATTTAAGACATGATAGCTGCCTCCTCAGTGTGAGGAAATAAGTGACCTTCCATTTACTGTGGGATGTCATTGCACACTCCCTGTTGCCAAGGAGCACCTGATATCACAGAAGATTATATCCACTTTTGATAAGGACTTGTTTCCATTCACACACCTTACTTGTGTCCTCAGGTCTGGTTATCTGTTTCTGAAGGATTTTAGTATGCTTGCCATGTGCAGCTTTTCCTCAAAAAGACATATAAAATATCAGTTCCGCTCCATGGCCTTTCCTTGTTGTCTTCTCTTTGTTCCCTGCTTTTGCCATGTCATGCCATGGTTTGTTCAGGCTGCTTTACGAGTATGTGGTGTTCAGGAGGGCCCAAGTTTCCTGTGTTTGCGTGGCTATGCCAAGTTCTAGCCCTTCAAATTGCAGAAAATCCTCATTTTCTTGTTTGCTGCACTGCTCCTAAATCCATGATTCAGATGCAGACACTGCCTGGGTTAGACAAGAAGGAGAGTCCCACAGCAATGGGAAAACAGCAAAGAGAGGGTCTGAGGAATGGGTGGCCTGGAGCAGCAGCCAAATGTGCTCCAGGGCTTCTCCCAGACCGTGCAGTTCCCGCTGGGTGTGACTGTGTGAAAGCCAATCTGTCCCTCAGATAAATCAGTGAAATGGGCTGTCATTTATCATGTCTGTAAACCGCCTCCAAACTGCACTGAAATGTCATCGATTCTGCTCTTGTTGACATTAGGGTGACTTCTAAACCATCCACTCCAGCCTTTCCAGTAATTTACACTCTGGAAATACTAAAACAGTTCAATAAAACAGCTCAGGTCCTAACTCAGCTTTACAAACAAGTCTCAAGGATGACTCAGCGCCTTATTATTTACAGGCTTCTATTCTTGGAGTTGTTTGGGGTGAGGGGAAGGATGATAACATGATCAAGGCAGTAGTGTAGGACTCAGCAGGACATGTTCAATCCTCTGTCCCAGAGCTGGCTGTGATTCTGGGCCAGTCACTTATGACTGGAGTTTCTGCTGAGATCTTAAACACTTTTCAGTTTTTACCTGAGTAAGATGAGAGCTGTGAACTTCCCAGTAACAAAAATGTGATAGCAAAACTTCCTTTATTGGCAGGAGTGTTGTACAGGGGAAAGCAGTAAAGAGCATGCAAGCTCTAGATGGCAGAATAGGAGGCATCCCTATGGTCTTCCCAGTTCCATTTCCACTGAAAACAGGAGTTTCATGTGGTGATTTACAATTTCATTTCTTCAATGGAGAAGACATTTTGGCTGGTACATGGATGTCAGAGGGAACAGCATAACCCTTTCCTAAGTTGGTCTGAAAATAACATAATTTAATAACCAGAGTGCATTTCTTTAAAATAAAATTTCCCTCTTATCATTTCACTTGTGCTGTCATGTTGACTGTTGCCTTTTATTTGCCATAAAGAAGTTCCAGAGTTTTGAGGGCCTATTTTGTGTCCTCACTCACAGCAAGTTTTATTTTAACATTTGAATGGGAGTAACTTTGCCTCAAAGTGTACAGCTGAGGCACATTAAAATGAGACACTTAATTTTTATCTGATTCTGACATGGATGGGATATAATTAAAGTGTAAGTCTCTGGAGAGATTTGCTCATTTATTCATTTTGCCACCCTATGTGAAGCTCCCTTTATCTGTGTTTTTTTCCTGGGGCTCAGATAATGCAGACAATTGTAAAATGCATGGTCATTCTCATCAATGTGGGATTTTCCTGGGCTGGTCTCTTCCTCCTGTGCTCTTTGTTTGATTTTTGATACCAATTTTCTGTTGTTTGTTCCTTTCTTAGGATTTTGAATCATTTTTCTCTGCTAAGGAAGAAAATATTATTTATTCGTTCCTGGGCCTCGCTCCTCCTCCAGGCACAAAGGTATGCATTTCTGTCCTTCCATGGGGATCATTTATTTGATTTTAATAAAAGATGAACACAGGCAGTGACTCAGCATGTCACACAAGAGGCAGTGACAAGCAATACATTAGATGTTGGAGCAGCCAAGTGTTCTTAGGGGGGAAAAAAGTGGCTGGTTCAGTAAATACTAGAAAATAGTTCTCCCCTCCCTTCTTTCACTGCAGGCTTGTTACCATGGCTCCAGCTGATGGGTTTGTTGTTGTTGTTGACACAAAGCAGTATTTTATTGTTACTTTATTATTTTTCAGCTTTTAAACACCATTTCAAGGTTGTGTTGGTTACAAGGAGCCTTCTCTTGCCCCTGGGTGATTTATCAGAGGGTTTGTCCTGGTCCCTGACAGTGGGGCTGGGATCAGACACATCCCATCCTTCACTGGCACCATGGAGCTCACCCCCTCTGCCTGCAGGAGAAAAAGGCTCACCCAGCTCTTCACCAAGGCTCACCAAGCCCTTTGGCAAGTCTGCCCGTGGTTCTCCATCATATTTTGACAATGTTCTGATATATTTCTGGCAAAAGAAAGCCATTTTATTTTGGAGTTTCTTCCCTCATTTTTACCTTGTGGTGTTTTTACAGAAAGCAATGTTTTTTTTCTTTATTAAAATCTTCTTCTAATCAGAAGTTTTATAACCGAGAGCGTTACAGCTCTGCTATCCTGAGATCCTATTAGATGGTAATAAAAAGTTGCCATTTTTAATGTGGGTGAGCCAACAAAAGAAATTAATCAAGGGAGTGATGAGCCAGGGTGACAGGAGAACTCAGCTGCATTGTGGTGACCTGGCTGAGAAATTGCTTTGAAGCAGGAGATCTGCCTTTGGTCCAGCTCTGCAGCAACTTGGAGTGAAACACCATTGGAAAACTCTCAGTTTATCCTCATCTGTAAAAGCAGAGAGAAAAAAAAAAGAGCCTTTGCTAAGTGCTTTGAGAGCCACAGCTGAAAAGACACCCAGGGGAGAGCCCCAGTTGTTATAAATGTCTGACACTGAGTCCCTGCATGATAAGGAGAGTGATTTAAACTTTCTGCTTTAGCTGTGCCATCTCCCACCCAGGGAAATAAAAATGACTTGCCTGCCTCACAAGGGTCTTGTGAGAATTCATTTAATTAACATCCACAAAGCCATGAAAGGCTTAAAGGACCGCAGGTATTACATATTATAATCACTATAAAAGATACGTGGAGAACCAGTGAGATAAAGAAAATTGCATTTTTCCACCTTCCCACTCCACAGATTATCTGCTCCTTCATGCAAGGTCCTGGTAGATGCCATATCTATGAAGCAAAGTAACAATGTTTTAGAATTCATTTGTTCCCAGCTGTCTGCAGCAGATGCTATTACAGTTTCTACTTCGTAACAACCTTGGAGTTGTTGAAAATAATATGTTTGGTACATTCTGCTGGACAGATCTGTTTGTCAGTGCCATTGGTAGCAGGCAGGTCTTGTTTACAGTGATTAACTACTGCCTTGGTGGTGGATTCAGTCCAGGGAGGGCAAATAAATGAGAGTGTTTGTGAAGTCCGTGTAAAATGTGGAATTTTTATAGTGTCCCTTTCAGATTCTATTCCTGTTTGAGAGAGACACACACACTTCTTGCAGAGGTGTTTCTCAGCATCTTCACTGCAGGAGAGGCTGCCTGTGCTTTGTCAAAGAAAGAACTCTCCTGCTCTGCTTCTGCTTCTGCTTCTCTGTCAGCTCGACCTTAGATAAGCACAATGCATGGCTCGTGACACTGATTTCCAGCAGCATAAATCTGGAATTATAAGTCAGGTGTGGAAGAGATGGTGATGATGACACATATGACAAGGTTTCCTATTAATCCCTTCTCAAAAAATTGTGTGGGTTTTGCGGGTTTTTTGTGGAATGAAGAAGCAAACTCTAAAGCATGGAATCAAAATCTAGGGATTTTTACCATGCTGAGACATGACAAAGATTAATATGAAGCTGATACCTGTTTGATGGTCTTGTCTTAAAACATTCTGTTTATTTTCCCATCCATCTTTTGTCTCATACTGCAACAGAAATAGAAGAGTTCTTTAATGGCCATGAAGCTATTTCACAGCACAGTCCAACAGCATCCTGACCAGGACTGCTTTGAGCCTATTTCCTAGAGGAAGCAAATGAACCTTTTGGGGCTCCCTCAACAAATTATAACTTCCCAATGTTAAATTCCTTGCCAATTCCTTGCCAGTGTTGGCAGTTCAAAATACACATTCAGTGCTGCAGATTTTCTGATTCTGTTGTTTCTATACATCAGCATATTCTGTATAATAGAGTGTCTGTATATTAGAGTGCTGCCCCAGCCCTGGGGCCTGTGGAGCTGCTGGAGAGAGTCCAGAGGAGGCAGCAGGATGAGCAGAGGGATGGAGCAGCTCTGCTGGGAGGAAAGGCTGCCAGAGCTGGGATTGTTGAGCCTGGAGAGGAGAAGCTCTGGACTGAGCTCAGGGTGGCCTTGCAGGGCCTGAAGGAGCCCCCAGGAAGCATGGAGAGAGACAATTTGCAAGGGCTGCAGGGCCAGGAGGCAGGGAATGGCTTCCCAGTGGCAGAGGGCAGGGCTGGATGGGATCTTGGGAAGTGGGAATTGTTCCCTGGCAGGGAGGGCAGGCCCTGGCACAGGGTGCCCAGAGCAGCTGTGGCTGCCCCTGGATCCCTGGCAGTGCCCAAGGCCAGGTTGGACATTGGGGCTGGGAGCAGCCTGGCACAGTGGGAGGTGTCCCTGACCATGGAACAAGATGATCAACCCAAATAATCCTGTGATTCCACAATTCTGTGACTTTATCATACCAAGTACATCTGTGTCCTTAAAGGGTGAATATGTCTAGAAAATTCAGTGACTTTACAGGAAACCAACTCATATTTGTGGTGCTTCAGCAAGGGTCTGTTAGCTCACATCATCCTCCCTCCTGTTGCCTCCCCACCACAATGGTTGCTGTGTTTTCCAAAGCATCCTTTAGCAGGGCTGAGCAGAACAGCTTTATGTGCCTGAGAGAAGCAGCAGACATAGTGCTTGTGTTAATATGTCATTTAATCTATTAATACCAAATACCTCCTCACCTGAAGGAATACCTGGTCTAGATTAATTCCAAACACAGTTTAGGGCAGGTTGGGATTGAAGGCCAGCTGTGCCTTATGCCTGGCCTGAAGATCACTCAAATTTGTGATAGATTGCTGAAAGATCCTGTTTAATCTTGGATTAGTGGCCTGAATAGTGATGTCCCAATAGGATACATGTGTAGATCTGAGCTATAATCAGTGTGGTTTGTATGTTTGGGGTCAGGTGTGTCAGTCTCAGGTGCCTCAAAAGTTGGGTACATTTTTTTTTAAAGCTGGCACCACTTTTATGCTTAGTCTAACTCAGTGAACTCAGTGATTTATGTGAATTGAGGGTCTGTTTTCAAATGTTGTGAATACTCAAAGCCTTAATCCCACTACTCTTGATCTTAATATCCAGAATCTTGATATCTCCAAATCCGTAGATACTCGAGCTTAAATTAGTGGAAGAAGGCTTCTCCTAAATCTGCTTTGAATTACAAATTTACAGTATGTGCATTTTATTTAAAGAGAAAATGACCTGTCAAGCAATCTTTAGAAATGGTACTTCATTTTGAAATAGTTGAAAATTAAATTCTGTGTTTCTATGGAGAGCCAGTGCAGCAATGATATTCTGAATGTCAGAATTCTCCATATAATTAACAAGAACTCTGTGTGTGTGTGTGTGTGTTCTGGCTGATAACATCTTCTAGAGTTCAGTTCTTTCAGCTCTACCACTCTTTTTTGTGCCTTGTGATCTGAAGATATGATTCATCTAAGATGGATTCACACAATAGGGTAATTTTAATTAGGATGCTCTCTGTGGTCCTTATGCATTTTACGTATCAGCCAAGAATACTGAGTGCATGGATTTTAGAATGAATTTTTAATATTTGTGCTGAAAATAAATATTTACCCAATTTCAAGGCCGGGTTGGACAGAGTTTTGAGCATCCAGGTCTAGTGGAAGGTGTGCCTGCCTATGGCAGGTAGAAACTAGATGATCTTTAATGCCCCTTCCCCAACTCAAACCATTCCATGATTCTATGAATTTAGTTTTCAGTAACACTCTTCTTTTCATTTGAGGAACTTCTGCAAAGAAAGCATCTGTGAAAAGTTACCATTCCCTCAAGAAAACAGTGTATTAACACAACATTGCACAAGGGAATTGCAATGTATGTTTGTGTTACCACGTATTTTAATCTTCAAAGATTTTGTTAGCTTTTGGGGGAGAAGTAAGCAATAAACCAAGCCAAACAAATGCCTCTGTAGATCTGTTTTTAATAACAATGCCACCAGCATCAGAGTGCAGTGAGTCCACAGTTTTATGTGCACTTGAATGAGATGATATTGCTAGAAAAAGAAATTGTCTTTTCTCCCTCCTCCTTCCTCTGGCTCCTTCTGCTCACTCCCAGCTGCTCATTCCTCTCCCTGAGCATCCCCCACGTGCTGGCAGAAACACTCGTGCAGCTGTGTAGCAGAGTGTGAAGCTGGGGTGAGGTAGAAATGTTTTGCTTTTTGAAGCTTTAATCTTGATCAGCTCCTGCTCCAGTTCCAGAGGAAGGAGAACTTTGGGGCCTTTGTGCCCACTCTCCTTTCGCTGCAGGTTACTTTGGTGTAAAACTGACTTGCCACGATTCAGGAGAAAATTGCCAAAAGAGCACCAAGTTTTACAGGCAGTCAAGATTCAGGAAAAACATGAAACTGCTGTGACATCTTCTTCCTAACGTTCCTAAGCTTCTTTCTATCATTTTTGTCCCTATCCAGCAGAGCTTGTCAGCCAGAGGACATCTCTTATGTCCCACAGCACATCTTGGGACAAAGATCCCTAAGCCAGCGCTTAGCCTGTCAGCTCTGGGGATAGAAGACAGACAGACATGCCCTGTTCTGAAGGATAAGTGCATTGGCTGAGGAAATATCTATGATGGAGATACTGGAGGAGGACTTGTGAAGCCTAAAGGACTTGAATATGATAGGGGCTTTTGTTGAACTGTAGAGATAAGTGGGATTATGGACAAGCAGCAAACCTCAAACCAACCAGGTGGCTGAGTTGTAAGGGCTTGGTCACAGAGATGGGGAAGGAGTTTGTCTCCTCTCAGGGATGTGCTGCTCTTCCCAAAGCGTGTGGGACTCAGGATGACACAGGACATGACCTGAGTCCAGTTCTCTGTTTCCAGAGGAAACCACCCCAGATAACACCTCTCAGAAAGGGTCAAATTTCCTTTTAATAATTAGGTCCTTTACCTCAGCTGCTCCACTACAATCTCTTCTGAAATTTCCCATTGATGATTAGAATTTTTCTTCACAACCGATTTGTACTCATTTTTGCATCTACCTCAGCACTCTTCCTTATCCTATTCCCATCTGATGTTTACTCTGATCTATTTTGGGAGTGCCATCATATCCCCTCACAGCATCACTTTCAATAGATTAAAGCAATGAAGCTTTTTTTTGTCACCCTTTCATAAGACAGGCTCTCCATTCCCTCAGATGTTCCTGTAGCCCCCTCTGCACCTGTTCCAGTCTGAGTTTCTCTTTCTTGAGTCTGAGTGACTGGGATGGTACAGACCAACCCAGAGGAGGTTCTGCCTCACCTTATGCATCTGAGGATCACATTTTTTACCTCTTTCATTGTCACATTACATTCATGGCTCAGTTATCCCGTGCTTATTTAAATACATCCATCTTTTTCTTCCTTGATAACTAACAATCTTCCAAAGTGCAATAGAAAAACCACTTCCTAATCTCTGACCCAGAACTGCTTGTCCCAAATAAGGTGACTTTGCACTTCGTGCTCTTGCATTTCATCCTATTTCTGCTGTTCCAGTCGAGGCCTCCTTTTATCTGACACAGTGTGGGAGCCGCTGTGACCTTTCACAGCCACCTCGTTGAAAGGACACCAGGATATTTTTCAAATAAAGAACCTCCCAGGAGATGCTTTTGGTCATGGTGCTGGAACAAATAGACTTGATTGACTGATGTGGGAAGAGTTTCCTGATGTTTTTAAGCAAGAAAGTTAAGAGACTAAATGTGAAATCCTTTATTACTTCCGTTTTTCCTGTAGCTTCTGGATGATGTTTAATTGGAATTCACGCTGGTAGAAAAAGCTTTTTTTTTCTGAAGCTCAAATGTGCCATCAGGGTGAACACTGGTTTCTATTAAACTTTACAGAGGAAGGTTAGAGAATCTGCTATGCTGAGAAGTGCTCAAATTCATGTTTTCCCCACACAAAGCCCACTGGGTCAACATGCCAGCAAGTGTTCTTTTCATAGGAGACATACACCCTAAAAGGGGGTATTATCATTTGAATGCCGAAGCAAAATTAGAAAAACACTTTCCCAAAACAAGAAAGTCAAGAATTTTATAGAAATGAGTAGTTGGTTATGTGCCCTGAAGCTTACAGTGACTTCCCTTTGCTGCCAGGAGACTGAAAAGTCTGATGCCACAGAAGAGAAGTCTGATGCCACAGAAGAGAAGTCTGATGCCACAGAAGAGAAGTCTGATTCCAAGGATGAAAAGTCTGATGCCACGAAGGAAACTGAGGCACACACAGAAGACAAGGCAGATGAAGAGGCTCCTGCAGAGGCTCAGTCTGACCAGACATCCCCAGAAGGTCAACAGGTAATTTTTCCTTTCTCTTTGTTATCTGAAGGTTTTACCTGTGCTAAGAACATGAAACATAACCCACAGGCCCTCCTCGTGTGCCCCTCTGACTGATTGCAGAGTGGTCCTGCTTGTGTTTCGGATGTATTTTCTTTGATATCAGGATGATGAAAAACCTAGATAAAACTCCAGGGAACTTGGCTCTGAATCTTGAATAACAGCAGTTGCCTTTTGCCACTTGTTACCACAAGCTTTTTATTTTATCTTGATGGCTGTTGGGAACCAGAGCCTAGTTAAGGAGGGTAATTTAGGAGTAGACATTTGAGTCCTGCCTGTGTGAAAAAAAAAATTGCTGCTCTCAATGGCCAGCATGTGCAGGCAGTGCTCATAAATCTGGTTGCTAATGTTTGCTGCAGATCTGACAGTGTCTTCTCCAGGCCTTGCAGAATCCCCCGGGCAGTGCAGAAAAGGAGGCCCATGTTCTCCTTTCTCTCTGCTCCTGGTCTGGTATTACAGATCTCAAACTGCAGCTCAGTTTGGCATTTAAGGATGGGTTTATTTGGATGCTGCACTGTTGGGTGACTCTTCCCAGGGAGTCAGGCCTGCTGCTGCATCAAGCACTCAATCTTGTCAGGTTCTTCTGTGGTTTGGAGATCAGATGGTCCCAGGGGAATATCTGTTACAAATGCATCATCTCTTTCATTAAAGATCAGAACAAATGGCGTTTGGGGAGATTTTTCATCTAGCTGCAATATTTCTCCAGAGGAAACACCTCTCTGTAGGCCTTTCCCCATTGCCCTTTTTAATAATGAGTGAGCCAGTCACTGTTGGGCTGGAAAAGCCCCTTTTACACACCCTCATGGAAGTCTCAGCCACTGGCAAGTCCCACTCATGATTTCAAAACAGTGATGAGGAGACAGTCCTCAGTAGGAGCAAAATTCCTCCTTAATGAAAATTATATCCAAGCACTATTCATGTTGCTGTGAATTTCAGCTGGCAGGTGAGTGCCATCAAATTCCTTTTTTTTTTGGCTCTCAAGAGAAGGCAAAACTGCAGCTCATCCCCTGGCTGGCCTGGGTGCCTTGCCCTTCTGGCTGGCAGTCTGCTTTAATGTTTTTCAAATGAGAACAGAATGCAGGAACTCGTCTGCAAATGTGTGAAGCAGCTGTGCGGGAGAGGTTTAGCAGTGACATCATACAGTACCACTCCTATACAACCAGCACCTTGCTCCACTTCTCACAGAAAGGATTGGAGCTAGAAGTGGAAAATAGATTTCTTTTCAGTGTTTCAGGCAGGGGAGAGGCAGAGGAGAGGGCACAGAAAACATTTTTTGCTCTGTTCCACCACCCACTTCCCCAGGACAAATCGCTTCAGCGCCATGGCATTTTCCCGCCTTGCTATAGCTCATCCCAATTATCACTTCTGTTGGGATGGTGTGAATCATTCTGTAGGAATTCTGCTGTTCTCACTCACTGCAGACAGCACACAGAGGACAGGGTTACATGAGAAGAGCAACTCCGAGGTTGCTACAGCAAGATGAGTTCCACCTTTTGTCTCTGTATCTCATTTTATGCTAATAAAAGAAAATACCATTTCCTTACCTGAGCAGGGTTTTATGAAAGTAATACGCTCAAAGACTGCCACACTGCCATCAGAGTATCTCCACTGGATGTTAAGTCCTAAAGGATACAGCTATTATCAACGCAAAAAAATTGAAAGATGGCAGTTTTATGTTCTGTGGCTGAATGAGTATGCCGGTGGGAAATTAGTATTGGAATTTTGGCCTTATTTAGCACTGCTTCAAACCATCTCAAAAATGACTCCCGTTTGTGGGGTGTAACCAAGCCAGCTTTTCTCCAGCGACTTTGCAGGAGGGATGCCAGCGCTGTGGAAAAATTCTGGAAGAGTCTTGGTGAGGCGAAGTTGCCTCAGCCTTTGCCAGTGAGCAAAGATAAAACAGAGACAGATAACAGAACAGACTGGGACTGTCCCAGCCATGGGGCTGCAGGGAGGGTTCAGGAGGCTCCTCCAGGGCTCAGGGACAGGGGATGGTTGCTGTGGAAGCTGCAGCTCTCTCCAACTTCAGCTTCCCTTGCTGGGAGATGCAGAAACACAGAAGCTCCAGCTTTTTGTCTCAGGCTGACATGACCATGAGGAAACCATGGATGTAGTGCCTCTCCTCCTTGCTTTGTCTGTCCCTTTGGTTTCTTGAGGAAAAGGCTGAGCTCCAGCACACATGACATGGACCCTGCTGGTCACTCGATGTGCTGGTAATAAATTTTCTGTAGTTTTACTGTCTGATTTCAGATTTTAGCTTGAAGGTTAGAATATTTTTTAAGTGGTGTCCCAGTTAAATCAGTTTTCAGTACAGATTAGGCTCCCTTCAGGGCAGAATTATTTTAGAAACATGTTCAAAAATCATTTTATAATGCAAGTCTGTATCCTGTCTCTGCAATTCCCCAGGCCATATTTAAACCCTGGCACTGCAACTCACTTCCTTAACTCAACTTATTCCATGAAAACTTATGTCAACCTCTCTGCCTTCTGCATGGCACTCTGACATTTGCCTCTTCTCTTTGGGATTTTGTGTAGGATCAGCTCTTTCCCCCATTGGCCAGCTTAGGATCTAACATTAAATTCTGTTCGCTTTGTACATTTATATTTTGTTTTCTTTTTTATCTCTCTCATCACTTCTGCTCGATCTACAGTCTAAAACCAGCTTGTATTATTTTTTATTCCCTGTTGAGCCAAGGCATCTGTTGCAGCCTACAACACTTAACAGAATCACAAGCCAGATTCTGAGTGATGATATATAGCATAGATAAGACTCTCTATAATTCTGATTTAACTTTCATTTTGCAGACCACTAATTACCAAAAAACCCCACAAAAACTCCACCTGAACAAGGAAACAAAACCCAGCTCCAAATCTGCTTGTCAGTGAAGCAGATTTGATTGGAAATAACTGTGGAAAAGGGGGCTCAATTTAATGATTTTATAGCCCTTTTCCAACATAAAAGTTAAGCTTGAATGTGCTTTGTGAGTTTTGGAGGACATTATCTCCAAATGAATCCAGTGAATTCCACATAATTTTCTAAATTCAGTGTTTAACTTCTGCTGTGTTTTTACTGTCTGACTTCTGATACTCTTTCTTTAATTTACGTTTTAAACATTTTCTTTTGTATCTCTACAGGAAGGCAAGGAAGAACACGCAGCAGCAGGGGTATAGTATACCTGGATATTTTATTATCATCTTTTGTTTGTGTGTATTTCATTCCTTTTCAGTCCCTTTGCTTCACTCAAAAGCCAGTAAATTCTTATTCATGAAAGTAAATACACAACAGTCATATTCTGCTAGAGATAATGATTGGTCATATTGTGGTGTTACTGACTGGGAACAAAGACGAGCCTTTAATCATTAAAAGCTGTAAATGGAAGAGAAATTGTCTGTCACAGATTCTTCAATAAAATTTGCCAAGGACTCCCAAGACAAGTCCATCTTTGATAATCACTCACTGACACCATGCTGTGATTGCATTTTGAGTGTGAAAGATTTATGCTGACAATTTAGGCAGTTCTGCCCATAAAGGAGATATTTTCCTCACCAGAATTCATAAGACTCAGTGCAAATCCTCAAACACTTTTCTGCTTTGCCCAGACCTTCAGGATCACCCAGTCCCACCCTCACCCCAGCAGCAGCATCACCCCAAACCCTGTCCCCAAGGGCCACATCCAGACTCCTCCTGAACACTCCCACAGACAGTGACTCCACCACTCCCTGGGCACCTCATCCCAAGGCCTCACCACTCTGCGAGGGGAAAATTGTTCCCAATCTCCACCCTGCCCCTCCCCTGGTGCAATTTTTGGCCATTTCCTCTCCTCCTTTCCCTTGGGACACAGCAGCAGAGCCTGACCCCCCCTCAGTGCCCCTCCTGTCAGGGAGTTGTGGGGAGCAATGAGGTCCCCCCTGAGCCTCCTCTGCTCCAGCCTGAGTTCCTTTCCCAGCTCCCTCAGCCTCTCCTCCCAGGATGTGTCCCTTTCCAGACCCTAAAGGTCTTGGACCCATAAGCAAAGCATGGGAGCTCCTGAGGAGGCTGGTTAGTTGTACCCTGGCACCACCAACTGATGCTTCAAGCAAGAAAAACACCTTTTTTTTTTTTTTTTTTTTTTCTGTAAAAGTTAATTGACTTGAATATTGAACGGCAGTTGACAGTACCTGAAAGATGTGGCTTGTCTGTGGGCTCTCCTGGCCCTGTTTCAGAGTTCCCAGGAGATAAAGAAAGGCACCTTTCTTGGGGAAAAATGCCTGGAGATGCAATATTCCTTTGGCATAAGAACTTCTAATCCATGGATGTTTGTGTTACATTTCTGGTTTTGCAGGAGTGGTTCCTTAGTGCAATGTTTTTCCCTGAAAGATAATCAAAACCAGGAATCTGATTCCAACAGCTCCAATCCCAAGCAGATATTTAAGCAGGATTTTATTTCAGCAACCCAGGTGTGACTCCTGCACGGACAGGAGGTGCCTGAGAGATAAAACAAAGGTCTGTGCTGCTCATACACGATCTACAGTCCCGACTGAGAGTTCATCGTGGATTCTTCGGCTATTTGATTACACCAGGAAGAAATTCACATCACTTCTGCAGTCTGTGAAGGGATGGCAGATTGAGATAAAGCTGATTTATACACATGGGAGTGCCTTTGGACAAGAGGAGCAGAGGAGCCCACAAAGCAATTTCCAGTTGTTTTACAGAGTAGAGCTTCATTTACTCTAGAGAGACAATAAGCAGAGATTGTTGTCTGTGTCACACAAATTGAAGCTTTCAGATAACTTTTGATTGAAGCAAAGGGCTGTTGTCTTTCAATTGTGTCATTTCTCCTGCAGCAAAGAGAGAAATAAGAACTTTTGAAATAGAAACAAGGCTGTATTATCTGATTCCAGATCATTTTTAGATCATTCAGGAGTCTAGTTCCTGTGCTGTGAATCTTTACTTGTTTATTGCTCCAAGAAAATGTGTAATTAAAATACTAAAACTTTTTGTCATATTTACACATATTTCATATTCTCATTTTGATCTTGAGCATCTATTTGCATCTTAGCCACCTTTTCTAACCTCCCTAAGAAGTTTCGTATATTCCACCACTTGCTTATTAACTCCACAAACTAATGCCCTGGCATGTTTATGAGAGAGATGAGATTAAAAACTCTACATTAATTCTATTTTTGAATCTAAAAGAATATTACATTTACTAGAAATAGAAAAGTTGCAGAAGAAGAGCTCTGCATTTCAAGACTGTTTATTTTTTCTTTCAATTCCTATATGGTAACTACAAATATTTTCTATTTAAAAAAAAAAAAAAAAAGGAAGAAGAGGAAAAGCAGGAAGAGGGAGAAAAGGAAGATGTGGAGGAGCAGGAAGAGTCTTAGTACAGTTCCCTACGACACAGTATTTCTTGAACAGGTTTTCAGGTAACTATTCATATATCAAGCACAGTTTCTAAATACCCTTAAAGTAACATAAACTTGCAATTTTTGCAGTTGTTGCTGCAGAAGGGTGACATGTCCATGGACAAAGTGCCCAGCTGATGACTCAAAAGCAGATTTAACTGTTGCAACTTGTCTTTCACATGGAATAAGAATTCTTCCCTCTCCTCTCTTACTCAGCTGCTGATTTCACTGCAGCTTTTAGGAGCTCCATGTCTCACGTGAATCCCTCTCTCAATTTAGCTGAAAAATTAAAGTACTGGTAAGGGAGAGGAGCCTGACAAGAAATATGACTCAGTATAAAATAACTGAAAATAGGCCAAATTTAAAACCTCAACACAGGAAGGATCTGGAAGGCAGAATTTGTGCCTGTATAGGTGTGTGAGCATCCAGCACTGCTCAAGTTCTGTCAGCACGTGCTTTCTAATTGTAATGTTCAAGTTTTCTCCTTCCTCTGTCCCTTCTTCCCTACACTGAAATACAGATCAGAAAATCATTTACTAGGGAGAAACTGTAACCTAGAAGAGAGTTTGGATTTCCAGCAGCTTTTTCTTGGGGTGATGGGACTTTGTCCTGATCACAGATAAAAAGTGCAGAATGCTCTTTCTAGGACTAGCAGGATACATAGAATTATGGAATGGTTTGGGTTGGAAAGGACCTTAAAAATGATCCTGTTCCAACCCCCTGCCACGGACAGGAGCACCTCCCACTATCCCAGGTTGTTCCAAGCCCCATCCCACCTCTCCTGGGCTGGATTTCCAGCTGACTCAGACTCTTAGATAGTTGCCAAAGGTTTCATCAACCAGGTGCTGGCGAGATTTCCCAGCACCTCAACAGGGCAGGAAATCCATCACTTCTTTCATGCTGCCTCTCCCAAATCTGGGTTCCTCTGTTGCATGGGAATTGATTCATTACAACATCGTCCCGAGTTCAGATCTGTAACATCACAGAAGTGCTGAGTTCTAACCTAATTTTCTTTGGTTTTGTTCAGGAAGCACAAGCTGGAGCCACCCCACCAAGGAAAAGAAAATCAAGCAAAGCACCACTACGTTTTGTGCCTGTAGAATTATGAACGTGTAAACATGAACAGAATGCAGACACTGCTCTGTCCCACCTGTAGCCTTTATATATATATTTGATATTCCAGTTGCTTGTTAAAACGGATCTTATGTCTGACAGATGGCATTTCAGTCAGTAGTTCTATGTTGGGGTAGTTTTGTCCATGTCCCATTTAGATTGTGAGCTCCCAGGGCAGGAACCACGTCTCTCTCCATGTGCAAGCACTGCCAAGCACGGTGCTGCCACTCAGCAGCGACTGCACTCACACCAGTGATGTCTCCAGAGGAAAAGAAATTCACCACCGAAAACTGCAAAGAGCCTTCCTGTACACAAGCCGTGTGAGTCACTTCTCCCTCAGCTGGCATTTGAAAATGATTGAGATTCCCATTGTGCAGCAGTTTAAATAAATGTGTTTTCTGTCGTATCTGCTCTTTGTCTGCAAAAGCTTTAATTTAACTCCGTGCGCAGATGTTTTCTCCATCGCTGCTGCTGTGGGCTGTACAAAGTCATGGAATCATAGAATCATGGAATGGTTTGGGTTGGAAGGGACCTTAAAGATCATCCAGTTTCCACTAGACCACGTTGCTCAGAGCTCCAGTGTCCAACCTGGCCTTGGGCACTGCCAGGGATCCAGGGGCAGCCACAGCTGCTCTGGGCACCCTGTGCCAGGGCCTGCCCTCCCTGCCAGGGAACAATTCCCACTTGCCAAGATCCCATCCAGCCCTGCCCTCTGCCACTGGGAAGCCATTCCCTGCCTCCTGGCCCTGCAGCCCTTGCAAATTGTCTCTCTCCATCTTTCCTGGGGGCTCCTTCAGGCCCTGCAAGGCCACCCTGAGCTCAGCCCAGAGCTTCTCCTCTCCAGGTTCAACAATCCCAGCTCTGGCAGCCTTTCCTCCCAGCAGAGCTGCTCCATCCCTCTGCTCATCCTGCTGCCTCCTCTGGACTCTCTCCAGCAGCTTCATGTCCTTCCAAAATCATCAGCTCAAGGTGCAGCAGCGGCCAAGACTCTGGGAAATGCACTGTCAGCAGGATGGCAGGGCTTTGCTGCCATATCAACCTGGCTGTGTTCACCTCTTGAACAGGTTGTGCAGTCTGGTCTCAGGGAGGACCTGGGGATGTGAAAAATACAGAGAAAAGAGCAGCTGGAGAGGCTGAAACAGCTGGTCCATGAGGAGACAGAAAAGAGTCTTCAATTTGGAGAGGAAGCCAAGGCAACTACAAAAAAATCATGAAGATTAATGCAGAACAGTGAGTCAGAAAATCCTGCAACACCATAATGAAAATTAGCAGACACAATGAAATGAATAGATCAGCTTGAAAGAGCAAAGAGAGAGAATGTTTGTTTTTATGCAGTGAGTCAGGAAATTTTGGAATTTGTCGTCAGAGGATGTTATAGAAGCTGACAACGTCAATAGGTCCAGGAAGGGATTAGGCTATGTTAGGAACAGGAGGCTCATAAATGGATACTAAGGTCTGGGATGTGACCACAACATCCCAAGTCCAAGGAATCATAGATGCTAGGGAGTTGGGGCAAAAGGATTTGAATATGTCAGACTTGCTGTCCCTAAATAGCTTTGCCTGTTTTCCACTTTCAAAGACTGAATACCAGGTTAGGTGAGCCACTGATTTTACCATTCCTTATGTTCCTGCAGGTGATTCCTCTTCCTGGGCAAAATTTTCCCCGTCTTGCCAGCAGCCAAATCAAAGCCAGTCATTGCTGCAGAGGTTTTGAGCAGAAGGACTTTTGGGAGCATGGTGGACAATATGAACACAGAGCTGTGAATCACTCTGGAAATGTGGTGAATCCAATGTGTGCTGTGCCTTGATGTATTTCCGATGCTTCCTGAGCTTCCCGTGGCTGATGAACCACGAGCTCCCTTTATTTTCCCCAGAACAAAAACCTTGAGTGCACTCAGGACATCAGGCAGGGCCACAGGCTTTGGGCTTGAAACAAAACCCACCACACTTTGCACATTCTTGTTAAGGCAGAAACAGAGCAGTGATCTTCTGGAGAGGGTCTAATCTGGGAAGGCTGGGAGGGAATGTGAGGAATGCTAAGCCTCCCATGTGGGAGGGACACACTGCCATGGTCTTCAGCTGGTGCTTGGGGTGAAACAGCAAACGGGATAGTGGGAGATCCTACAGCCAGCACAGAAATTTGGGACGTTCCTTGGGATCAGCATGTGCTGCTCATCCTTCCTGCCAGGAGAAAAGGAGGCTGTGAGTATGCCAAGGATAAACCAGGGGCCGGCTGCTGCTCGGTGATTTTGGCCATAATGTTAATTCTGCTTACATAAGCTTAATACTTTCTGCACCAATTCAGTGCCACTGGGCAAAGAATTAAGTGTTTTCTAAACTACAGCTGAATGAAAATCAGTAGCACAAATTTGTGAGCTGGTGGCTTAAATGGGAGTACTGTCTGCATTTTTATGTCATTCCTGTTTTACTGTGAGTAGGCAACTGCAGCTGCTTAACAATACAGGGTACACAGAATTTCATGGGCTTCAGGAACCCATGGGTGCAAAATCCATCCAGTGCACCCAGTTACACACAAACTAGCAGGCTGTTTTGGTTTTTTTTTTTCTTTTTTTTTCCTTTTCTTTATTGGTGACACTTTGGTATGTAAATCATTTTCCTTGGATGATTGATGCTTGAAACTTCTCGTATCCTGAAACGAGCTAAAATTAGAAAGGCTTCAAGCTATGCTTCCTACAGATCCATGTATGTCATAGGATGTGGCTGTTGGCACTTGAGGATGATTGATTGTCAAGTTTCACAGGCTGCTGAAGTGTAAAAGAAGTGATTTCAAGTACCACGGCAGGCAACAAAGTGGATGAGGTTAGTCAATTGTTTGTTTTGAAGGAAAATAAAGATGAGGTGCTTCATTGTGCTGCAGTGAAGGATTTGGAATGACAGGTCCAGAAAGCAACCTGGGCCATGGATGAGAGCACTTCTGAGCCAACAATTTGTGTAAGAGGTTTTCTCCTAAGAAAACCCTTCGTGAAATTCATTGGAGAGAAATTAAACTGTTCAGGATCTTTTCCAGGGCAGTACCAGCCCCAGTCAGGGCTTCTGGCCACTTTTCCAGCCACCACATCTGTTCATCCACCTTCCAAGTAACAAAACTTGCTTAGAGCCTTCTCTTTAATGTGAGAATATCAGCATTGAAGGAGACAAGTCTGTTTGTCTGCATCCTTTGACAACTTCAGGAGGCTGGAAACATGCTTGACATATCATCTGGGAAGCTGAGAACTCAAGAAAGATAGCTCTTCAGGAAGCAGATTGTGAGTTTGATGTCAAATATCCTGAAGGATGCTTCTTGTTCCCATCAATGCCAAGCAAGAAGCACAGGGAGGGAGCAACAAATCTCAGCTGAGACTCATCTTAAGGAGTTTCTGTCTCCATTTAGCTCAGGGGAAAGTAACTCATTGGTTTCTTGAGGTGCAGAGTTGGATCAAAGGGCACAGGAGTCCAAATTAGGGGTGCAGAACCATGGTGATGGCTTTCTGTCAGTGAGAATTCGGGATAATGTAAGTCCAAATTAGGGGTCCAGAACCATGGTGATGACTGAGAATTTGGGATCATTTATGTTGGAAAAGACCCTTAAGATCACTGAGTCCAACACTAAACTTAACACTGCCAATCCCACCACTAAAAAGCATCCTTAAGCATCACATCCACACTTTTAAATACTTCCAGGGATAAAAGTAGGAAGGAACTGTGGAGTCCTTATCTCAGAGAGATGAAGGATGAATCTCTGAGAACACCTGGGACTGCTTTAGAGACCACAGTTTCTTTGAGGCACTGTACTTTTCCCTTTCGTGATGTTTGATTTGTGAGGGATAATTCTGTCACTGGATTTAAGAGAAGTTGAGTTTTGATACCAGCTCATCCAAGCCCATTTTTGACCACAGACTACCCAGTTAATTTCCTCGCACCTTAATTCCCCTGTGAAAGTGAGAAAATATTGCAGAGAATTTGTGGGAATAAAATGAGTTTCAATGCACTGACCAAAATATGAAAGCATAACTTCACCTTGTTCCTTTGGTAAGATTATTTGCTTCTGAGTTGTCCATTCCACTTTAAAAATAATAACTTTTTTTCTCCCATCATATTGATACCTAACAGCTATCAGATAAAAAATTCACATTGCATTTTCACTGCTTTCTCACCAAACTCTCCTATTAAGCAGCCTGCAGGAGAAATGGCTGAGAATGTGGTCACCTTTCCCTTGTTTTTGGATGACAGTGAAGGTCTCCTCCAGCCTCGATGATTCTGTGATTCTGTGACATTTTGAGGCAGAACAGAACTTACCCGTGTTTCCTACTTCCTTGAAAAATTTTGGAGCATATTTCTGAGACTGCAGAGGCTACTTCCTTATGCATGGAGAGGAAGGTGTCACACAGAGTGCCTCCCTGCCAGCTAGCTGGGATTTTGCTGAGAGGTGTGGAAAAAAGCTGTTAGCACCTCTCCTTCCTCAGCAGTGTAATCCCTCAGGAAAATGGAGCCCCAGAAAAAGAAGCCTAGGGGCACAAAACAATGCAAGAACCTGGGAGAATTTTTTTTGTTAAACTTTTGTTTCTCCTTCAACTTTTTTTTTTTTTTCCTTAAATTTTTTTTCTCCTTAGCTGTGTAGCACCAGAGTAGAGCTCAGTGGATCAAAGAGAAACCCAGGGCAAATCTTCCCCCTCCCCATAACTCCCTGACAGGAGGGTGCAGCCAGGGAAGAGTTGGGCTCTGCTCTCAGGGAACAAGGAATAGGACAAGAGGAAGTGGCCTCAGGTTGCACCAAGGGAGGTTTAGTTTGGATATGAGGAAAAATTTATGCAAGGAAAGGGTTGTTAAGCATTGGAATGGGCTGCCCAGGACAGTCCCCATCCCTGGAGGAATTTGAAAGCCATGCAGATGTGGTGATGCCAGAATGATTTTTTGCTTTTTTCTTTTATACCTCTCTCACACACTCTTTTATAGTNAAGGCCTATAATTGTGTGTATTTCAGTGTGATGGGGTACATGCATTTTCAGAGCATTCCACCTGGACCAAGTGCTGTACCCAAGGATCCTGAAATAAATACCGAGGTAAAAACCCCTTTTCCCCATAAACCATGTTTTGGTTTTAATTTTAAGACCAAGGAAAGGCATCAGTGGCACTTGGGGACAGGAGTCGGTGGTGGCCTTGGCAGTGCTGGGGGAATGTTTGGACTTGATGTTCTTAAAGGCCTTTTCCAAGTGAACCAATTCCATGATTCTGAGATAGACACCAGGACATAGCAGTGCTCAGAGTGTACGAAGAGAGGGTGAGGGTGGCTGCTGAATCCAGAGCCCCTGGGGGCAAAGCACGGTGATTTCTGCTCTGCTGAACCCCAGGACAGGATCCTGGCTGGGTACCATTGTCCTGTCAGTTCCAATTTCCAGTCCCCTGCTCTGGTGGGGCTGGGCAGAGGCTGCAGGTGAGCTGGAGCTGTGTGCTGAGCACTGCTGAGCCTGGCTGTTGCCAGCCTCAGCCTTCAAAATCACATTACCCTGATAAAATTTGCAGTCCTGGAGCTCTCCAGGCAGCACCAAGCACATGAGCTGCCTTCTTTCCAGCTGCCCAGCCTCTGTTTCCCTTACCCCTCACCACAGAGATTCTTTTGTTTGTTTAATATTTTATTTCAACGAAAGTGAAGCACCTCCACAATAGGCTCCAAATAAATAAATAGAACAGGCACATTCTCTTCCAGCATCCCTCTGGCCAGGGAGGTGACAGTTTTTGCATGTCATTGCACGTGAGGGATTCCCAGCAGTCAGTGATGGAGCAGGAATATTGAATCCAGTACTTTTCCATGAGCATTAGAGTATTGCTGGATTTTAATGATGGGCCATGCTGCATCCAGTTGAAATGGGTTGGATAATGGTATCTGTGTGCTCATATTTCAGATAAATTGCTGTAAGAAAATGGTATTCACTTCTGGCCAGCCTTGGGCTGGTTTTGGGGGAGTTGCCAGTGTGGCCCATATAGAGACAAATGCAGGAGATGGAGGAGCCAGCTCTTGGAGGGCCTTGGGTGGCCAAAATTTGGGCAGGGAGTCACCCAGCCGTGCTGTGGTGAGGATATCTCCACCTGATACCCAGCACAGGGAGAGGGGGATGCTGTGAGAGGGTGAGGGATCAGCAGGGACATGGCCAGGGCAAAAAAAACCTCCAGGTGGGTCCTGGGGTGTGTGTTTGACATCAGCCCCAGCACAGGCTGTGTGTGCCACAGCAGTTTGAACTGGCAGGGAGTTGAGGAGCATTGCCAGTGTGGAGGAAAACAGGACAGCATCCCAGGAGAAGTGAAAGATCCCAAAGCAGGGATCCCAAGATGTCAGATAAAATCCAGTGGCATGGAGTCCCAGCATCACATGCTTTGGGGGCATAATAAGAATTTTTGCTAGGAACTGGGATTCTGTCCTCCTAGGATTGGCACAGGAGGCAGAATTCTGTGTGCACAGGTTTGTCTCCAAGCCATGGGGAGCTGTAATGTGATGCAGAGAGCAATGTGATGAGTAGATGTCCCAAGGAGTTATTTTCAGAAGTAAAGGGGATACTGAGTCACTTGATTGCAAATCACTGCCCTGGCACCTCCTTTGGGGCAGGCCCTGTGCAATATCTGAATCGTGACCAAAAAGGTTAAATCCACACTGAGAGATCAGGGAAAAGCCATTCCAGTTATCCAGGTCTTGCACTGTCCAATTTATGAGAGGAGGCAACAGGATCTTGGTTGGTGTATTGCAGCAACATTTCCAAATTGGAAATTCTCAAAAATGGTGGATAATAAAAGCTGTTTCATACTCGATAATAGAGATAATGCAAAGCTGGAGAAGAAACTTAGTCCAGAGGAAGAGGAAATAACATCTCTCTGTCAGATGTGCACTGTGGTACAGTGTGTGTCAGGAGGAACATGGAATGTAAAGCAAGGAGATACAGCAAATACCTGGTGTACAGGGCCTGCAGTGTGTTAGAGGCACCTGAAAAGAGCGAATTTAACCAGTGCTAAATGTCTTTAGCAAATTATTCCTCACTCCTGTTCTCAGCAGCGCATTTTTAACCCACTGTGGTTTTTTCCCAACTGTCACTATCCCAAACCTCAGCATCAACCTCTTCCCTAAGCGACTCCTGCTAAGAGCATGGATATTTAGGTTCCTGCTCTCTCAAGTGGGGCGTGTTGAGGTCGTGTCTGCCACAACTCGGCCATCAGAGAGCCTGGCAGACACTCGATCCCTGTGGCGTCAGCGGGAGGGACTCAGAAACCTGCACCGGGATAATCCCTGGGAGGTGAGGAAGCCTCTTTGGGTTTGGGACAGACGGAGCCCTCAGTGCCCAGGCTGGCAGCAGGGCTTAGTGACATGCCAGAGATGAAGGTCAGACACTCCTGAAGGCTGCCCTGTCAGGCTGTATTTTTTGTTTCCAAATTAGACGCGGAGCCGACAGCAGAAACTCGGGAAGTTCTTCTGCCTTGCTTGGGGCCATCGCCTGTGGGGTTCTGCCCCTGTGGGGTTATGCCCCAGGGAGGATGTGGAGCTGCTGGAGAGAGCCCAGAGGAGGCAGCAGGATGAGCAGAGGGATGGAGCAGCTCTGCTGGGAGGAAAGGCTGCCAGAGCTGGGATTGTTGAGCCTGGAGAGGAGAAGCTCTGGGCTGAGCTCAGGGTGGCCTTGCAGGGCCTGAAGGAGCCCCCAGGAACCATGGAGAGAGACAATTTGCAAGGGCTGCAGGGCCAGGAGGCAGGGAATGGCTTCAAACTGGCAGAGAATAGGGTTAGACTGGATATTGGGAAGAAATATTTTACGGTGAGGGTAGAAGGCACTAGAACAGGTTGATGCCTTAAATGGCTCCCTGGAAACAGAGACCAGACAGAAATAAAGGAATAAAGGAGGGATTGATTTGAAAGGCCTTCAGAGGTCACACTCTGGGCTCCAGAGGCTCCTGCCTCAGTGCATCCCAAAATGGACAATGACAGCTCCCGAGTTCTTCCCACTTTGATATCAGCATCAATTGCCCAAGCAGAAGCCAGGCAAGGATGGAATTTGCCCAAGCTTGCCCCCCTGTCCCCAGGATGAAGGTTTGCAGTTGTTGGGCCCAGGAGGGTCTGGGTGTCCTTGGAGAGCGAGCTGGAGAGGCTTTGTTATGTCAGTGTGAGCATGAGAGAACAGCACTGAACGAGCTCCAGGGAACTGCAGAGTTACACTGGGCACTGCAGGGCTGGGAACAGAGAAAAGTTCAAACCTAAGGCATCAAGGTTTCCCAGAGAAGTTTCAGATGCCCCATCCCTGGAAGCATTTCTCAGTGTCATAAATTGCTCGCAGAAAGAAAACCCCAACAGCTGCCTTTTGGTCAAAAACTGACTCCAGCAGGAGTAATTTTTTCCTGTGAGTTGGATGAGCTTTTTGTACAAAGCATTTCCTCTAAAGGAGTTTGATTAACAAAGAAAGGTTCCACAAAAGCAAAGGTCAATGTCCTCCTCATATTTTGCCGGAATCTTCCTTGGAAAAGAAGCATTTCCCCTCTTTCTTTGTGTGCAAGGGCTGGGAGACACCCTCTGTGCTGAGAAGATGCCAAAAAGGGAACTTTTAATTCCTGTAGTCCCTGCCCCCATTGGAAAACTTGGCCATGCAAACCCAGTAAAAGACTCCAGAGTCTTCAAGTGCTGAAAGATTTGATGGTTTAATATTTGAAGCACAAGAAGGTTCTGAGTGAATCTCTAAAAGCAGGGAGCTGATTTTAGGGATTCAGCTGATTTAGCTGATTTTAGTGATTCAGCTGATTTAGCTGATTTTAGGCAAGAGGAAACAAGGACAGGTACATTTACTGTTCATCTACATTTTACTGGCCTGTATGGAAGGTTAATGAGCTCTGAACCTGTGGGCAGCCAGTTTTCCTGGCCTGATTGACACCCCTGTGTCTGGCTGAGCACAACACATCCTGATCTGGGTGGGTCATGGTTTGGATCTCCTGAAAAAACAGGGGTTGAGAGATCAGATAAAATGCTTATAAGCAAAACAAGTTGTACTATCTGCAAATATTCTTGTTTCTTTAAAAAAAATATTCTTTTCATAGAATCACAGAATCATTGAGGTTGGAAGAGACCTTCAAAATCACTCAGTCCCACCATAATCACCCCTAAACCATGTCCCAAAGTACCACATCCCTTGGACATTTACAGAGCTGGCAATTCCATCACCTCCCTGGGCAACTCATTCCAAGGCCCAAAGGAGCCTCCAGGGAGAAAGCCTTTTCCTTATATCTAATCTGAACTACCCCTGGCACAGCTTGAGGCCGTTTCCTCTCATTCTTTCACTTGATGTTTCATGTTTAAAAAATGCCATTCGTGTAAAGTCACCTGGCAAGGAAGCCCTTGGAAATGTATTTATAGACACTCAGCTGGACACTGACCTTGATGTCCACACCTTGGAGCTCGTGTTTCACGGGACAGAATGGAAGAGGGCTGCAGTAAAACACACAAGCTGTGGCCACCCTTGCTGCAGGAAGACCTGAACTCTGTGCAGGTGATCAGGAAGCAAAGGTTGGGGCTCTCCAGCTTGGTGTTTGAGCAGGGTCTGCTCCACCAGCCATTTATTTTATTTAGTGACTCTTAAATACCCTCAGATGGTCCCCCTGTGCAAGATGAGTGATGCAAGCACCAGCCCAAGGTGCAGAAGTGAGGGAGACCCTCTCCAGAACCAGACATCCTTCATAGAGGGAATGTTGGTCACACCAAGCTCTGCAGCTCAAGGCTGGGCAGAGGGAATGGAGAGCTGGAAAAGGCCCTGGGGGTGCTGCTGACAGGGGCTGGACACGAGCCCAGGGGTGCCCAGGTGGGCAAGAGGCCACTGGCAGCTGGGCTGGATGAGGAATTGTGTGTCCAGCAGGAGCAGGGCAGGGATTGTCCCTCTGTGCCAGGCACTGAGAGGCCTCTCGAGGGCTGTGTCCAGTTCTGGGTCCTGCAGGAGAGCCCTGGAGGGGCTGGAGCGTGTCCAGGGCAGGGAAGGGAGCTGGGAAGGGGCTGGAGGAGCCCCAGGAGGGGCTGAGGGAGCTGGGAAAGGAGCTCAGGCTGGAGAAAAGGAGGCTCAGGGGGGACCTTGTGGCTCTGCACAACTCCCTGACAGGAGGGGGCAGCCGGGGGGGGTCAGGCTCTGCTGGCAGGGAACAGGGACAGGAGGAGAGGGAACAGCCTCAGGCTGGGCCAGGGGAGGCTCAGCTTGGACACCAGGAGCAATTTGTGCATGGAAAGGGAGCTCAGGCCTTGGCAAGAGCTGCCCAGGGAGGTTTGGAGTGCCCATCCCTGGAGGGGTGCCAGGAAGGCCTGGAGGTGGCACTCAGTGCTCTGGGCTGGGCACAAGGTGGGGATCAAAGTTTGGACTGGATGATCTCGGAGGTCTTTTCCAACCTCAGCAATTCCACGGTTCTGTGTTTTAGCAGCAGGTGGAGGACACAGCAATGGACCTTTGGCATGGGGGAGTTTTCAGCACTGCAGCCTCCAGAGGTCCTGCAGGAGCTGCCTCTCCCCTCTCTCAGAGTCACATCCCCTGCTCCAGCCTGGATCCTCACCCATGAGATCCCTGCCTCACATACCTGACAAATCCTCAAGCACCAAAGGAAAAAAGCTGGAAGCAGACCACAGAGCAGATGTTAGGTGTGAGATGAATACCCAGGAAATCATGGAGGAGATGGATGTATGGTTGATCAATACCCACTGTCATCCACCTGAACAAAAAGCCCAACCCAAAACCCAACACGGAAGTATATTTTTTAATATAAGTATAAATATTTAAAAAGCGTCGATAAGTATTTGTGGAGCCAGGGGTATTACTCAATTTACAAAACCACTGCAAAAAAATGCTCTGAGGGAACAGAAAACAGTGTGGTAGAGCAAGTGGATAGAGAACTGTACTGATAAACAAGGTTTCCCCTAAAAAACAGGGTAAAAAATTTATAATTTTATTTCAGATGCTGACATGGCTATATGTTATAGATCAGCCCTAGATCTAAGAAACAGAATGTTAATATAAATGATATAAATGTAAACAAGAATATAAATAAGAAATAAATTTTCTCCGAATGGCATTTTTTTCTTTTGTGAAAAACACATTTCATGTCTTGGAATTCATCTTGAAACAGAGTGGAAACATTTCAAAGAGTAACAACGACAAAAATATTTCCTTTCTGTTGAGCTTTTAGGAGAACTTTTTTAAATATCCGATTTCTTTGAAGATAATATTGTATCACATTTCCTCTGCATCTCATTTTATACCACTGCCCTGCCCAGCAGCAGATTAACTTTTGCTCAGCTGGATTTGGAGCCTTCTGCTCTATGCAGGGCTCTGCAGGACATTTGCAGGGCAGGGTAGGCTTTGTTTTTTAAATTTGGAGACTTTGGTATACTTGGTTTCAACCCAAATAACCTGAAACTTCCCTCTTGACAAGGCCTTGTTTTGAACCAGATCAAAAAATATTCTATTTGGATACCTCCTCCTTGGCTTTTGCTCTCTTACTGGCCCAGAACAGGAACAGGCTGATAATAAATTAAAAAAAACCCTCACATTAAACTCAGCAGCTCGGAAGGATCCATTTGTCAGAGCCATAACAGAGTGAACATTTTTTGGCACTTCAATCAGGCTCCATCAAAACCTCCATCCCATGCTCTGCACCAGATAACAGTGCTCAGATCAATCAGGGCTGAGCAAATATTTGCAGGCAGATAAGGCTGGCAGGGAAGGAGTGGGAGTTTTATTAAACCTGGTTTTCAGTCGTTGTTTCCTGAGCATCACATCCTTGGCTGGGTGTTGTCCTTCCCTCAGGAGTTAAGGGGATGAGAGCTCTGCCCTGTCCCCGTGGGAATGCTGCAGATCCTCTGCTCCCAAAGAGGGGTTCCCGGCATGGATCGTTCCATGCTGATCCTACAGCAATATCCCAATGCCTGTGCTCCAGCCTGTGCTCCAGCCTCTGACCTGCACAGCTCCAGGGTGACCCCTGACCTTCCCCTGGGCTCTTCATGACTGATCCTCTTCCTTTTCCTTTCTCCCTTTCCATTTAACCCTTTCCCTTCCTCCCTTTCTATTTCCCCCTTTCTCTTTTTCCCTTTCCCTTTTTCCCTTTTTACCTTTACCTTTTCCCCTTTCCCTTGTTCCCTTTCCTTTTTTTCCCATTCTCGCTTTCCCTTTATCTTTTTCTCTTTTTCCCTTTTTCCTCTTCCCCCTTGCCTTTTCCCTTTCTCCCTCTCTTTTTCGCTTTTCTCCTTTTCCCTTCTCTTTTCCCCTTTTCCCTGTTCCCGTTCCTTTTTTCCCTTTCCCATTCTCACTTTCCCTTTATCTTTCTCTTTTTCCCCTTTTTCCCCCTTTCCCTTTTTCCCTTCCCTTTCCCTTTCTCCCTTTTCTTTTTTCCTTTTCCCTTTTCCCTTTTTTCCCTTTTCCTCTTTCCCCTTTTTCCTTTCCCTTTCCCTTTTCCCCTTTCCCCTTCTCCCTTTTCTTTTTTCCCTTTCCCTTTTTCCCCTTTCCCTTTATCCCTTTCCATTTTTCCCTTTTTCCTTTTCCCCTTTCCTCTTTCCCTTTTCCCTTTCCCTTTTTTCCTTTTCCTCTTTCCCTCTTCTTTTCCTTTTTTCCCTTTTTTCTTCACAATGAGCTGACAGGGCAAAACATCACAAGCACACGGGAAGCCTTCACATACTTCCAGTTAATTGCGCAGTGGGCAAGGACCAAAAGCTTTCCTTATTCCTTCAGGCAGCAGCCCTGGAGCGTGTGATTCGATTACCAGCATTGCAAGGGCAGTGCTCTGTGCCTCTCTGCTGGGAGAGAGGACAGCTCTGGGGGGCTCAGGGGGTCGCTGGTGCCCAGGGCAGACAGGAACACCCTCAGTCGTGTCCAATCCCCCTCCCTCCAGACTGTTCCTTGCAGCCAAAGGCTCCTTCCAGGAGAGCTCCAAGCACCACAGGTAGCCAGGGGAAGTTGTGCTGCACTTTTTTGGTGGCCCCAGTGCTTCATAACCTGCACTGTTTGCTGAAACAAGCCACGTGCCTTGGTTAAAGCCTAAATGGCTCCAAGCCTAAGCCCCCTAACGCAAAAGGAGGGATGTGGGAAGGTCTGGTAGCACTTGAGAGCAGCAGTGCCACATTTTTGTCCAGGGTGCTCTGCCAGGCACTGCTCTCGTTCTGGAGGAGGGACATGGAAGTGATGGGAAGAGTTAACAGGACTCAGGCCCTGGAAACAGCACAGGACATGGGATGTAATCAGCTGAGATGGCTCAGCCTGGCGAAGGGGGATGAGGAGGGAGCTGCCTGCTCTATGTAGGCCAAACCTTTGAGCCCTGGCTGGCGTGAGTCTGGCGGGGATGAGGGTGAGGATGGGCTGAAACCCACAGTGCCCTGGCTGCCAGCCCCGAGCCCATCCTCAGGGAACAGGGAGAGCTGAAACCGTGCAGAGCCAGGGTTCACCTGGCTCTTTGGGGTGGTGAGATGGCTTTGGCATCTTCAGGAAGGATAAGGAGAAGGAATTGTTCCCTGGGAGGGAGGGCAGGCCCTGGCACAGGGTGCCCAGAGCAGCTGTGGCTGCCCCTGGATCCCTGGCAGTGCCCAAGGCCAGGTTGGACATTGGGGCTTGGAGCAGCCTGGCAGAGGTGGGAATGGGATGAGCTTTCAGGTCCCTTCCAACCCAAACCATTTTGGGACTCTGTGACCTTATCAATGCACCCAAATATCAAAGGGCAGGTGCCAAGGGGATGGGGCCAGACTCTTCTGAGTGGTGCCCAGCAGCAGGACAAGGCAAAGACTGCAACACACAAAGTTTCATCTGAATATGAAGGAAAACTTCCCTGTGGTGGTGAAAAAGCTTTGGAAGAGGCTCCCCAGAGAGGCTGTGGAGTCTCCTTCTCTAGAGATATTCCAAACCTGCCTGGACACGATTCTGTCAGCATGAAAAACCCTTCTGAGCTCACAGAGATTAAAGTAGGACAGGAGGCAGCCCCAGGAGCATTGATGGGTACAGGAGTCAGCTGTGGGGATAGTACTCAGTGCTGGCTACCCCCTTACCTTGTTAACTGCTGATGCTGAGAGGTATTTAGGCCTTGTTTGCACAAGTTCTGGTGGAATTTTACATATTTTGATCCAATTAAGTGAGCACTGTTCAAACCCCCTCCCCCAGAGCAGAGGTGCTGTTATAAAATCAGTGAATATAAATCATGCATAGAGAGGTACCTGATGTGTCTTGTCTACCAAGTCCCTGCACTGTCTGCCAAAGGTGTGGGTTTAGAATCACAGAATCACAGAATGTGTTGGGTTGCAGGGAACCTTAAAATTCCTCTCATTCCCCCCCTGCCATGGGCAGGGACACCTTTCACTATCCCAGGCTTCTCCAAGCCCTGCCCAACCTGGCCTTGGGCACTGCCAGGGATCCAGGGGCAGCCACAGCTTCTTTGGGCAAAACCCATCAATTTTGCCTCAGTAGAATTATAATCCTGTAAATCTGAAGGTAGAAACAATTTTGCTGCCTTACAAATGGGTTTATTGGAAATTATTTTTCCTCATATTAGATTGATCTGCACTGCTGTTAGTGTCTTTGTACCATAAACTGTGGCCATTGAAGGGCTGAGGCTGTTATTTTAACAAAACCCCTTCTTCCTGACTGAAATAAATCTGGGTAGATTCTCTATAGAAAAATATTGAAAAGCTCTGCATGAACATTGGGTTTAATTTTGCACTAAAGTGAATATCCTTGAAACTCCCAGTGCAGTCAGGCAGTGAAGCCATCAAAACATCCCATTCCTACACCAAGTGGCAGAGTGTAAATCAGTAACCCTCTTCATCTGCAAGAGCTCCTGGGCCTGCCCCCAAGGCTGCCTTATCAGCAGATGTGCTCAGGGAAACCCAAGGACAGAGCTCCTACTCACATTTTTCACAGGGCTGAAAAAACAAAACACGGCAAACCTCAACCCCAGCCAAACAATGGCATCTTTTGGTGGGTGTTTGCAGCCTGACCTTATCTCTGCCTGCCTCACACTCTGACAAACTCAGGTGTGGAAGTATTTGCTGTCACTTAGCCAGGCCATGTTCACCCAGACTTGTCAGAGGAGATGGCAACACGGAGCCACCGAAGCAAGCAGCGATTTGAGCTGCCAGGTTTCTGCTTGAAGAATGGATGGGAGTGCTGAGGCTGCTGAGTTTGGGGCTGAGTCTGGCTTGGAAGGCAGAAACACCCCTTGGTTTGAGCTGAATTTTAAGTCATCTGAGGAGTGGCCTGGAGGAGGCTCAGAGGGGACTTTGTCACTCCCTGTGACTCCCTGACAGGAGGGGGTGGCCAGGTGGCCTCTGGTCCCAGGGAACAGGGACAGGACAAGAGGGAATAGCCTCAGGCTGGTCCAGGAGAGGCTCAGCTTGGAGATCAAGAATAATTTCTTCACTGAAAGGGTGATTAGATATTGGAAAGAGCTGCCCAGGGAGGTTTTGAGTGCCCATCCCTGGAGGGGTCCCAGGAAGGCCTGGAGGTGGCACTCAGTGCTCTGGGCTGGGGACAAGGTGGGCATGGGGCACAGCTGGGACTCGATGGGCTGGGAGGGCTTTTCCAACCTAAATGATTCTGTGAATATCCTGCTCCATGAGCCCCACCTCCTTCTCATCCACTGAACAGCATCCATGCTTTCTTTTTTTTTTTTTTTTTTTAATTTGATCTGGCCTCTTTTGATGACTAAGGGAACAGGAAGATTACAGTTTAAGTATATAATTTTCATTTGATGTGACAGGTTAAAGCTATGTGCATTTAGAGCAGGCTTAGATTATTTTAGTTCAATTGCTACACTGATTTAGGCCTTGACTCACTCTTTGAGGCCTGCCTTCATGTAGATATATGTTGGCTTAAATTTACTGCTGGTGAAATGCAGGCACATGTGTGCATTACTCTGCTGAAATGCTGGGGTAGGGGTGGACTCACACAGTAAATGCAGTCCTGAATCAGAGGCAGATTGGAGTTGGTTGTGCTCATTGGGTGTTTTTTTTTCCCCCAGCACAAAGGCTCGACACTCCAGAGTTTATTTTCCTCCCCCCATGCCCCTCCCAGACACTGGGCTGTGTAATCTGCCCATGCAGGGAGTGCTTTGAGCCCGAGTGCCCTGGAGTCTCCCTGGCTTTGCTGACAGCTGGGCAGCCTAAAAAAACCGTGGAGAAGCAAATTGCTAAAACTCACAGAGCAGGCTGGGAGCAGTGACCTGGAGCTGACTGGCCTGGCTGGAGGGAGTGGAAACTGCTTTATATGGATTGGCAAAGTTGTGAGCCCCACCTGCAGTGCTGCGTCCAGCTCTGGGTGCCCAGCGGGAGAAAGACATGGATCTGTTGGAATGAGCACAGAGCAGAGACGTGAGGTGATCCAGGGGCTGGAGCACCTCTGCTATAGAGACAGAGCTGGGGTTGTTCAGCCTGGAGAAGAGAAGGCTCCAGGGAGACCTCTTAGCCTTTCTCAGTTAATGTGTCACAAGAGAGCTGGAGCGGGGCTTTTCACAAGGGCATGGAGTGACAGACCAAGGGGGAACGGCCTTGAGCTGAAGGAAGGCAGGGTTAGAATAGATATGAGGACGAAATTCTTCCCTGTGAAGGTGGAGAGGCCCTGGCACAGGATGCCCAGAGAAGCTGTGGCTGCTCCTGGATCCCTGGAAGTGTCCAAGGCCAGGTTGGATGGGGTTTGGAGCAGCCTGGGATAGTGGAAGGTGTCCCTTCCTGTGGCACTGGATGATCTGTAAGGTTTCCTCCAACCCAATTCATTCTGGGGTTCCATGATTCTCATTTTAGGGCTGCCCTGATGGCAGCCAGTGAGCAGTGGGATGTTCAGCAGCAGTGTGGGCAGAGGTTAGAGCCCCAGCCCCAACAATGTTTTCCCATTTTCCATGGGAAAATGCCCATTTCCAGGTGGAGGGCGGATGATTTGCATGCAGAAGCTTTTGTGTGTGCAGTAGCTGTTGGACTTTGTGGGTCAGACTGTGACAAAGGAAGTGTTAGCACTTTCCCAAAACTAAAGGGAAGGTTTTTTTAGGAACGTGGAGTACAAAGGAGAGAGTCATGCATGCAGGGGGAGGCACAGGCATTCTTAGGTGCCCTAGCTAATGCTTCCCATTACAGGAAACTAAAACTACCCAGGAGTGCTTTTTTTGAATAATAAAAAAAAAATAAAATTTTGGGGCAGTCTTTCTGCAGCAAATCTGGAAGTGGATCTGGACCTCGCTTCTCACTCGTATTTCTCCTGCAAAGTACAACAAGCAAAGAGTGTTTTGTGTGTCTCCTTAACTACATCTCTGCATCTCCAGCCTCGGAGTGCAGGGGGAGGAGAAAGGGAGCTGCCAGCAGCTCGCAGTGATTGATTTGTCTCGTGTTTTTTATGCTGTGCTCTAACAACCTGTTTCAAAAAAATGACAATGACAAATCAAAGTGAATATTTTATCACCAGAAATTCAAAGTGCCTTGGATCATCCGTGGGTATTTCGCTATTAAATGGGCTGCTTTATCCATAACGTCTGGGAGTATTTTTTTCTGCTGGAGCTTGCAGCCTTTAGAAGAGAAATGTCTTTCTTCCGGAGCCATTTGCTTCAATAATTGTGGTGTGAAGCTGTCGCTTTTGCCGTCACCAGGGGCCGGTTTGTGAAGGTGGAAGTGCTGCAGCTCTCCACGTGCTCCAAGTATTGGAAGTGGCCCTGGAAAAGGCTCGGGTGTCCCGCCTGGACTTGTGCTTTGCCCTGAAGCGAAGGCTTGTCCGTGCCTGGGGCTGAGGGCTGTCCGGAGCCCAGGCAAATCAGGGGTCAAGCAGCCACGGGGGTCCAAGGAAAGGGGCCGGAGGGATGCTGTCACCCCTGCGGTGCTGCTGCCCGGGGCACGCACAGGGGGAGGTTTGCTCCCCTTTTCCCCGCGTTGTCATTCCTCATCAGGAACAACCCCTCCGAGGGTGCCTCAACGCAGGCTTTCGAGCAGAGAAGGGATTTCCGTCCCACCGAGCAAATCCAGGCTGTGTTGCTGGTGGCTGGGAGCGCCCAGCCGAACTTTCCCAGCGCCGGGAAGGGCTGGCACGAATTCCAGCTGCCGCGCCTGGCAGGATGCTGCCTCCCCCCTCCCATCCGAGGTATCCGAAATAAAAACATTCACAGCCACCTCCTAACCTGCCCTTCCCTGCCGATAGAGCCGCAGCGGTTCAGTGGGTCTGCTCCCCACGGGGGAGAGGGAGGGAGGGAGGCAGGGAGAGGGAGGGAGAGAGGGAGGGAGGAGGGAGAGAGCGGAGAGGCAGGCAGGGAGTTCAGGTTACCGCTGCCGCATCGCCGCCTTCCTTCGCTTCTGGCTCCGGAGACGCAGCCGAGGATGAGCCCCTCGCTGGGGGTGGCCGGGCTGCGGGGGGCTGGGGGGACCCCAGGACGGCCATAGCCTGCGATCCCGCTGGGAAGAGCCGCCGGAGGATGCGCTGCGGGCGCCCGAGGTGAGGAGGTGCCTCTTCCTTCCCCTAGCTCCAGGTAGGACCGTGAGCAGGGTCTGAGCCCCTTCACCCGTGGATGTGCCCTCGGAGCCCCGTCCCCGACTTTCCCAAACTCTCCGGCGGCCGCGGTGGGTGGGGAGAGGGAGAGGAGAGGGGGCTGCAGGTGTGACCCCGCTCGGCAGACGGGGATCAAAATCCACACCTCCCTATCCAGGGATGTCCCCAGCTGTGTGTGGCCCCACGGTGGGCTCCGGACTGCGATGTCCATCCCCTGGTAAAACGGGTGTCGTGGTAATTGGCACCAGGGGCAGACTGATTTGGGGGTGAGAACGTGGTAATGAGTAATCTCGTTTGCCGGATTTAACGGGTGTTTTACACGGGAGAATATTTTGGCAGCCCCACATGAAGACCAGGATCAATTAGGACAAAGCCAGGGCAGCGTTCTCCTCGCTGTACTGCTGGCAGCTCGAATAAAATGCTGAAAAAAGAAGATCCACGAGGCGCAGGTAAGTAATTAAAAAAGCAGCCACTGGACTTGATCCCGCAAATATTTTTCTGTGTACAATCGGCACTTTTAAAGCCAAGTAGTTATTGACAAAGAATTTGCCAGCATGAGGGCCCCATGGTTGGACCTGTGTTCCTTTTGCTTTCTGCCCGAGCCCTGCAGACCAAACGAGGAGCTGGACACTGTCCCTCCCAGGTAAAATTTGCCACGGGACAGCGAGGGGAGTTTGGATGCCTGTCCTGGGCTCTCTCTGCCTGGACTGGAAGCTCCCTGATGCCCGGGAAGGCTTTTCTTCCCGAGGTACCAGACTTGCTGCTTTAACTGACACAGGAATGCAAAGACTTAGTTCAACTACTGGAGGAGTGTAAAGTTCCAAAAAATAACTGTGCCAAGAGGCAGCATGAAACAAAAGGGCAAAGCACAAGCACCAGGCTCACCTGCTGCAAGTGCTCCCCCAGCTTAAAATAGAGTTAAAAAACCATCTGCAAAGTAACATCCTGACAGGTCCTCATCCTACAGTGGTATCGTCAGGACCAAGCAGCACTCAAAGATTTAGGAGTGATATTGGAGTATCTTTATTGGCAATTTTTCCCATTTTGAATGTTTGGGGTTTTTTTGTACAATCTGTATAATTATCACTTCAGTGCTATTTTACTTCTTCCTTCGTGTATCTTGAGACTGTTTCCAAGGGAGAAGAGCAAGATCCTCATCTTATCTGAAATACCATTTTCAGTTTCATTTCTCTTTTGCATTAAGATGAGAAAAAACAAGAAGTACTACTTGTAAATGGGGTGCAATAAATAATTTGGTTTGAGGGCATAGAACTTTTGAAGAATGGCGCTTCTATAACTCAGAGAACTGGACTTTTGGAGTCCTGGCAGTGGCAACAAGAGCCCAAGGAAGAAATTTCCTCATTGCTTTGTTTATGAAGCATAAGAGGAATGTGAGCTGGATTTTATTCCTGTTCAGCACAATGAAGCACATAGGTTTACACAGGGTCAGGTTGCTCTGGTTCATCCCATTGTGGACAGTTTCTTATCCGTGCTGATATCTGAGATTTGGAATAGAGCAAGCAGGATAAAACTGCTGATTCATGAGGCCATTCTAAAGTTAAATATGCCCATTGGCATCAGTGATTAAAAGAAAATGGAGGCATCATAGGAGTAGAGGGAGAATTGCAAGAAGAGTCCATTAGCATTGGAGAGAAACCAAGGAAGAGGTGGTTGGTACTCTGCAGGTGAAGGGAGGACAGAGATGGGAGGAGAAGGCTTTTAAGCTGAATGTTTGTCAAAAAAACACTATCGAGATGAGAGATCAAGGAGGGAGAGCCCCAGGGAGCTGCTCTTTTCCCTGCCTGTGACAAAGGATGCCCTTGGCTGGCTGCCTGCCAGCTCTGTTTGCATCACCAGTGGAAGTGGATTAAATCAAAAGTGTCCAAATATGCTTCTAAAAAGGGCACAAAGCACCTGCAGTGGGGGTTGGACTGTACTGGGTGTCCTGTGCCGTGTCCCTGCATTGATGGTCTGAGCTCTGCAACAGGACGCCTCCAGCCCCCACTGCAGCATCTTCCTCCATCCTGGAAGAAGGATCTGGCCTTACTGAATACCCAAACTGAACATTTTTGTGGGTGTTTTAGGGCCAGGATTCATCTGGAGAATTCTGCAGGTGGCTTGGAAAAGCAAAGTGGTATTTTAAAATAGAAGCGAGCTTCCTTAGCTTGGCTAAAGTCCCTGGGAACACATTTCTTTTTGACTCCTCAGTTGCAGCACTTATTTCCTGCAACATTACCAGAGCAGCTACACCTCCTGCTGAACTTTTTCATGGTTTTGAGAGCAAAATCACATTTTGGCCCGGGGATGCTTTTTTGGCTTTTCCAAAGAGACGTTATGAGCAAGTGCTCATGGTTGGGTGGATGAGATCAAGGTGCATTAGGAGCTAAATGCTCTTGATGATGTTTTTAATAAAGAGGAAGATGCATCTTCTGCTTCAAAAGATTCCTGTGCCACAAAGGCCTTCCCTCTTGCCATGATCTTTATTCTCCTTTAGACATCTGGGTAGAGCCCAAGGCCACCTGGTCTGGGCCATTGCAACCATTTTAATAATGGAAATCTCCACACCCGAGGTGACACTTCTTTATCTGACACCTTTCCGGGTGGATGTGGCCCACGGATGTTTGTTCTTTCCTTGTCAAAATAAAGATATAGGAGCGATCTAATGGGTGAATGTTGCCTGCAAAACTCCTCCTGTGCCTCTGCTCTGCCTCTGGGAGAGCAGCCGTGTTTAGGTTGTGTTTATACAACCTGCTGGGGCTGCGGTTAACTACCAGTAAATCACCATCTGTGGTACAGAAAATATGATTCAGAGGAGGAAATGGTGCAAATTTGCCTCTGTAGGGGTGAGGTTAAGGAGTTGCTGTGGGTCAGGTGGCTCTTCTGAAATTTTCTCACACCACGACAGGGCATGAAAGTGGAATTTGCAGGGACTCTAAGTTACTGAATTTTAACCAATTTATAATTTAAAGTTCCTCTCTTTTTTTTTTTTTTTTGATCATGGATTTCCTTTGATTGCTGTTAAAAATGTTTCTTTGCTTATTATAACCGTGCCAGTGTTTAGGCTATGCTGGCCATGCTCTGAAGAACACAATTGTATGCAAATATCTGTATATATAATATAATTTATGTATTTCACTTGGCTTATATTAATCTAGAATGTAACATCTCACTCTAATATCTTTTCCTCTAGAAAATTCATAACTTGTTTTTACAATACATCTTTTTTTTTTTTCTTTTTAATTATTTTTAATTCTTTCCTTATTAAAACCCAAAATGGTAAATAAAAACCAGCCCAACGTTTTTACAGAGAAAATTCAATCTGCTGTTGGAGTCACAGGGTCAATCAGCTAAATGGGTATTAGTAACATAATGACAGAACATAAGCCAGGCAACACAGTAGGATTTGCAAATCCATAACAGCAATGCTCCTTTTCTATCTGTTGTCTAATTGATGGCTTAGGGACTCCTGCCCTGGGTCTGTGACAGTCACTCCCTGGCCATAAAACATTTTGGCCTTTCTGGAGAGCCAGAGGCTTGTTTCAAGCATGGAAAGCTTAAAATAAAACCCCAGCCCTCAGAGTTCCTCTCTCTGTGCACATCCCACCACAGGAGGCCTGGGAGGACCTGGGAAAGCCAAGCCCCCACCCCAGCAGCACTGCAGAAAAAATGAGAGGAAAACCAAAGAAGCAAAAATAATCAAAACAAACAAAAAAAAACCCGGAATGAAAAGAAAAGAAAGGAAAAAAAAAAGAGGGTGAGGATTTGGCTGTAAATAATGAGCCCAGCAACTCAGTGCTGAAGTGATAAAAACTGGAGTGTGGGGAGAAGAGGAACAAAGTCTTGCTCTGTCTTGCTGATGGACTGACAAGGAGACACCATCCTGATGGCAGAGGCTGGGGAGGGGTATCAGAGGCAAAAAGGTTCAACAAGGGCAAGAAGTTTTTTCCCTTGTCCTGCACATTTTTTGGGTTTCCAGCCTTTTAGCCTTTAGTTTGGGCAAGCGCTCTGTTAATACACGTTGCCCTAAACCCTTCCTTTTGAAAAGCAGCATTTTCAAGTGTCAAGAGGGTGCCACTCAGCCTCATCACCTTGGTGGCTGCTCATGTGCAGCTCTTCCAGCTGGAAAAGGCACCTCTGGCTCGGGAGGCTCCTCAGGGCACAGGGCAGGAGCCCGCCTGAGCTCCTGGGAGGTGCCTGTCCCCATGAAACTCTTTCTTTTGAGTCGAGGTTCACCACCCCTGGTTTTGGCAGCCCTGTGTGGTACCTGGGCGGGTGCTGCTGCTCCTGACAAGGAAGGTGCCAGGCTGTGTCCTGCTCCAGGAGGGGAGGGACAACAAAAACTGCTGAGCCAGAGACCCCTGGTCATCCCTCCCTGCCTTCTAAGCTAGAGCTACAAGGGACACCAGGCTGCCCATGTGTTTTCCCAGGAAAAAAGGTTGACCCAGCCACCGCTGAACCCATTGTATCACCAGAGATGTCATTTTGGAGAGCTCCAAACTGGCCCCTGCTCCTCTGAAATGCTTGCATTTAGGAAAAAAACAAATGTTTCCCGCTGTTCTTGACATTTTCTTATTATCTGTGTGCGCTTAATCCTTCTCTGTGTCATGCTGATCTTATGAAAAAGCAATTTAGGGGCTTTATTCCAAGGAAAATAGGGAGTAAGCAGCTATTGCTAGTCCTTATACCAGGGCACGTGGTACACTCAGTGATTGGGAAAGGAAAATGGGAATAACGCTGCTGACTTCAGCTGTGCAGGATTTGAGGCTGCAGCTCCTGGTCACACTCCTGAGTCGTGCCTCTGATTTTGGGGCTGCAGCTGTTTGTTTCCCTTTACAAAGTGAGGACTCTGGCAGGTGGTGCCCAGCAGTTTGATCATTTGTGGTTTGGGGTTTTTCCCTGGCTGATGATTGTGATCTCAGTGCAAAGACATCACCAGCTGTCCCCTGAACCTGGAGGCGTGACTGGAGCTCTGCCCCAGAAAAGTTAAGGAAAGTTTACTTCTTTAAATTGATATTTTGAACCTGTTCCTCAGGGGGACTCTGGACCTACTTCCCTCTCTCTCTGCCTCAGGCCAGACTGCTTTTCCTGAACCACATGGCACATAGCCCTGATCTCTTGGTGCTGCTCATATAATTATGCTCATTAACAGACCTAAAGGAGACGTCAGGGTAATTTTGATGGAGTAATTAGGCTTTGTCACAGGAGTTACCGTGGCCTGATCTCTGGGAAACCCAAAGGAGTCCCACCAGGGTCAGTGGTGTGAGCAGAGAGCCCCTAAAGCCAACCTGCAGCCCACAGCAGGATGCAGGAGGGACTTTGTGCCTCTAGTGGAAATAGGGACTTGTGGAGGGTGCTGTGGTTTTGGGTCCCAGACCTTGGCCACCTTCTTCATAGGGTCACAGTGATAAATACCATAGAGAATAAACATTTTTCTGCTCCCCTGGAGCTCCTCAATAGAGCTTAAAGTCTAACTGGCAAAAAGAAAAAAAAGATAAAACAACATGAGGGTGTGCTCAGAGGATGATAAACAAATTTGGGAGTGGGGAAACGGATAAAGAGGCCTCCATTGGGTTTTTGGCAAATTATGTAAGAAGCACCAGAAACAAAGTTAGAAAAGAAAGTTATTCCTGCCAATTTTGGTGTAGTTTCTGGTGAACCTACACGGGACAAATGCCTGGTCTCCCGTGAAGCCTGGGGGCACCTCTGGATTTTTTGTGCCAGCACTGGAATTTTTCAGGAGAAAATCACAGATTCCCCCAAATTCATTTGGGGCACAAGTAGGATCCTACTGTGACATTAAGGCATTCTTTTGGGTTTTGGAATCCTGCCCGTATCAGACATCTGAAAACTGGTATTTTGGAATTGGGTATTTTAGAATTTAATATCTTGAAGTTGGCTTATTTTGATATTTTGGAGCTTGATGTTCTAGTATTTTGCAATGGGATTATTTTAGTATTCTGGAACTTGGTATTCTAATATTTTGAAACTGAGTTACTTTAGTATTTTAGAACTTGATATTTTAATATGTTGAAACTGGTTTAATTTAGTATCTTAGAATTTAGTAGCATAATATTTTAAATATGAGTTACTTCAGTATTTTAGAACTTAGCACTCTGGTATTCCAAAATAGAGATTTTGAAACCTGACTTTCTAATATTTTGGTGGGACAGCTACCAGCATTTAGATTGTCAGGGAAAGAAGGAATTTTAAGACTTAGCTGCAAATTCCTGTGCATAGAGGGACTGAGAAGGCCAGCTGCAGGCATAGATAAGAGAGAAATAAAGATAAAAAAACATTTGGGAGGAAGGTAAAAGTCACCTGGCTCCTATTTTCAGAGCACAATTCTCACATGATATTAGAATAAAACTACAGAAAATCCAAAAAATGGACTGTTTTAATACAAGTAAGATACCTGATGTTGCATGGGCAGTGTATCAAAATGTACAAATAAAACAAAAAACCAAAAAACTGAGGAAAAAACAAAACAGAAAATGATAGCAGCTATAAAAGAAACAAAAAAAAAATTCTTGCTGCCAGGGAGGAGTCTTGTAAACAGGGAAAAGGATTCAGTTCCTCGACCTTCATTAGGAAGACTGGGAACAGATCAACACACATTTTATAAAGAAAATAGATCCTGGAAGCAGGAGGATCCTCAGGTAAAACCCAGGACTCCTCCAAACCCTTTCGTGGCAATAGCAGAGCCTCTGGTAACAGCCACACTAAGAAATTAAAAACTGGAATTTTTAGTGGGCACAGGAACCAATTATTCAGTATTAAATACCCTGCAAGGGAAGTTAAGCGATGCCTTCATCACAATTTTTGGTGCCACTGGAACTCGTGAACTGCTCTCCTTTTTCAAACCAGCTAAGTTCAAAGTAGGAAAATTATAAATAGCCCATCAATTTTTGTACCTGCCCAACTCTCCAAAACCATTATTAAGGAAAAACTTACTGGGAAAATCGAATGGAAAAATCAAGTTTCAGGAAGGAGACTTTCAGATTAAAATCCCTATGTCTAAATATGTGGAAAGTTCTATTTTTATATGACACCGACTTCCCAATCTGAGCCTATTTCAAAGGAAATTAAGGATGTATTAATCTCCATTGTGTGGGCCAGGGAGATTCCTGGAAAATCAAAAAGAGCAGAACCTGTGAGACTCAAAATAAAATCAGACACAGGCCTGGCCAGACAAAACCAATGTCCTTTAAAATCAAAACATTGAAAAGGCTCATTACCTATCATTAAAAAAACTTTTAAGATACAGGTTGTTGGTGAACTCAAATTTTGCCAGTCAAAAATGTTAATAGTGAAGATTATCAGTTAGTACAAGACTCAAGAGCAATTAATAAAATTTCTAACTAACCCAAAAATTGCTGACTAACCCAAACCACTCATAACCACACTAAAAAAAAAAAAAAAAAGTAAACAAATAAATAAATAAATTTGGAATTTAAATCCTAACAGATTTAAAGGAATTTCAGATTACTGGTCCACCCTTTATATGGACTTTTAAAACTGCCAATAAAGACTTTATTATATGGCCTGATGATGCTGGAGCTGCTTTTAAATGACTTCAAAAGCACTAATGAGGCCTCCAGCTTTGGGCTTCCCAGATCCTGGGAAATCTTTTGAATTTTTCCCTTATGCCAAGGATAGCCTAGCTGATTGTGAGCAGTCACAGCTACGGAGCTGCAGAGTCAGATATTAAACCAGAATATAGAGCAAAAATGTGTCAGTTAATCTAAGCATTATGTTCTAAATCTCACCCTGATGGATGGGCAGTCACCCCTACTGGCCAAGTAGTAGTTCCTGAGAAAATAAAGTAATGATAGAGGCTATTAAATGTAGTAAATCCCCTGGAGATTATTGGCAAATTGACTTTACAGAACTTTTCTGCAAGGAGAGCTTGCAAATATCTTTTGGTCTTAGTGGGTCCCTTTTCTGGGTGACCTGAAGCGTTTCCCTGCTGCACCAACCTGGCAAAAGAAATCGTGAAAATATTGCTAAATCAAATATTTCCATGCTTTGGAGCTCCTCTAGGAATGTCATCAGACAGAGGGTCTCATTTTATAGCAGCAATAGTGGGACAAGTGAGCAAAGCCTTGAGAATTCAGTGGGATTTACACACTCCATGCTGGCCACAAGCCAGTGGAAAGGTAAAAAGAATGAATTGTACTATTAAACTTAATTATTATCCCCAACCAGAATAAAAATGAGGAAAAAAATTTAATAACCTTGAAACTAAGGTGTTGCTCATATCTGTAAGATGTATCTCAATAGTCCACCAAAATCTTTGTTCACCGAAAACACCTTTAGAGTTTCACGAAAATTCCTATGATGAAAATTTAAAGCAGCTAAAATATTAAATGTAATTAATTGCTGGATAAGTTCTCAAAAAATGTTGGAAAGAATGAAGCTCTACAGAACCACATGGCCTTAAGGAATAATGTGCTATCATAGGGCAAGGACGTTGCACTTACATCGGGGATGAGTTTGAAGCCCAGCAGACAAAAATCAATAGAAAAAGCAAGGGAAGAGTGGCAGAAAGAAGAAAACTCTTTGATGAGATTGGCTTAATTCATGGCTACCAAATTGGAGAGTGCTACAAAATGCATTTGTGCCAGTCCTTTGTGACCATTGTAGAGTGTTTACTGGTTTGTGTTTATTGTTAGAGTTGTTGTAACACTTTGTGCTGAAGCACGAAGTGTTGAGACTTGTCTAAAAGAGACAGAGTCTCAAGAAAAAGGGGGAATTCGACAAATAACAAAGAGAATAAAATTTTTCAGCTCCCCTCAAGTTGCTGAGAGAGAGCAGAGTCATTTTTCACGTGTTCATTTCAGGTGAGTGTGAGAGGAGGCTGCAGCTCCCACATTGCCAGCATTCCATGAAATGGAATTCCATGAATGGAAAGCCACGTTTGGCTCTGCAGAGACCCATGAAGCACCAGTCAGTTTAAGCAAAGTCTCCATGACACAAAACAGGCAATTTTTTGGCAATGCCCTTCATAAAATATTTTGCAGTTGGAACAACAGGAGATGGAAAAAGCTTTGAGGTAATTAAAAACTGTGATTTCTGACTGAGATCACAGAGAAAAGTCAAGTATAATATCACACAAAAGGACTTGACATAAGACCAGAAAGATTTGTTTTGATGCAAAATGGGGATGGGAGGGGGATGGCTCAGAGGTGAGGAGACAACACCAGGGTGATTTAATCCCCTGATACAGAAACTTCAGTGCTCCAAGGAACTGCCCAGCCTGTGCTAATATAAAATGGTTCCAAATTCTTCCTCTTCACCTGCAAACAAGTGCCACCCTGGATTTCAGCCTTCTGATTTTGTTTCCTTTTTTGCTATGGAGTCTCTCACACATTTTATATAAACAAAGTAGTGTTTCTGTAACTGTCTCTCTTGTTTTCATTCCATTCCTGATAGAAGAGGTTTTTGTTGAACTTCTACCTGAACCAGTGGAATTGGAGAGGAGAAGATCTCACTACCCAATCCACGAGGTTTCAGAAAAATGTATAAGAAGCAGTGAAAAATTAAAGCCTTCTCTTTTTTTCTGTTCACATTCACTGTGTGTGTGTATGTGCTCATTTCGTGTTCTCTAGTAACAAACAGGAACTGAATGGATGATTTTGAAAGAACAATGGCCTTGGCCAGAGGAAGCAGCCTGTGTCTCTGTCACCCCCTTCCCTTGGAGTTCACTCAGTAAAGATAAGGTTGGATGGGGCTTGGAGCACCCTGGGATAGTGGAAGGTGTCAGGGAGGTGGAACTGGATGATGTTTAAGGTCCTTTCCAACCCAAACCTTCCATGATTCCATGGTTCTGGCTTATCTGGATGGATTATACAGCTGGGGAGGCAGGGGCAGCTGAGACACCAAACTGGGGTGCTCCTGGTGTGATCTGGGCCCTGCCCCTTCCCCAAATACCTCTGTGAGCAATGGCAAATGTTCCAGGTGAGGAAAAAAGAGCTCCATTCCTACCACTTCCAGACAAACCCAAATCTGCCTTTTGATGATTAAGCTGATGAGAAAACCTGTTCAGAACCAAAGGAGACTTTGCTTCTTATCAAGGCCCTCAATCCCTCCACAGGGAGCTGCTGGGAAAGGATGCAAGGACACGTGTGCCACTTGCAAAACTTCTAAAATATGGTTTACAATTTGCAAACATTTGCATTGCCCTGCTGTGAGTGTTTCTGTGGTTATGTGTGTGTACAAGTTGTGCTGCTTCACGCATGGGCTGAAACAGGAAGAAATCTGGTTCTAGAAAGGCAAAATGGTAAAGGTGAGAGGCTGCTTTTAAAGTTTTTTTAGATCTGTTACCAATGCTGGGGAAAAAAAGTGAATAATGGTAATGTTATATTAGTCAGATTCTACTGAAATCTTGTAAAATGGTTGCTGTGTGTTACGGCATTTTGCTCATGAATGGTTGTGAAAAGGATTTCATGGGTTTTAATTGCTCTCAATTGTTTCCTTAGTTCAGAGCTTGGTTTGTACATGTTCTGGAACTCTTGTCACAGAGGAATATCAGACTCTCAAATAGTCTCATGTGAGCTGGTAACCCAAACAAACCTCTTGTGTGTGTCCATTGCCAACCTCAAAACACCATCCTGTCCTGAAAACACAATTCAGGATATTCATGTATTCCTTCCAGGCCACTGAAGAATGTGAGTACAGATGCAGAGCAGATTTTTGTATGATCTTTTGTATATACATATATATATATATATATATATGTGTGTACAATCTCACACAATTTTACATAGGTATTTAACCAATGCAGTTTTAAAGTTAATTACAAGACTACTGTGAGCTATAAATACAAGAAAAAAACAAATCTGAGGAATACTCTGTTTAAGGATTAAGTTAATTTAAATATAAGTGCCAAAACTAATGTGAACTTTTGAAATATTTTCAAAATTCATTAGTGAATCATTGCAAAAATGCATTTCACTGTGGGGGGAATTCTAGTAAACCAAGACTCCAGTTCTACTTGCTCCATGCTTTTAAGAATCACTGAAGTTAATGGGACCATTCTCATGGGTAAAATGAGCTGGATTTGCTTCCAGGAACACCTGGCTGGACTTTCAAATGAACTTAAGTCCTGAAATGCAAAACCTTTGACTGCCTGGAAAGGGGAATTTGAGCAAAAGGAAGGCACTAACATGATTTCTACACAGAACATTCCCGGTCAGAAGGCAGAGGTCAAATTCCCATGAAATCTGCAGCTCTGGGCATGGTTAACTTGGTGTGCTGTGTTTTCAGCTGGGGAGCCAGATACAAATCTTTGTTAAGAATGGGGAAGGTGGAAGGAGATGCCTTTCCCCCTGGGAGAAATTGCCTCATCCTAGCACTCTAAAATAGTAGTTGGTGGATCTGTGGGTTCCTGGAATGAGCAACTGAAGCCTTAAACTCCTCTCACCAGGTTAATTTATGGAGATGTGTAATATTCTGGCACTGTAAGGTTTTTGGGTTTGCTTTGATAATTTTACTCTCACTCAAAATTTGTATTAGGTTTATAGCCAGATGTGCAGCTCATTAATCTGTGACAAGGTTAAATGAGAGAACTTTGTTGTTATTGTTTGGATCTTTCTCACTTAAAGAGGGGGATAGGACCAACCCCCTTCTCACCTCAGCGTGAGTCACTCAAACTCTGCACAAGCTGAAACATCCAAATAATGTGACCCACTGCTGCTTTGGTTTTTTTCTTGTCTTCAGAGCAGCTGACCCCGCTTCAAAAATGTGACTCATGGCCCCTCCAGCAAAAGGATCAGGAGCAGTCTCTGGGCTGGTGCAAGAGCCCCGCAGGGCACAAAGGTGATGAAGATGAGAAGAACCTGGCTGGGTGTGCCCCTTGGACACCTGCTGGCTCTGGGACACAGGCACAAATGGAGAAACATGGTATTTAAAACAAAAAACCCCAGCCCCCATCATTGTTATTCTCTGCCCTCTGACATGGATACATAATCTGCTCCTTCTCTGGCCCTGGTGGGTCTAAACTTGGTTTGTAGGATGCTGAAAATGGGGAGGAGGTTTGAAGCATCAGCCTGGGTGTCAGTGGACATGCTTGTGTGGATTTCTGAGGACACACTGGCTTGGAGGGCAGATTCAAGTTAAGCCCAAGTGTGAATCTGCCAGCAGAACATCTCGTGGGGGTGATAGGAGGAGAATCACCTGGGTGAGTGTCCTCAGACAGGCAGCTTTCAGTTAGAGCTGACCTGCCTTTAAATTCCTGTGCAAGGAACTGGGAGCAGAGCACTGAGAGGAAGCAGAGATCATTTTTATGGATGTGCTGTTCCTTCTTGTTCCTTCCAGATGGATCTCAGAAAGTTCAGGCTGTTTGTCTGCCTGGTTGGGCTCAGCAGCGCCAGCTTCTGGGTTCTGTACAACTGGATGGAGTTCTGCGTGTCCTGTGAGAACAGCCAGGGTTACATATTCCCCAGGGAGACCTTCAGGAGGCTCGAAGGGAACTTCTCACAGCTCCCAGACATCGACTGCCACAGGGACCCTCCTTTCCTCGTCCTGCTCGTGGCATCCTCGTGCCAGCAGGTGGATGCCAGGATGGCTATCCGGCACACCTGGGGCGAGGAGAGGGAGGTGGCTGGGAAGCGCCTGGTGACATTTTTCCTCCTGGGAAGCCCCGTGGATCCCAGCCAGCAGGCTGACATCATTGCAGAGGGCCAGAAGTACAGAGACATCATCCAGAAGAACTTTACAGACTCCTATTACAACCTGACCCTGAAGACCATGATGGGAATCGAGTGGATTCACCGGTTTTGTTCCCAGTCCAGCTTTGTGATGAAAACTGACACAGACGTGTTTGTCAATGTTTTTTACCTCACTGAGCTGCTTCTGAGGAAAAAGAAGACTGTTGGATTCTTCACAGGCTTTTTAAAACTGCACGAGTACCCCATAAGGACAAGAGGAAGTAAGTGGTATGTGAGTAGGAAGGAGTATCCAGGAACGACCTACCCACCCTTTTGTTCCGGGACTGGATATGTTTTATCCAGCGACGTAGCCAGTCGGATCTACAACATTTCTGAGAGTGTTCCATTCATTAAACTGGAGGATGTGTTCATAGGGCTGTGCCTTGCCAAATTAAAAGTTCGGCTGGAGGAGCTTCACTCGGAGCAGACGTTTTTCCCGGAAAGGATCAGGTTCTCTGTCCCTCGCTTTAAGAAAATTGTGACATGCCATGAAATAAAACCATCAGAGCAGCTGAGCTACTGGAGTCGCCTGGTGGCAGGAAACCCAGGAGAAGTGCTCTAGCACCTTCCCTGCTCCACTCAACAAACTGAAATTCTCTGCTTTTACAGGGCTGCTCCTGACTCCAGCAAACTCCCCATTAACTCCAGCTCCATCAGGTTAAAGACTTTTAAAAATGGTCATTTTAATCACAGGATCAGAGAATTGTTAAGGTTGGAAAAAACCTCCAAGATCAATGAGTCAAACCTTTGCCCAAACACTACCTTGTCAACTAAAACAGAGCCCTGAGTGCCACGTTGTCATTCCTTGAACACCTCCCAGGGCAGCCCCTTCCAGTGCTTAACCACCATTTCTGGGAAAAAATTCCCTATTTCTGCCCAAGAACACGCAAACCTCTTTCTCTCCCTTTCACTCCCACCTCTGTGCATCCCTTCTCTACACAAGTTACAGTTATTATATATATATATTTTTTTTTTCCCAAAAACAATCATGCCTGCTAACCTGCCCTCCAAATCTTGCTGCCAGAGGCCTGGGAACATTTCTGCAGTGCCAAACAAAAAGCCAAAGCACTTTTGTTCAGAGAAAAAAAGATTTGCACCATCTCCCTGGTGCCCCTTGATAAATTACTGCACCCATTTGTGCAGGCAAGTCAGGAATGATATTTGTAGCCATCAGGATGCTCCCTCCTGGCAGAGGAAGCCGCAGTGCTGCCCTTGCAGCCAGCTCTGTGTGAGCTGAGCTGCAGCCTGGCACAGATCCCTCCTTCAGTCTACACCAATTTGTTCTCGCAGAGATGGTAGAATTTGCCCACGCAGTGCTCTTGGGACACCCTTGGGCACTGCAGGTCACCTGGTGGATGTGTAAAGGCTGCTGCAGCTGTTCCCTTGTGTGTGCTTCCTGCTGAAAATAACCCGTGGTGGAGCCGGTGGAGGGTGTCCTGATCTTCCCACTCAAATAGACACTGGGGACATCTTTTGTACTTGTGTCTCCCTTTGATTGCCTGAGAGCTCCTGTGAGTGGTTTGCCAAGGCTAAACTAGAGTCACTTATGGTGATTTAGACTTTTTTTTCCAATGAGAAACTGTGTGTGTGAGGGAGAAGACAGGAGGATTTTTATCTTTTAAACAAGACCTAGTGAGGAAATGTGCTCAAGTAATCATTGAGGCTGGGAGCCCTATTTCTTATTCCATCCCCAAGCAAAGCCTCATGAAATCTCTGGGATCATTACAAGTTTCAGAGATAAGGAGCAGGCTCCTTACACAGCAGATGCTGTGAAAAGTACTTCAGGGCTCTGAGGAGGGAGAAAGGAGTTCAGAAACCCTCTCTTTCACAATGGTCCCGTTTGATTTTCCTGCAGGCACAGGCAAGGTCGGTGTTACCAGCACGGAATGCCTCTAATGTCTGTGTGAAGTGTTTTTTCCAAAAAGCAGTAAAAGTGGAGCGGTTCCCAAGGGGAGCTGAGAGGATCTGACACCCAGCATGGTAAAAGCATGGGAGAATGACAGGAAAATAGATTTTATTATTTTGGTGTTATTTGTTTTTATTGTTTCTTTTCTTTGCGTTGAAAAGAAGGATTCTTCTTTCTTTCTTTTCAAATCCTTCTTGGCAAGGGTTTCCCAGGTATCTCGTTTTACTTGCCTGTGTCTGAAAAGCAGGATAAATATTTTCAGCAGGAAAATCCTGAGAAATGTTTAATAATGGTCACAATATATTATTTATTTTCTTCTGGTGTAGAGTAACCTGAGATCATGCACTTCTTTTTGACCACTGATGATGGAAGAAACAATGTTTATTTGTTTGTCAGAAGAATAGCCTTCTTCATTTTAAGATTCTTTAATAAATTTTTATAAATAATCAAAATATTTAAACAGCTCAATTTTACTTAAAATTCAGCTATTTTCTGAATACTTTTGCCACCTTCAAAAAGTGTGATGAGTCAGACTGATAAAGCCAAGAATATCTTTTTAATCACAATTCTTTCCATGTAATAGGCAGAAATATCTTTCACCATTCATTGCTCTTGTGCCCAAGGTGCAGACTGGCTATTCCTTTAATTTATGGAAAAATGGTGAGGGGAAAGGAATGTTTCCTGGTCAGTCCTAGCTCCATGTCTTGAGGGGTTGAGGTCTGTGAGCTGGGACAGCATCATCAGCCTGATGTTCTCATTCTCAGAGGTTATAATATAGTCATAAGTCATAATAATATAATAAGGAAATAATCCTGCAGGCAGTTGAAGGTCTCCCTTCCACCTCTGTGCCTGGTGCCAGCAGTTTGTGGCTTTGCATCAGCATAAAAAAGTCACCCTTGAGGACCAAGTCCTGCTCGACCTCTTGGCTGTGGCTTTTATTGGAGTTCAGGAGTGCTCCCAGTTCCTTGAATCCAGCTGCTGACTGGGAAGATGGTGCTGCTCTCAGTCAGTCACTTTTGCAGACTCAACCACTGCATTTTTGGGGCTAAATTCTATTAGGAGGTGTCCCTGCCCATGGCAGGGGGGTGGAAATGGATGATCTTTAAGGTCCCCTCCAACCCAAACCTGACCATTCTGTGAAATCCATCGCGGATGTGCCATTGGGAAAACGGTTTGAGAAACCACCCTGATCCTGTTTCCAGGGAGATGCATTTGTGATTTCAAGTGACCTGTACAAGATGTCTCTGTTGCTGCCTTCAGAATGTTTTGTGCCCACATCAGTCTCTAATGGCCTGACTGTCCATGAGCATCTAATTTGTCAGTGCTGAAGCTCTGCCGAGGAGCAGACGAGTTCAGGTTGCAATGTCAGGGATCCAGGGAGCCTGCTCCTCTCCTCTTTGCAGAGTGGCTTCCCAAGTGAAGGCTTTCACTTGCTGCACAGCATTTTCCTCAACAGAATCATTTTCTTTGTGTAAATTAGAAACTGATCTTGTAACTCACAGAATTGTTTAGGTTGGAAAAGACCTCCAAGTTCACTGAGCCCAACCAGCAACCCCAAAACTGTGCCCCTAAGCATCACATCTGCACATTTTTTGAACACTTCCAGGGACAGTGATTCCACCACCTCCTTTGGCAACCTGTTCCTGTGCTTGGCCATCCTTTCTGTGAAGAAATTTTTAATGTATCAAATCTAAACCTCCCTTGGTATAACTTGGAGCCATTTCATCTTGTTCTGTTGCTTTTTACTTGGGAGAAAAGTCTGACCCCCATCTCACCACACCCTCCTGTCAGGGAGTTGTAGAGAGCAATGAAATCCTCCCTGAGCCTGCTTTTCTCCAGACTAAACCCCTCCCCTGCTCCCAAGGCTGCTTTGAATATATTAATTGAATAATTAATTACTTAAAATATAAAGTTACCCTGCTGGAAAATGTGACTTAAGAAAAAGCAGATGATTGCGTGTAAGGCAAATCCATTTGTTTAAACAAAACCACTGTGCCAGTGAGTTTATATGTATTGGCTAAATTAAATTAGCTTTTGCAGCTGAGGCCTTGGATCATGAATTTTAAAACAATCAAACAGCATTAGTGGCCTTTTGCAAAATTGTATGTATTTTCTCATGAAAGACCATCATAAAATGATCAGAAATGTAACTAGAACTGTAAACACAATACTGCAGTGTACATACACTTATTTTTTAAATTTTGTATAGGCTGATAAAAGAATTAAGGCAATTTGGGGGCAGTTTGTATGTAGAAGTAGAGCACTACCTCAATGTTTTTACGCATTCTGGGTTAGAAGATCATTAAATCAAGGTTTTTTTAATGAATAGCTTTGAAAAGGTCATCTAAAAGTTACTCCACTGCTTCTAAGTAGGTAGGAGTACAGAAATCAGCAGAGCTGACAGTGTCTCAGAGTTGGTTGCATTTCAGCACACTCCATTTCTTCCAAGATCAGCTTTTGGATGCAGAAAAACTAACACAATTTTGTTTCTTTCACAACCCTAATTCGTCAACTAATGTTCTCAGTTTAAATCAGGATTTTCAAGGATTTGGTCTCACAGCTCCTCTGACTCAGCCTTACTGAGGATGTATGACCCTCCCCAGGGACTTCTGAACATAAAGGGTGGATTTTTGTAGTGAAAAGATTTGCCTTACATCAAAGTGGAAGGGGACACGAGGGCTCCTGGTGTGTGCTGGGTGTGACAGGGATGCTGCTCCTCCCAGATGTGTGCAGGTGACAATGCAACATCAACATAAAATGAGTGACAATGTTTGTGTTGTTTGGGTGACAATGCAACATCAACATAAAATGAGTGACAATGTTTGTGTTGTTTGGGTGACAATGCAATGTCAACTTAAAATGTGTGACAATGTCTGTGTTGTTTGCACAGAACACAAGAGCGTTGAGCCAACGGTTCCACGTTTGATATTTTAGTAAAGAATTTTGCTACCACAGATCTGAGTGTGTTCACTCGTCCTTCCGGTTGTGGACGCATCAACGTTTCGGAGTGTAGTCAAGTTAGGGGGCTGGTTCCTTTTCCAGTTAAAATTAGTGTAATTATAGAATTGTTTAGGTTGGAAATTATATTTAAGGTCATCGAGTCCAACCTTTAACCCAGCACTGCTGAGTCCAGCACTAACCCCTGTACCCAAGTGCCACACCTGTACGGCTTCCAAATCCCCCCAGGGATGAGGACTCCAGAACTGCCCTGGGAAGCTGTGCCAGGGCTTGAGTGTTGGAGTCCAGGAAAGGTGGAAAACTTTTCCTGTTCCTGTGAGGGGTCACTTTTCCCCCAGAGCCCCCCAGGTTAACTCAGCTTTCAACCTGAGTCCTCGGAAAAAGCTCCCCTCACTTCTTGGTGAACTGAAAGCATTGAGGGTGTGAAAAAGATTTTTGTTTAGTTTACCACAGAGTGAAGATTTGTAGTTTTAGGTTTTGCTATATATAGTATATGGAGACCAAACATGGAGAATTCAGGGTGTTGGCTCTGGCTTCTTCTTCCCTCTTCTTCCTTCGTCTCCATTTCCTGTGATCCAGTGGTTGGCGGAGGGAACTCAGTGTAGAAGAGACATGTTAATAAAATAAGTAATTATTGGTACTGGAGACAAAATAGAACATGTAGCAATCAATAATTGGGTGATAAAGCTTTAAAAACTGTCCACTCTCAGGAGCTGCAGCCATTGCACTTCTGGAAACAGTAGCAGAAGGTTGTGCTTCTGAGATTTAGATAAGAAATAATAAACAATCCTTGAAACTGCAACAAGAAATCTCACCTCATCTCTTCCTGATATGGGACATTGAAAAGAAAAGAAATAGCTGGGCCAGGGGCCTGCAGGGCCTCATCACTTGAGAACCTTTCTGGGAAGAAATTTTCCCTAATATCCAATCTAAATCTTCCCTGGCTCAACTTGACACCATTTCATCCTAGCACTTGTAACCTGCAGAAGGGCCTGACCATCTCACTGCCCCTCCTGTCAGGGAGTTGTGCAGAGCCACAAGGTCCCCCCTGAGCCTCCTTTTCTCCAGCCTGAGCTCCTTTCCCAGCTCCCTCAGCCCCTCCTGGGGCTCCTCCAGCCCCTTCCCAGCTCCCTTCCCTGCCCTGGACACACTCCAGCCCCTCCAGGGCTCTCCTGCAGGACCCAGAACTGGACACAGCCCTCGAGAGGCCTCTCAGTGCCTGGCACAGAGGGACAATCCCTGCCCTGCTCCTGCTGGACACACAATTCCTCATCCAGCCCAGCTGCCAGTGGCCTCTTGCCCACCTGGGCACCCCTGGGCTCGTGTCCAGCCCCTGTCAGCAGCACCCCCAGGGCCTTTTCCAGCTCTCCATTCCCTCTGCCCAGCCTGGAGCTCCACGGGGTTGGTGTGACCCAAGAGAAGGATCCAGTATTTGGCCTTGTTAAATCCATATCTGAAACCGTTGAATTTTCTTCCCTTCTCAAAAATGACATAGGAAATAGCAGAGGAATTGAAAGAAAAAGACAAATTTAACCACAGGTGATGCTCTTGGGAAGAACAAGAACCAACCTGAAATTATTTCTGCCCCTATTTTCTTTTGTGTGCCTGGGATGGCTCTCATGGTCCTTCTGGAACCTGGAAGTACAGGGCTATTCTCTTATCACTTAAAAGAGAAATGTGAAACAACTGAAGACTGTCAGATTGGTTCCCAAACACAAGCAGTTAAGAACTAAAAACCATAAAGAGAAAAGTTCTCCCTCACTGCCTTTATCTTTTATTTTCTCTTGCTTACATTTCTGATGTATTTTGCTTGGGGTTTTTTTGCAGCTGGACTTAAATTCATTAGTTCATGACAGCAATATAGTCCCTGAAATATCTACAAATATTGCCACAGGACATAGACATATGCAGCACATAGGAGATGGAGCCTGAAAAAGCAGACTACAATTTGCACATGTTCTGGCTTAGCAAATAGAGACTTTTTTCAAAGCCTGGTGATACGGTGGATTTGAGGTTGTTCTTCTAAAGAGTTCACTTAAGTACATTTTCACTGCAAAATGTAATTGGATGATTTCAATGGCTGAGAAATAATGTTTCACATATTCAAAAATTCATTATTTTTGTGGGGAAAAAGAAATAAATCCAAGCCCTTTCTTAGAATCTCTCTGAGTGAACCATGTACACAACATTCCTTGCATTCAGCTAGTGACCTAACCTGACCTCATTTAATTTATGACTTTGGGTGCAGAGACAGAAGCCTGTAATCATCTTGCTGCTCCTCAGGAATCACAGTTACATTTACAATCACACAATCACACTCCACAAACCTCTGTGTACAGCTGGAGGCGCAGAATGCCATAAATTAGTGATGTGGTGTGATTTACACCTCCAGCCCGTGGATTTTCCAGGCAGCTCTAATCCCTGCGTGTTTAATTTAATTATTACTGCTGAAACAGCAGTTGTAAGTAAATGTTTGACTCGAGTACACAAAGGGACCTGCAGCTTTTACACATGTCGCTGCTCGTAAAGGTTCAATGGGGGAATTAAAGAGCAGAGAGAGAGCTGAGCTGTGAGCAGGAGGAGGACCTGGTGTGGGAGTGATGCTGCTGGGTCCTGGCAGGGTGAGAAGGGGGTAGAACAGCTCAGGGTGAGAGGATGAGAAGCACCTCAGCCCATTTTGGGGATGTCAGCCCTTTATCCTGAGGCTGAGGCCTGAGGGTGTGACTCGCAGGAGGTTTCCTGCTGGAGATTGAGTGATGCTGCCATCAGCAACTTCGCTGAGCAAAGAGGAAAGGACTGGAAATACCCTTTAAATATGTCAGTCTTTACTATATCCTTGAGATCTTTCAGTACTCACTAGTTCCCTCAGCTTTTAGGGGATCTCATTTTGTGTACAAGCGTTGCAAAGGAAATGACCGAATAGAACCATGGAATCAGAGAGGTTGTGTTGAAGGGACCTTTTAAAGGTCATCTAGTCCAACTCCCTCTGCCATGGGCAGTGAAATTTTCAACTCAGAGCCCTGTCCAGCCTGGCCTTGAGTTTTTCCAGGGATGGGGGATCTACCCCACTCTGGGCTGGGTGCTGTTTTTCACCACGCTCATCATAAAAAACTTCTCTCTAACATCTAGCCTAAACTGACCCTCCTTTGGTTTAAAGCCATTACTCCTTGTCCTATCACTACAAGGCCTTGTAAAAAAATCCCTCTCCAGCTCTCTTGTAGCCCCTTCAGATAATGAAAAGGTGCAATAAGGTCTCCCTGGAGATCTCTCTTCTCCAATCTGAACAGCCCCTCAGCCTGAATATCAGAATAAAATTCACTGCTCCTCTACAGGGGAAAGCCAAAATACAGCAGTGATTCTGCCACATGAAGAGAAATTGAATATCTGAAACCATCTCTGCCAGAGCTGTACAGTGTCTTACTGAAAAAGGGCAGCTTTCAGTCACAGACCTGGTATCACAAACAGTGCAGAGGAGACATTGATTTCCAAAAAAAGAACCTCTGCCATTTCTGCTTGGTGATCTTAACTGAATGCCCAAAGGGAGCAGCAAGATGCCAGTCACAGGGATGTATTTCATGAAAATGCAAAAGGGAAAGAGCTCTTCCAATATCACACCTACTGTTCTGGTGCCAATCTGCTCTCTCATCACGGTGCTGTCACTCTGGACCATGCCTGCAGGCCACTTGGGGAATATTCACTAATATTCTATTTTCAGAGGTCTGAGTATGAACGTTCCTCATAACTGGCAGCCCTCGCAAAATCATCAGGAAAAAAAGAAAAGCTTGGGGGTGTTGGACAAGATGATCTTCAGGGGTCCCATCCAACCCTAACAATTCCATGTGATTCTGTGTGAAAAGGGGTTTAATTCCATAGCCCCAAGGTAAGTTTCCTGGGAAGACCTGTGGGATTTGCAGTCCTGGACGCAGTGTTTGTGTGCGCACACCTCTGACAAAGCTGCTGTCCATTTGTTCATCTGATGTGTCCAGAGCTGGACTTACTGTGCTTGCTAGAGGCAGGTGTTGAGCACCAGTTTTAAAGGAGCTCTGGATAGATTTGCACTTTGCCTGAACTCCTTGAAAAATCTCATTTTCCATGCAAGCCTCAGGAAGAGTCTAAAAACCATGACCTTAAGCAATAATGAAACATGTAATTGTGATTATGAGTGTAGAGAATAATGTTTCCATTTCCTTGGCACATTATCATGCATTGAAAAGTTCTTTAGAATAAACTGAAGGATAACCAGAGCAATTAAAGCTGTTTGAACCAGAGACAAAGCATTTCTAAACCTAAAGAAAATGTTGCCAGGGGAACTGATGTATTAAAGAGCACTAAAAATTTCCTTCTCAGATTTACACTCCCTCTGACAGCACCAAAGCTGCATCTTCTGTCATTCTGTGATAAACTTTCTTACCTCATCTTGCCTGAGCTGTGTGATGAATGTCTTCATCTACCTCCCCTGAACGATGACATTTTCATTTTTCCAGCTACAACTCACTGGGGTTTCAGTGCTGAAGAGGAGAAATGCACCTGGCAGAGAAAGAACATGGAATGTTGTTCACAAGGAGTGCTGGCAGGAAAGGACTGGAGAGCAACATTCCAGTTGTGCAGATTTATTCAGGCCAAACAAAAACTGCAAGGATATTCGTGCCAAAAAAAGTGTTTAATCCTGTGGCCTCCTGGGTGTGAAAGTCCCGAAGAAGATTATGTCCAAAGCTTTTCTCATTAAGGGCCCGCAGCAATTCCACACAGAGCTATGGCTTTATTATAATCAGCAAGGAAAAAAAGGAAAATAAATAAGAGAAAAAATCAGATGAGTTAAATTGGTGTCACAAAGTTTTGGAGAATTTATCCAAGCCTAGATCCACAGTAGCATAATTTCATGAATCTTTACATCAAAGCAAAGATTACCTGACTTCTTTGGAAAGAGTTAAAACAGGATTTGTCAGATTGATGGGAAGCATCCTGGTGGGATTGATCTCAGCGACTTTTGCAGTCTAAACCAGAAAATCCAGTCCAGCCCAGGCTTTCAGACTCCTCTGGAGTCAAAAAAAGGAGGGAGACAATGGGGCAAAATGCACGTCAATGTTCACAAAGGTAACACGAAAAGGAAACGGCCCAGCCCTGTTATTTCCAGAGCTTTTCCTCTAAGCTTCTGATTAAGGAAAAATGTGGCTACATTAAAAGATTCTAAAAAACCTGTTAGAGACAGAGAGGGGTCTGTGTGTCTCACATGGACTTCTACAGGTAACATTAGCAAAATCTGTTTTGAATGAGAAACATGACTTGCAGAGCACCAAATATTTTGGCGAACAGTAGAAGAAAGGAGCAAGAGCATAGAAAAAGGAAAAAAAAAACAGAAGCAGAGTTGGAAAAGTTATGGTTTAGCTTTTCTTTGGCCTGATTTGCTACTGGAGAGCAACTTCTTCCTGTCAGCAGAAAGATAGAGACAGCTAATCCAGTCACTAGGGCAGCTTTCCTCCTGCCTTTGTCTTTTCTAGGCGTTTCAATTCCCATGCTCTTCATGAGAGAAAAGAACATTTATTTCTTCGATTGGGAGCCATTTCTCAAAATCCTTGTATTGGTCACACTTCCTTTCAAGCTCATTTTCATGAAGAAATGAAGAATTTTGTTCCTGTTGCTAGCACCGACCTCAAATCAGCTTTAAGCAGTAAGTGGCTCCTCTCTGCTGTTTTAGTGCTCACACCATCTGATTATATTCTCTTTGACTCAGCTAAATAAACCAAAATACAGAATGGAACTGTAGGGCTCGTTGATTTTACAGATGAAGGTGTCTAAATGCTGTTTATTTTCTATCATAGATAAATAGAATGAGTTGGAAATGACATTAAAAATCATCTTGTTCCAACTCCTCTGCCATGGCAGGGACACCTTCCACTGTGCCAGGCTGCTCCAAGCCCCAATGTCCAACCTGGCCTTGGGCACTGCCAGGGATCCAGGGGCAGCCACAGCTGCTCTGGGCACCCTGTGCCAGGGCCTCCCCTCCCTCACAGGGAGGAATTTTTTCCTGTTATCCAATCCAAACCAACTCTCTTTCAGTTTGAAACCATTCCCATCATGAAAATTTGTTCCCAAACCCAGAAATTACACTCGTGCCCCAATGGCAGTGACAGAAGGTTTCACCGAGTGAATCCCAGGAAGTCCATTTCCCTTGGAGCTCCTTGCGTGGGATTGCACAGCAAGCTGTGCAGACATATGTTCCAGCCTTACACACCCCAGAACAAAGAATGTGGGGGGTTTCTTAGGAGTTCACAGTGTACACACCATCCAGAAATGGGTTTGGAAGGGTTGGGGGGAGGGGGGAAAAAAAGGGAGAAAATCCTCCTACTCACCAGCAGAAGAAGGAAAAATTGGAAAGAAGTGTCTATGGGAAATGAGGCCTTAAATGGCTCCCTAGAAACAGAGACTAAACAGGAATAAAGGAATAAAGGAAGGATTGATTTGAAAGGCCTTCAGAGGTACACTCTGGGCTCCAGAGGGTCCTGCCTCAGTGCATCCCAAAATGGACAATGACAGCTCCCGAGTTCTTCCCACTTTGATAGCAGCATCAATTGCCCAAGCAGAAGCCAGGCAAGGATGGAATTTGCCCAAGCTTGCCCCCCTCTCCCCAAGATGAAGGTTTGCAGTTGTTGGGCCCAGGAGGGTCTGGGTGTCCTTGGAGAGCGAGCTGGAGAGGCTTTGTTATGTCAGTGTGAGCATGAGAGAACAGCACTGAACGAGCTCCAGGGAACTGCAGAGTTACACTGGGCACTGCAGGGTTGGGAACATAGATTTAAAACCTAAGGCATCATACTGGAGTGGGAGGTAGGACTCTGCCTGGTGTGCAGGCTGGTGATTCACAAAGTGACCAAAATGCTTTTCCATTTAAATCAGAGTGGCAAACTTAGGACCTGCTCTTTGGACATCATGAACAGGGGTAAGGTTGTGCACGTTGTTCTCAGAGGTTGGGGACTCAGATGCTTCACCACACCTTATCCCAACTCCATCCTAACCCAAGGTTTTACTCATCCCAATATCACGGTTCATTAGGAAAGTGAAAGGAAGGAAGGAGCAGACAAGGGCAGTGATAAATAATTAATAAAATATCAATGCACATGCTGGTCTTTTCTAACGCAAATATTTTTGTCCTGGATGTGAACCTCAGAGCAGCTGAAGCCTACCTGAAGAGCAATTAGAGAGATGACAGAGCCAATCTCTCCTCAGTAGTGCCCAATGATAGCTTTGTAAAAGTTTTCAAAGCAGCTATTATCCTTTCCAAAGCATTTCTATGAAGCATTATCTTGATTAATTCAGGCTGAAAATTCATTTTAACCTTCTGCACTTTTCCTGCTTGGGCAACCAGAGATGGAATGTGCTCATTAGATGTTATTTATCCCTTTTCTTGCTCTGGCTTTATTCAGACACACCTGTATGGAAAGCATTTTAAAGATACTGTTATTTAAGTTGGTGGAACAAGAGTGTGAGATTTTAGACTTTAAAAAAGAAGGTGTTTGTAAAGTCAAGGAAATGGTAACAAAAAATTGTAAGTGGTCAAAAACCCTCTTCCTGCAGGTTTCATAGCTATTTCTTTTAACAAGTCAGGGTGATATTTTTTCTAATAAGGCAAAGTTTTTAAAACTTATTTGCAGAAATTTTTCACAATTCCCCAAACTGAATGATTCATTTCCCTTTGCTGAATTGAACCTTTCCAATTTGAGTCACTGTGGCATTAATTTCTACTTGCTACTGTTATTGTGCTTAGTAGGAAATACAGTGCAGGGAAGTTGTAAGTCCTTTTATGCTGTTTAAGCTTCCTGGCGGATGGACACATCATAAAAATCTCCTGATGTGTCACACCAGTTCAGCTCACTGACCAACAATGGCATAAAATGCAGGATGCAGTTCTTGGAGGAAGACAAAGGCTGTAAAAACATCTCACAAGGCAGCAGGGAGCACACACAACCCTCTCAGTCTCCTGGAGCCACCAGGAGGAATTTCTTCAGAGGAAAGGTGACTAAACACTGGAAAGTGGAGTCACCATCCTCAGAGGCGTTTAAGGAAAGGCAGGACTCAGTGCTCTGGTCTGGTGTTGGAACTCTGGAAGCTTAGAATTTTCAATTCTCTGTGCTAGAAAGGCACTGATCCACAAGAAAACACCACATTTGATCTGAGGCCTTGGGATAGGCTACCAAAATTGAGTGATAACATTAAAATCACATGTGTTAGTGTGAATAGAAGGTGTGGTGTCACAGGGGGAAAAATGTGAGGTTTAAGGTTTTGGAATATAATAATACATATAATTACATGTGTCAAGATGGATTTTTTAGGTTGGCAACTGGATGCTTCTTTTTTGCTTTCTTCTTCCTTCTTCATGGGTTTAGATGGTGTCTTGTAATTGGATAAGAAAATCTGCACTGCTGAACTTAGGGGTTTGAGTATTGGGTTAAAAATGAAAATAATTTAGGTGTCAACTCATTATTGGACAAATTGTCCTTGAAAAATCTTTGCAGAGCTAGAGAAATGCAATTATAGCCTCGTTCCACCTTGTTAGCAGAGCTCACAGTTCCTAAGGCTGTAGCATGGATAAGAACTAATAAACAACTGAGTCCAAACAAGAACAAACTGCACCTCCTGTGCTCAATCCCAGCTCACAGGAAGTGAGGGTAAGAGGCTGGAAAAGAAGCCAACACCCCAGCAGTCTGGTTGACAAGGTGATGTTTGGGCAAAGGTTGGATTTGATGATCTCAGAGGTCTTTTCCAACTAACTGATTCTGTGACTCTCCCCAGTGATGCCACAGCTGGATCCATTGCTGCCCTGGGCCTTGTGCCCTGGCTGGGCACCTCATTTTTACAGGCAAAAGATTTGCCTGCAAAGTTTTACTAAACAACTTTTACAGAGAATTGTCTCCAGCCCTGCCCCATCTCCTTCAGCTGCAGACTGGGCCCCTGGATGCTCCCTGGACTTAGCTCAGCCCCTCACCCTGTCGAGGATGGACCGTGGCTGTGGGTGACAGTGACCATTGGCAAGGGCGTGGCTGGCACAGGCACTTCTGTGTCACTGTTGAGACAGATCACGACACACATATTCACTTAACAACTTCAGGAGATGGCAGGAAAGCTCTATTTTAATTATCACATTGCCTTCTTTTATACAGTTCTGAGGATTACATAGTTTCAAGGCACAACAGATCAGACCCAACCAATCACCACTCCCCAAAACTGAACACACAATAATCACACAGCATGTTTTTCTAACTGTAATTCAGCCATGCCTCTTTCCCACAGACCTTCTCCAGCCAAAGTAACAGGCCTAAGCCATGATTTTACAAAGGCAACAAGGCCTTCATTTTACAAGGTTTTTACCTAAACACCATACTTCTGCTCTCTGCCACACTGCCTGAAGCATTTTAACAATGGGATGTGCTCCAGCCTCCAGGCACATCACACTCACCTATGCCATTATAACAGGGGGAAATTGGCACCACTTCACTCACCTGTATCACTGTAACAGGGGACATCCGTTCCAGGTACTATTGCACTTAGCCTGTGTCATTATAATGGGGGAAACTGGCACCATTGCACTCACCTGTGTCATTGTAACAGGGGAAATTGGCACCACTGCACTCATCTGTGTCATTATAAGAGGGGATATCAATTCCAGGCACCACTGCACTCACCTGTGTCATTGTAATGGGGGAAATCGGTGCCAGGCACATCACACTCACCTGTATCAGTGTAACAGGGGAAATTGGCACCATTACACTCACCTGTGTCATTATAATGGGGGAAATTGTCCCCATCACACTTACCTGTGTCATTCTAACAGGGGAAATCGGTGCCAGACACCATCACATTCACCTGTGTCATTATAACAGGGGAATATCGATTCCAGGCACCATTGCACTCACCTGTGTCATTATAATGGGGGAAATCAGTGCCAGGCACATCACACTCACCTGTATCATTGTAACAGGGGAAATTGGCACCACTGCACTCATCTGTGTCATTATAATGGGGTAAACTGGCACCTTTGCACTCAGCTGTGCCATTATAACAGGGGACATCCATTCCAGGCACCACTGCACTCACCTGTGTCATTCTAACAGGGGAAATCGGTGCCAGACACCATCACATTCACCTGTGTCATTATAACAGGGGATATCGATTCCAGGCACCATTGCACTCACCTGTGTCATTGCAACAGGAGAAACTGGCACCTTTGCACTCAGCTGTGTCAATATAATGGGGCAAATTGGCACCATCACCATTGGCATCATCCCCTGGGTCACTGTAACAGGGGCAAACTGGCACAATCACGCTCACCTGTGTCAGTGTAACAGGGGAAATCGGCACCATCGCACTCACCTGTGTCAGTGTAACAGGGGAAATCGGCACAATCACGCTCACCTGTGTCAGTGTAACGAGAAATCGGCACCGTCGCACTCACCTGTGTCAGGGTAACAGGGGAAATCGGCAGCACTGCACTCACCTGTGTCAGGGTAACAGGGGAAATCGGCACCATTGCACTCACCTGTGTCAGTGTACCAGGGGAAATCGGCACCATCGCACTCACCTGTGTCAGTGTACCAGGGGAAATCGGCACCATCGCACTCACCTGTGTCAGTGTACCAGGGGAAATCGGCAGCACTGCACTCACCTGTGTCAATTTAACAGGGGAAATCGGCACCATTGCACTCACCCGTGGAAGTCCCTGCCCACCTGGAGGCCCGGAGCCCTCTCCCCTTGCCGTGCCCGTGTCCCTCCCGGCCCTGCCGTGCTCCGCCGGGGATGAGGCTCGGGCAGCCTCGCCGCTGCCGGGCCGGGCTGGGCCGGGCCGAAGTTTGCTCCGTGTGTCAGCGGCCGTGCCTCACTTCCTCCCCAGGGCCCGGTTAAACATTGACAGGCGACAGGGCGGAGGAAGGGAGAGGCCATCCCTGCGTGTCACGGGACGGTGCCAGGCACGGCCTGCAGCGAGAGACAGCTCGGAGCGGCCTCCCTTCCCTCAGGGACGCCGGCACCTGAGGGACCTTTCCTTGGGACGGCAGCTGAGGGCTGGCCCGCGATCCTCGCTTGGATGGCCTCCAGCCTCCTGTGAGAGCCGGACCTGTCGTCAGAGGGAAGGCGGTGGGAGATCACAGCACCGGGGATGTGATCGAGGTAAACGCTCTGCAGCCTTTATTTGCTTCCCAGCAGACGGAGCTGGTGGGTGAAAGATAATTTAACCCTTGTCCCTGCTCCTGCCTCAGCAGGGAGCCTGCCCTGGGGTGGCAGGGGCGTTTTGTGGCTCTGTCTCCTTATTCTGCTTCCTGGCATCTGGGGTCAGTGTCCCTTGTGGGGTGTCCAAAGCATCCAAGACCCTCTCTGGACTCTGTCTGGAGTGATATTATTGTTGTTATTGTCCCCTACCTGTGTCGCAGATGAGGGAGAGAGCAGGCTCAGAGCAGCACTGGCACCCTGAGTCACCCCGTGCACCTGCAGAGGAGGGGAAAAGCAGCCCAGAACAAAGCCAGGCATTTAATTCATCATCGGCCAAAATATCATGTTTCATCTGGGGATAGGATAATATTTCCCAGCCCTTTAGAAGTCCATTTTGAAACAAAGTAAACCAAAATATTATAGATTCCTCCCTTTCCTATCTTGCTCTGCTTTGCCCCAAGCTGTTTACTGATTTTTGTCCTGGATTTGTCACAATATTCTAGCCAGTTTATTCTTCACCGTATAAAACTTTGCCCAGCTCAGATTGCTTTGGTGCAGCTGGATTTGTAAGTGGAGGTATGAAGGCTGCTGCCCTGGCTGGAAATGCTGCCTGGTGTCACATCTTCCTGGGAAAGGACCCAGCCCTGTGTTTTGGGTATGTTTCCTGGTGCTTTACTTGGGCTGTTTGGCTTCGTGTGACAGATGATACCAGCTCCTGCAATCCTGACTGGTTTGTGCGTGTGCTGAGAGCTGTCACAGTGACAGAGCAAGGAGAAATCCCTCCAGGCTGTACACAGTGACCCTCCCTCCTCACCTGCCTGCCGGGGACTCCTCCACTCATAAAATGTGGAGGTAAAAAAAACCCCCAAGCCTTTCAAAATGCACTGGGAAAACCCAAACCAGGCTTTGAACGAGCCAGGTGAAGGAACCAGCCCTCAGGTCTAGCTTAAAACATTGATTAGTTGACAGGGCTGTTCTGTAGGTTCCCAGGGTAAACTGAAAGCTTGAAAAATGGGAAAACGTGGCCCAAGATGCCAGCTGAGCCTGCCAGATTCCAGGCAGGAATGGAGCTCTGGCACAGCCTGCTGCAGCAGCTGAGCAGTAGACCCAGGGTGCCTCTCATTTTTAAGTGGTGACACTCATTTTTAAGCACTGCACACAGAGAACACCCCTGGAATCAAGAAATGCTTTCCTGACAAGAAATTCGGTCTGGCCACAAAACCACATCCTCTGGCCCGGGGTCCCTTTGGTAAAGGCAAGCTTTGGTTGCCCAGATGAGGAGTTTGTAAACCAAGTGCAGTCAAAGCCTCTCCCACATATTTTGAATGGGAGGAGGATAATATCTCACAGGTGAATCATAAACACTGAAAAAGCAGAAAATACGGAAGTAAGTTGATGTCTCACACCCAGTATCTTATTTCTGACCACAGTGAAGAGCTGCTGGTGATTTATTTTGGAGTATGGGAGGCACTCTCATGTTCTGAGGAATAGCTTTGGGGACCTTTTTTGCACTATCAGCCTTTCTGAGGGCTCAGTCTGGAGAGCTGGGAGGAGATTTGATGTTTCTCAGCCTCACAAATGCAGCAGCTAAGAGAATTATTTTCCCCAGTTGCTCAGGAGTAACTTTAATGATGCAGCTGGAGCTGCCCTGGCCCTGTCAGCACTGAAGCAGGAGTATTGTAACAGCCAGGAAGGACTGAGGGATGTGAGATCTACAGGACAAGGTTTCTCTGCTGAAGAAAGTTCCTCTGTGTCTTTTGAAACAGTTATTTCAGGAAAGATTCTGCTTCCAAACCCTCCCTCATGTAATCTTTTCCCCTTGTTGGCGATACAGGTCACACAAAGTCACCCTTGTCACAGGACCCAAAGCAGTGGCTCATTCCCGAGTTCCTCGATAAGTTCTGTCCTTCAGCTTCTCCTCAGGTATGCAGTGACCACTGGTGGCTTCCTGCCTCAGGGACCAGGAGAGAATGCTCCAATGGAGAGCTTCCAGAAATCCATTTTACTGCCCCTCATCCTGACTGCCTCGCTGCCAGGTAGGACATGTTCATAACCCGTGAAATGAGCCACCGTGGGCAAAATAGGGGAACTAAATTTTAATGTGGTGTAAATGGCCTGTGCTGATGAGTTCAGACTGAGCAGTCAGTGACACAGTGGGATTATTCCAACTGTTTGAAAGGGGGATGTTTGCATTTCAAGCCTGAATGATCTGATGATTTAAAGTGTGCTTCAGTGTGAAGGACTGAGGCAGTGTGTGGGGTGGGGAGGAGATGGGAAGGCAATCCTCTTCCAGTTTCTCCCTCTCCTTGTTTTTCTCTTCCTCCTGTTTGGGAGTGCTTTTGAGAGTGCATCTGTAGAGAACTCAATATCAGCAGCTGGTTTTTACTTCCAGAAGTAAGTGCAAATTATCACTTTGCTGGTTTACCACCAATTCACATTTCGCATGCCTGAGTTTCAAAGTCAATTCAGATTAAAAGTGTTTTGGTGGCAAAGCTTTAGGGGAAAAGTGAATATTAAGTGACTAGCTGGGTTATGGAGACGAGGCTGATTTTTTTTTTAATTATAGTCTAGCTGGAGTTTTAACAGGCTGACAGGAATGAGCTGCAGTGGGATGAGGGGAAAGGTATTGTCATGGATTATTAGTCAGTGAAAGGAAACACAGTGCAGGAATAAACACTGACTTTTCTGAGCAGTGCTGTTCCCAGTGGAGCTGCACAGGGAAGTGTGGTTTTCAACAACGTGGTGAAGAGGAGGGAGCTGTGAGGTGGCAGACTTTGCAAGTGGTGCAGAATTACTTAGGGCAGCCAAATCCAAAATGAGACTTGGAAGATTTGCCAGAAAATGTTGTGATGCCGGATGAGTAAGTAATAAAGGCAGAGAAAGCATTCAATGCAGAGCGTCTCCTAACTGCAGTGTCTAGTGGGGAAAAGAATAGATGTCTTGGAAAGAGAGTAAATTGCTGAAAAAGAGAGAAAATGTCACCATTTAATGTCTTCAGCAAGGCAGATAAAATGAAACCTGACATTATGTAAATCCATTGAAAGGTTTTATCTTGGATGTTGGCTGTTTTGTTAACCCTTCCATCACAGAAAGGACAGGGTAGGTTTGAGAAAGCTACAAAGTGTGACAGAGCTGTTCAAAGGTAGAGAATCAAAGAATCATAGAAGGGTTTGGTTTGGAAATGACTTTAAAAATCATACAGTTCCAACCTCCCTGCCATGAAAAAAAATCTTCCCTTTCCAACCTCTCACTAGAACATGTTCCTCAATGCTGCATCCAGCCTTGAACACTTCCAGGGATGGGGCATCCACAGCTTCTCTGGGCTATGAAGGAAGGATGAGGAGGCTTCATTACACTGGGATATTTTCCTGCTTGTTCAAAAGAATAAATAGTAAAAATGTATTAAAATAATTATATGAAAGTGAATGATGAGGTGGTTATTCATAGTTTCTCATAACAATAAGAATTCGTGTCAACCAGTAAAAGCATCAGAAAGAAGATTTAAGGTTAACTAAAGCCTGTTCTTTTCTCAGAGCATGTAATTAAACAGTAAAGCTCATGGTCACTGGGCGTGGGGGGATCCCAAATTATAAACAGGCTGAAAAAACCTAGAAACAAATCTCATAAAGGGGAGATCCATAGGTGCAGAAGCAATTATTGGCTCAGGAAGTCCCTGGATCTCTTCTTTTTGGGCACTGGGAGGTTCTACCAGGCACTGCTGTCAAACAGTGAGTAAGAGGAGAGAGGAAGATGTGTCTGGGGGCTGTGGAGAGGTTTGTGTGCAGGTGGGAGGAAATCAGTGTTGCTGAGCATCAGGAGTCTGGTGTTACTTGACAGAAACATCCTGTAAGCATTTAAAAAATCTTGTTAACATAAGCGAACAAGCCAGTCCCTCTCTGCAGGCTTTGACAGGCTGTAACCTACTTTGGTTTTCAAAAAGCTCAGCTGCAGGGCTGTTGGGTTTGGAAAGAGACTTGAGCTGTTCATTTATTTATTTTATTTATTTATTTATTGTTGTCTGTTTAACAGTTCATTGCAGACCTGTGGCTGGAGCAGTGCGCCAGTGGTGAGGCAGGCAAGGTGGGGCGAGCAGGAGACTAAAGAAAAAGTGATAAGAAAAAGGAATTTCAAAGACTGGAAGGAAGAAGATGTAGAAATTCAAGCAGAAAGAGCAGAGAGAGAAGACATTAGATGCAAAAACTGAAGGATGAAAAGCTGTGTTTGTGGAAGGGCAGTGTGGGTATAGAGGGGGAGATTATTTTGAAATACGATAATGAGGCTGAAAAAAAAAAAAGAGGAATCATTATGGCAAAAGGATAAGCCCATCCTGTCCTTCCCTGTGCTGCATCCAAATAGGTCACTTACAAAAGAGGAAGGACAGAGCCAGCAGAGGACAGGAGGGAAGGAAGAGAAGGTAGCCACATCTCAATGCCCTTATTGAAAACTCCAGCATGGAAGAGTGGTCCTTTGGAGTTAACCCAAGCGTGGAAGAAAAAGCATTGTTGATGAAGGGCAAGGGCTGTTCTTTGGCAAATGAGGTTCCCTCAGTGCAGGCATCATCCTGCACAAGATGCATTTTCATTTTTTCACAACCTGCAGTGGTTGTGACAGTGAATTTGTGTGGCAGAGGAGGGAAAACACCAGCTCATAAAGGAGTTGGTTTGTGCTCTGCGTGCTGCTGGGAGGGACTGAGCAGCTGGGGCATCATAAGCACTTAATTTACGCAAATTTTCACCCCTGGTGGGTGCTCTTTAGACATTTAGTGATGTGCCTCAAAGAAGGTGTCCTCACTCAGCTCTGTTCTTCAAAAGCCAAGGGGTGATCAGGGAGGCAGCCCAACATTTCCCTGCTGGAAGGATGGTGTTTGCCTGGGTGGGATGTCTCCCTGCTCGTGCGTGGGGAAGCAGATGTTAAAACAGCTGCTAAGAGCTGAACATGTAATTCCTGTAAAGTGCAATGAAAATCTAGCCCGAGGCCTTAATTTGTTTAAAAGCAACCATCTGCAAGGTATTTTTGAAGCAGGATGGAAATGAAACCAGCACTAACAGTTTCTCCCCAGTGCACGAAGCAAGGTCCAGCAAAAGGATTTCCAGCACTGGCTTAAGGCATTGGTAGCTGGGTTTAGATCCCATTTCTGCCCTGAATGTCCTCTTTGACCTCACACAAGTGACTTTATCAGTGTTTGTGCACAAGTTGGACAATGGAACATGCTGTTGGTTCAGGACTCCATGTGCAGGATAAACAATAAAAGCAAGAAGATAAAGAGGCAAAGGTAAAATCACCAAAACTATTCAGGCAACAGGTGGAGAAGGCTGATGAAACTCCCTTAGTGGTTGTGCTAGGATCTAAATGGAGGTGAGGTAAGGTCCCACTCCTCAGTCCTGCCACCCAAAGGATCCCCATGCAGGACTTAGGGGATCCTTTGCCTATGGGACAGCAAATAGGGAAGGATCATTTATTGCTCCAGCAGATATGGCTGGTGGAAGAAGATGTAGATCCTACCCTACCTATGGACTGATAAAAAATAATTTTCATAGATAAATAATTAACTCATACCTGCCTGCCTATGCTGCCCTGAATGTCTGAATAAAGCAAAAGTCAATTATTTTTGCAGCAAATGATCACTGATTATTCCTGTTTAGGGATAAATTTCAATGATTAATTAACAGCAAGCATTGTCCTGAAAGTTGTATCATTTATTCAGAACTCTGGCAAACCACAGCTCCTTGAAAAAGTAAAGTGTTTGCACAGGCATGGAAATAAATTCCAAGTGCACAGAGAACAGTTTGCATTAAGAGGGGCAGAGTGGGTAAATCTTAATTTGAAATATGATTTACTTAATCTTATCTGGGTTAACTAATTATCAGAGTAGGTAAACTTTGCTTTTCATTTAATGTTTTGTTGCTCACACACAGATATACTTTGGAGATTGAGGTGCATGGCAGAGGTAGCATAACCCAGGGGGGTGGAAAATTTTTGTGAAGGTTTTTGTAAACATGAGAGGACTCAGAGTCAGCCATACAAAGAACCAGGGAGAGTGAGGTTTGTACAGTCCTGCAAAACAAATCTGTAAATGCTTGCAGTGGGTGGGAGGAAAGAGAGGAGATATTTATACTAAGGAACAATTCCTGGCACAAACCTGGTTGGATATGCAGTGCCTAGGTTAAATATGGGCTGGGAACTGCAAAAGGGTCTGGACAACTGAGCAATGAAATTCCAGACCCTGCATCCTGGGTGCAGTTCACCAAGGCACTGGCTGCAATGTCATCACTGAGGCTGGGCTCTGGTTTCATTTATACAACCACCAAACACCCCTGTTGTGTGAACAATACAGCATGTCCTTCCTTCCTCACATCAGCTGCTGGCTGAAAGAAAAACGTTTTTTTCAATAATTTATAGCTAATCCATCAATGAATGAGCTACCTAAAAAACTTGGTGTGAACGAAACCATTTAAAAATGACTTCATTGTCCTGAATACTCTTAGCAAGACAGTGATGACCATTTGAGACTTCCTTTCTCCTGGGACATAATTGAGCACTTATTCTCAGGCCAAATGGGCAGGCACGAGGTTTTAATTAGACTGCCATGGGCTGTGGGGTCTAATTGCTGTCATCGTGCAGAGCTCAGCTGGAAGCCCTGGGACACCACTGGCAGTCCTGGTGCTCCCTCAGCTGGAATGTTCCCCAGGAAGTTGTGAGGAGCTCACTGGTGAGGCAGATCCCCCTGGCAGGGCTGTTTGGTCTGCAGGGAACTTGTGGAATGTCCATCCTTGGACTCAAAATATTCCTGGATGAGGCCCTGTGCAATTGGTGGAGTTGGCAGTAGGAGGCCCTGGGTTCCATGAGGAGGAAAAGAAAACAGAATGACTTTGTTAGGAGCTTTCAGCTCTGAAAAATAGTAGCCAAAATTCACACTACCTTTCAAGGAATTAAAACTCATGAGTTTCAGCACTTCTCGTTAACAGAAAGCCTGAAAAAGGCTTTAGAAGAAATACATCACAGTGTATGTGATGAGTGATTGAGGAATAGAGGAAAGAGCACAGAAGGATAAATGATGGGGCTGGAAAAAGTCAGTGGCAATCCAAGATATGGAAAAGGGACCACCTACACACTCCTTTAATTATTTAAAGTCTAGGCAACTCATGTATTTTCCTATTTTAAAGTGAATTTTTTTCTGCCAGCAAAATGGTAGCCAGTGAATTACTGAAGAGAAATGGGTGATTTTGGAGTGGGAGGAGGAGAGATGAAATAATTAAAGGAATTTTTAAAAGAAAACCACTTAATCTAAGCAGGATCTGAAAGATTAGATTGCACATCTCCATCTCTGAACTGTTTTAAGATGTTTTACACTACACACCCACTTCTGTTGGTGTTGTATATGTATTTAGGGACTGACTTTTGTTCCCTTGCAGGTCTGGGCTTTTGTTACTCCATTACAAAAGGCCCTGAGAACGCCACGGTCCTGGCTGGCTCAGAGGCAAGGTTCAACTGCACGGTGTCTGCAGGGTGGAAAGTCCTCATCTGGCTGTCCAAGGGCAGCCCTGTCCTCACTGTCATCAACTCCCAGGGCTCTGTTGAAACCACAGACCGCTTCACATCCCACAACTACACCAGTGGAGATGAGTTCACCTCGGAGCTGATCATCCACAACACCCAGCTGAGTGACTCTGGGAGGATTGAGTGCAGCATCCAGCAACCCAGCGAGAACAACTTTGCCTTTCTCTCTGTTCAAGGTGTGTATAGCTGCCACCAAAAAGCTGTTTTATTGTGCTGCACTTAAGAGAATCCTCTGAGGAATTGCTCAAATTATCCCTGGGAAGGAGCACATGCTCTCTTTTACCATACTTTGCCTCCTGCCCTCCTCATCTTAATTTTACTGTCCAAGCAGGATTTAGAGTCACACTCCCAGTGCCAATAACAAAGGTTATAACTGCTCCTGTCTTTTCCTGTTTCATCTCTTACTCCTTATCAGACTAAAGCCAGGAAAGCAGGATCTCACCATCAGGCACTATCCATTTGCCAAGGAGATGCTTGGTGCAGTGATAACACCTCATCACCTACCTATAAACCTTTTCTTATACAACCTGAGCGTATTTAAAATTTAGAGAGAAACACTGTTATTTCACTATGTTGTCCTTCAGCTGGAAATGTGTCAAGATGGCTAAAAAGTACAATTTCCTGCTTTTTATTGGAAAGGTACTGAAAGTTGAGACTTGTGCTTTAGACATATTGGGTAATGTGCACATGTAGTTGAAATATCTGCACGTTTCCATCGTGCATGTGGTATATGTGTGTTAATAATGGTTGTTTTCCACTCCATATCTCAAGGCATAGCTATTTCTGGGTAGTGAGATAAGATTTCAAACTACCAGCAGGAAAGCAGTGCCGCGAAATATTCTGAAGGAACAAAAACATCTTTTCCCTCCCACAGTTAATGGATCTTTACTCATCAAAAATAGCACCTTAACAGTAAAAGAGAACCAAACAGTTGAGATTGTTTGCGAAGCCTTAGGATGGGCTCCAGCTCCAGACATTACCTGGATGACAAATGACTCTTTCCTTGATAAGTCGAGCTATGTTAACCAGCAAAGTCCAGGATCTCATGGCCTCCACAATGCCCTGAGCACCTTAACTGTGACTCCGACGGACACGGAGGTTTTGACTTGTTTAGCTGACATAGAAGCGCTCCCCAGCCCTCAGAATGCAACTGTAACTCTTATTTTTGACAACTCTGCTGCAGGTAAGTGAATGTTTGTTGTACTTTTCCTTGTACTGTACTGCCTGTTCTCAGAGCTGTGCCTTTTGTTATGGTTAGTTTTGTTTTAAAAAGTCTTTTATTTGCAAATGAAGTCCTCTGGGGTGTGCAGGGGTGGCAGAATTCAGAGCCAGGAGTCACAGCCTGATGTACAGGTAGGGTTAAATGCACTGGTACCAGCAATGAACCATGAAGCCCAATGCTGGACTGAGCAAGACAAACAAAGCCTCTCACAAATATCTGCCTCTTCCTAGCAGTGAATCCACGGGAGTCAAACCAGCCTTTGCTCCTTGACCAAGAAAGCACCCAAGGAATTTAGATCTTAAATATCCTTGATCAGACCATGCTTGCTATGTTAATTTCTTACAAAGCCAAAGCCTCCTGTGAAATTGTTCTCCATAATATCCAATACCAGTTTTACCCCTGACTTGGGAAAAAACCCCTCCCAGTTCCTGCACACAACCCAGAATTAGTTCTATACTAACAGATTTGGATTTTTTTGGGGCAGGGCAGGTTGCTTTTTACTGACTTTTACCTAAGGAGATTCAAAGTTGCTTTAATCCAGGCCTGGATGTTGTGCAAATCTCTCCAGAGCAGTTAGCAAGGCCTTTGATAACTCTTAAATATTTTTGCCAAGGTTTTAATCATGCTGACAGCCTCTGTTGAAGAACTGATTCTTCTTCTGCAATGGGTGAACATGGCATACACAAAACATCTTTACAGGGTATCATTGAGTGCTTTGGTACAGACATTTTGACACAAACAACTGAGAAGATTGAGTAGCTGTGCCCTTTATTTTCAGTATGAATCATTATTAGCAGGCCGTTTTCAGAAGTGCTTGCTTGGAAATGCAGTTGGAAAAGGTCATTTTACCACTCCTAATATGGCCTTTTGGAGTCACATTGATCTTAATTACTGACTCAGCAAAATAGGACTATCCTGAGGAAATTAATAAAATCCCCTGCCTACTCATTTGTGATGTTTCCATAGCTACTCACTGCAAATCAGAATAGGAGAAAAACAGATGTCATGAAGCACTATTAGTGTATAATTAGTGATTGTATAGGACCATCATTCACTTCTCTTTGGAAATACCATTGTGCAGCAGCAGCAGGCACTCAAAATTTGACAGGATAGGAGAATCTGAAGTCTTTAAATGACCAGAATGAAATGAAAGCATGGCATTAATGACAGAGGAAGGTATATAATGTGTATATCACACTCAGAATCTCAGAGCTGTCCCAGTTTTCATATACAGGCTCAGCCTTAGCTGGCTGTTGGGAAAGAATACAACCAGCTTCAAACATGTAAAAAAATCCTTCCCAAAACTACTGCAATACCATTTTCCCCCTTCACTTAAAAGTTTGGGAATCAAATTCCTCCTTGTTCCTCTCAAGCAACACAAGAACTACCAAAAATCTGAGCCGTCTCCAGCCAGCCAGCTCCTGGTGAGGGAATGTCCCACCTTCCTGCACCTCTGGGTCAGTCTTTCCTTAAAAAGTGATGCATTTTCATGTCACTCACTCTTCCTGCAGAATTACCTTGCCCACAGTGGTGTTTGGCTGAGCCCAGAATTTGGGAACTCCTACAGAGTTATCCCAGGAGATGCATTCACAGAGCTGTGACTGGGGAATGGGATCCATGGTGGAGTCCCTTAGCTGGCTCCAAGCTGTCTTTGGCTTTGGTGTTGAATTCCTGTGGCCTTTCACCTGCAGAAGATGAGGGCAGGGAGTGTCCCATGAGTCTGGACTTCCTTTGCTTTTGAACTCGGCCAGAAAGCTCCAAAGTGTCCAAGAAGCCACGTGCAGGTTTTTCCAGTCTCTCAATTCCTCACTGGTCACCAGCACCTGCCAGAGAAAATCCCCTTTTCTGCAGACACATTGCCCAAGTAAATGTTTGGACAACTTTGGGAGGAGCCAGAGGTCAGGATAGCAGCAGAGGATGAGCCCTGTGGAATAAGGAAGTGGCTCTGTCCACACCAAACTCTTTGTGTAACTCAGTTTGGATTTAGTGTCCCTCCCTTGCAGCCCTGCTTGTGTGTTCACCCAGCAGCTCCTCATCCACACCTGCTGATCCCAGCTCCAGTTTCTTTTTGCATCCTCCAAAACTGCAGAGGATGGAAAAATGCTGAAGTGCTGGGAAATGTTTGTGGTGTACCCTAATCTTCTGGCTTCAGCTCCATAAATCTCTTGGCACATAACCTGACCCTGACAGTGGTGTGGCAGCCAGCCTGCAGCAATGGGCTGGTGCAGGTGTCTTTAGCTCCTCCCTTCTCACTAGGGTTAAGCTTTCCCCTCTAGCTAATTAGCTGTCTTTCATATTTTAGTCATCTTGAAATCCTTGCAGCATCTCTATGGAACAAAATACACTAAAATGGAGATATCTGTCGCAGTATTTCTAGATAAAAATACTGGGAACAGGTTTACCATCAACTGATGGCAGCCAACAGGATTTACTGCTAATTTTTGGGCTGCTGTGGTCTTGTTTCTTTTCCTAATAGAAGACATTCCAAACATGCTGATTGAGCTTTAGGATTAGAGAAGACTGGAACAAATTGCTTAATGATAATGACCTGAGTGTTGGAGAATGCAGATTCCTGGCAGAGGTTCAAGCTTTGTAGGAGGCTATGGTACTGAATCTTTGCAGTCTGCAACCTCCAAACCCCAAACACACACCCAGGAAAATTTGTAGATATAAAGTTTATTCCCTGCCATAGGTAAAGCTGGTTCCCGTATCAGGGGAATTGCCCTGGCCTTGAGCAGCTCTCAGTCACTGTCATTCCTGTGGTTCCTTTCCCAGAGGCTGCCAGCCAAGTGTGGCCATGGAGTTGTTAACTGGGACCTCTAACGAGGAGAAGACAATCCTAAACCCATGGGACAGAGCTGTGTCAAATCTGGATGTGTCTCACACCTGTAATTTGGGTTGGAAGATTGTTTCTAAACAACTGCCAGAAGTGTTTTGGGGCTGCTTTCCAAAGGGAAGCCAAATTGGAGGTGCTTCTGGAATATTTGGTCAAACCAAGGGGCAGGATGACATTACAAGCAGAACTGACATCTTGTACATCCAACTGCCTGAGAAATATTCCCCATCCCTGGAAGTGCCAGGCTGGACAGGGCTTGGAGCAGCCTGAACTGTGGAAAGTGTCCCTGCCCATGGCAGGAGGTGGAACTGGATGATCTTTGAGATCTCTTCAAACCCAACCCATTCCATGATTCTGTAATTCTAAATGCAAGATATTTTTAAGATTCCTTGCACGTGGGAGCCCTGTTTGGTCATAGCAATTGATTTCAGCAAGACAGCAAATTATCCTTAAATCCCCTCATTTAACCCTGTGGATTACAGCAAAGACAAAGGAATAAGTTAAATGTGAGAATGCTGTAGAGAAGATTGGTCAGCAGCTGTGTGTTCCTCACAGGTTTTGCTCTTTGGTGCTAAGTGGGAAACAGGTGTCCCATCAAGCACAGCCCAAAATCCAATACTTGTTGAAATCACTGAGAGAAATCCCAAGACAGAAATGATTAGAAAATTGTATTTCCGGGCTGGAGATCACCAAGTGTACTAATCACCTACAACTATTGCTGTGGTTTGTGGGGAGAAGTGGATGTTTTTTTCAAAGCAGTTCAGATTACTGGTATAATTATATTATAATTATATTAATAATAAACAATACACATTTGGTCAAATGAATTGTAAACCAAAATACCTATTTTCTCTCCACTGATAAGAGCAGCCAGGCAAGACACTCAATATCTGCAGTATGGGCACCTAAATTGAATCTTAATGCCTCTCCCCAAATGTCTCTAAAGGACTCTGGGAGACCCAGCATAATTATAAAATAAAGTTAAGTTGGAAGATTGCAACCCTATGTTTTTCAGAAGAGAAGTCGCAGTGGGAAAAGTTACAACTGCAATAAAGGATTTGAATTCAGGAATATTTTAAATTCTTGGGCACCATCCATAAATACAGAGTCTGTCATTTGGAAAACACAGACTCCTTGTTAAATATTCACCAAGCACTAAATAGCATCTCACAGGAAAGGTAAATATTCTGGAAAGGATGTTTTGAGGCTCTGATGGTCCAATATTTCTCCATTTGATTTAACAGAAAATGATTACAGTGAAGACAGCAGGAGCACGTGGGTTATTGTACTTGCAGTTGTGCTTTCATTTCTTGGTATTGTTCTCCTGATCGTTATTGTTGTGGTTGCTGTGCGCTGCTGCCTAAAGAGGAGAGGTGAGTGGACCTTAAAATCAGGTTTATAAATTAAAAAGTATTTTTGATTAGACATAAATCTACTTGTGCCAGCTCTGGTGCTGCACAAAGACCTGTAAGCAGAAGAGTGAGCAGGAAAATCCTGCTCTTAACTATGACCTGTTTAAGATGCTCCTTAATTTTCCCATCCTGTTTTTCTTATAAATTGATTCCAGTGCAATTAGTGTCGTCCCTCACATTAACTACCAGGGGTTGTGTTTTTTGGCAGTACATTCACTTTTAAAGACATTTAAAGGTTTTTTGTTGAAGAATATTTTCAGTGCTGTGTGCCTAATTCCAGTTTCCATGTAAGCTGCTCTACAGGGCTGCCCGATTTTGTAAACAGGGTGAGAGATGCTCCTGGGGTAGCTGGAACTCAGGGCATGCTCTTAGAAAACTTACAGAAATTTTGTATTTTAGTTTCCTGCATTTTAAACACTGTTTTTTTNTTTTTTTTTTTTTTTTTTTAATTTTTTTTTTTTTTTTTTTTTTTTTTTTTTTTTTTTTTTTTTCTTTCTCAGGATCAACTTATCAAAATGAAGTAAGGTAAGTCAGATGACGTGGGGAAACTTTCTGTGTTCGCTGGACTCTTCGAGGCTGGTGCAGGGTGTCAGAAGGGATGTGCCAGTGTCCTTGTCCTGGCATCCATCATCCCAGACCTCCCGGTGCTGCTGGGCTGTGTGAGCTTGTGGGGACAGCCGAGGGATGGGGGACAGCATCCAGGGAAGGGGACTGACCTTAGGGGTGGAAGGAGAGCGCCGGAGCTGGCAGCAGCCTGTGAGCTCTGATCCCACCACGTGAAAACCCCATCAAAACCCCAAATCGCCGCCTCGCCGGTGGATCAGCGCAGAGGTGACAAACTGAGCAGGCGCTCTGTTAACCCCGAGAGACAAAGCGGATCCCTCGGAGCCGGCTGTGCCCCCAGGTGTCCCGGGGAAGGCCGGGGAGGGTGGCTGGCGAGCAGAGCCCGGCGGGCGATTGCCGCCGCCGCCACAGGATGTCACTGCCAGACCGGCAGCGCGGCTGGCGCTGCGAGCGGGGCAGGCAAATCCCACCGGCTCCCCGGTGCCTTTTAGCCTGATTAAACTGGTAAAAAAAGAATCTAGAGGGCAGGCTTAGAATGGATTTTAAGAAGAATTCTTGACTGTGGGGATGACTGCCACGGGTTGTCCAGAGATGATGTGGGCTCATCCCTGGGAGTGTTCACTGGAGCAGCCTGGGAGAGTGGAAGGTGTCCATGCCCATGGCAGGGGCTTGGAGTGAGATGACCTTTAAGGTTTCTTCCAGCCCAACCTATTCTATAATTCTATAAAAAATTAATAAAGCTGCCGTGTTGATGGGTGTCAGCACCTCATCCAGTGATTGTCTGATGTGCTTCAGCCCAAAGCCATTGGACCATGATTGCACTGAGCTGGAAAACTTTAGAAATCGATAACTGATGGCTCTCAGCATTAAGATTCTTTTTATCAACACCTGTGTGGCTGTGACAGCCGTGGCAGTGGGGTTATTTATATTATTATTTATATTTAGGCAGCATTGTAAATTCATCCTCTGCCTACGCTTGTGGGGCTTTTAACTCCCTGTCTCTTAATGAGTTTTCAAAACGTTCCACCCCGTGCCTGGCATGTCAGTAATTCCCAGTTTCATTAGCAGCCTCTTGTGGGGAAAGTTTGTGGAGGTCTGTTGATGGATTTCCATTTGTAGAGCACTTTATTGATAGGAAACAAAATAAGGAAATTAGATACTCTCTGTTTTCTCCCAACATGGCTTATTATTCCATGCCATACATGTAAACTTCTGCGTGGTTTCTTACTTTGTGGGACTAAATTCATCATTTTGCCAAGTGCAGCTGTATAAATAGGGCAGGACTAAATCAGCAGGGATTGCTTGGATTCTGACTTGGTTCAGAATCCCAAAAACTTCCACGAGGATCAACCCTACTAAGGCAAAGCCAAAGGTGCAGGAAAGGACCTGCCCAGCAGTGGGGTCTGGAACATTCAGGTCCATGTCCTTCCCAGACCCTGCCATGCTGTTGTGGATCTGCAGTGCTTTCTTTCAGACAACCTGAACAGGTCCAGAATAGGGCATAACTTTACTTTCCCTCTATGTTTTTGCATCTGGTCTGGGCAGACACGATTCTACCTTCATGGCAGATTGTGTGTTTTTAGCTCTCAGTACAGTAAAGTTACTATTTCTCCATTAAGCATGAGTTGCCTCACTGAGTTCACAAACCTTGCTTACACTTCAAAGTTAAGAAAACTGGGATGAATTCAGACTCTGAGAGTCAGTCTGGACTTGGAGATTCAGTGTTCACAGTTCTTCAAGGTTTGAAAAACGACCACCCTGAAATCTCAAGAATTATTGACCATCACAGATTTTGTAAGCTCAGTGTTTTTTTCCTTGAGGGGAAACTCCCTGCAGTTGAAAGAACAATGCTTGTCCAGATTTTGGAAGCTGCATTGCTGTAGTAGCAAAAAAGTAGTGAGACCAAACATACACTGGTTTATTTCCCACCTTTATTTTTAACTTGGCTGGCTATCTTCCTACACCTCCCACACCTTTTTTTTTTTTGGTAGCTGTTTTTTATTTGGCTACACCACTGAGTTTGTTGGGATCTGAGGACCAGATAAAAAGACTGCACATTGTCATGTAACATGTGGGGGTGGTAGCCCAAATCAATTGCTTTTGTCTTCTAGCAACCATGGCAGGTTTCTTAGTGGTTTCTAACCTGTTTATCTCCTAAAAAAACCCCATAGTTGATGGCTGACTCACCAGATTTGTGTGGGCATTAGTAACACCTCTCTGAAGCTCTGTGGGCCTGCAAAGTGGTTCCTACTAAACATAAAAAAAAAGTAGAATTACAGAATCATGGGATCATTGAGGTTGGAAAAGACTTCCAAGGTCATCGAGGCCAAGCTGTGCCTGATGCCCACCTTGTCCCCAGCCCAGAGCACTGAGTGCCACCTCCAGGCCTTCCTGGGACCCCTCCAGGGATGGGCACTCCAAACCTCCCTGGGCAGCTCTTGCCAAGGCCTGAGCTCCCTTTCCATGCACAAATTGCTCCTGGTGTCCAAGCTGAGCCTCCCCTGGCCCAGCCTGAGGCTGTTTCCCCTTGTCCTGACCCTGTTCTCTGGGAGCAGAGCCTGACCCTCACTACAACTTTTGTACAAGGACATGTGGCAGTTTCCACAAACGTCATGAACATTCCTTCCCACTAAAAACTCCTAGTTTGCCACAGTCAATTTGGGTTTGCCACACCTCAAACCTAGGCAGAGGTGGACCTAGGACTGTCCTGGAGAAGAGGTCCATAGTAGCAACAGGTCAATAGTAGCATTCTTCCAGCATCAGAGTTTTGGGTAAAAAAGCCCCATGGAGCTGTGAGGGCACCGTTCTGCAAATCCAGAGATGTGTAACTTTAACCAAGAAATTTCTCTCACATGTAAAGTGAATTTCAGAGTGAAAGATTAACTCCAGAGGGAAGAGATGAATCACTTGGGAGCTGACTCTGGGGTTGTGAAAGCACATGCCTTGTTTTTGTGACTGGGCACCAAAATGATGAGCTGTCATAAGTGAGGTGGCTGGTGTTTCATTATTGGGCCCTGAAATATCCTGCAATTCAGAATTGGGGATCAAAATTAATTTTCTTCAAAACCTGTGATCTGGCACAGAGTCCTCACTCTTTGAAGGTTGTTTTATTTTCATGGTTTCTGATGATGCCTTAAATGGCTACCTAGAAACAGAGACTAGACAGGAATAAAGGAGGGATTGATTTGAAAGGCCTTCAGAGGTCACACTCTGGGCTCCAGAGGCTCCTGCCTCAGTGCATCCCAAGATGGACAATGACAGGTCACGAGTTCTTCACACCTTTATAGGTTTGGTCCGTTTGCATTGCAGCATAAATTTGCCAATTAAAACTTTAGCTAATGATGGAATTTGCCCAAGCTTGCCCCCCTGTCCCCAAGATGAAGGTTTGCAGTTGTTGGGCCCAGGAGGGTCTGGGTGTCCTTGGAGAGCGAGCTGGAGAGGCTTTGTTATGTCAGTGTGAGCATGAGAGAACAGCACTGAACGAGCTCCAGGGAACTGCAGAGTTACACTGGGCACTGCAGGGCTGGGAACAGAGAAAAGTTAAATCTTAAGGCATCATTGACACATGGGCAATACTTACATGGAACAAGATTTGTAGTGGCTAGTTGCTTGGAATATGTTTTACACCTATTTTTTGGGAAGTAAGACATGCACTTTTTTCTCTGTAGTCTGCTACCCAAGAGTTCTCTTATCACAATGAATTTCTAATCACAAAATTTTGTTTTCCAGAAAAGTTTCAGCTGAGAAGAAAAAAAATGGTGATTTGGAAAACGAGCAGAGGAATGGCAGTGAAAATCTGGGATATATTCCAGAGGAATTGTGGAACACAGAACAAAGCCCAAGTGAGTCTAAGCTGGTGAATCACATGTTGTTAAATTGCTTCTCAATGTGGGCCTTTTAGACAACAGGTCAAGCAATTAAAATTATGAGATTTAACAATATTTAGTGAAGGACTTGTGCTTGACCTGGACCTCTTCAGAACATTTTTGATTTTTTTAGAGGAAGATCCTCCAAAAATATTGAGAAAACACCCAAGTTCTTTGCCATTGAATTTAGATTTAGTCCTGGGTTTGGTTTTTTTAAATGCCTTTGTTCTTCCAATTGTCTTCTGGGGCCAGATGTAGGAGGACCAGATTTTCATACAAGCAGCAATTTAGGCAATATTTTGCAGTTGGTCTGTGAAAACAAAAGAAAATCCACCACTATGAAAAAAAAAAAGAAAAGAAAAGAAGGAAAGAATAAAGGCAGTTAGTGAACTATTATTTTACTGATAAATGACGAAGGCATTATAAATTCTTGTCCTTAAGCACAAAGACTCTTCAAAAGCAAATGTAAATCTCCACCAAATTGTTACCCGCCACTAGCATTTATAACCACATTATTCTCAAAACATTTAATCAAACACTTAATGACACCAAATTATTGTGCAGAGTCTATAATCCAGGCACACATCCTTTCCTCTCTGACAAATAAGTGGTGCAGAAATAAGTACAGGGGAAAGATTTCCATAGTATGTGGCATTATAAAATGAAGGAGTTATAAAAAGTAAAAGGAAAATTAAGTTAATCTGGACAAATGGATTCCTCAGAGTCCTAGACTGGCTTGTTTCATACTTGTTTGTGTTCTGGGTTGCCCTTGGCTGGTCACCTCCCTTCTCCACTGACATGAGTGTCCATTGGTTAGCATATCTTGATTAAGAGGGCAATAAATATTGATGATACAGATAGAGAAATGGCAGGGGCAGTTAGCAGGTTTTTTTTCCAAATGTTTGTGGGAGAAGTTAAGGCATATGGGTGGGATTAACCCATGAAGAAACAAGGGGGAATTTTGAGGCTGTATTGATGGGCAGGGGACTGTTTCCCTCATACTTTCTCACTCCTCTTTCCCAGGTCCTGCTGTGCTGGGATTTTTACTTTTTCTTAAATTTGGGGTTTTTTTACCTTTTCTTAAAGATGTTACCACAGAGGTGCCACCAGTGTCACTGATGGGCTCAGCTTTGTCCAGCAGCAGGACTGTCCTGGAGCCACCTGGAAGTGCCTCTGTCTGACATGGGGCAGCTCCTGCTGTCATCTCACAGAAGCACCCCCTGAAAACTCCCTCAATACAAAAGCCTGGCCATGTTACCCCAAAAAATTAGCCATGGTTTGGCTCACAATGTTAAATCCTATTTAGCCATTCCTGAATGCCTTGTGGTTCATGCCATGATGGACACTAACAGTAATCTTTTATATTCTTGTTGCAGGACTTTCCTCTCTTCCCCCGATGTTTTCAAAGTTTGCTGGCCCTGATGACAATTTGCACATCACTTCTGTACCAAAGGTAATGCTGATATCTTGAATATCTCGACCTTTTTTGTCTTTTTCACACAGTGTGAATTGTGCTATAGCCAAACATAGATTTTGGGTGGAGGTAGACAGTCAGAAGTCAATTACAGCTGTAATTGGGTAAGTGGAAATGTCCCTTCTTGACTGTATTTTCCTTCAGACTTGAAGGAGAAGTGGCTATAGGATGGAGGCACAGTGAAGGTGAGGTTTGAGGTTCCTTTGCAAACAAAATCCAGTGTAGAAAGAGTAAATGAATGTGCATATTCACTGGATCATTTCTTGACTGTATTTCCTCATATTGCAAAGGAACTTTACATTGATCTTGAAACCTTTGGTATCTCAGCAGTAACAGCTGAGAGGGAAAGCACACACCCAACACCCAGTGTCCCCCAAGCTTTGCCCCTTTTCCTTGAGGCTAAAATGTAAAAAGAAGAGCTCAGTATTCATTCCTCCACTGCTTCCACTCTCAGTGGCCTCGTTCTGAAGGGTGGTGCTGCTCCCTCTTAGCTTCCAGCCCAAGAGCAATGTGAATCTTAATTTATGCCATATTTTTGTAAAATCCATTTAGCACCTCAGGATGGTTTTTGCCAATGCTCTCTTGAGAAAGTGGAAGTGATGAGGTACTGAGTTCACTCCCCAACGCAGTGATAACTCATTTATTGCTGAAGAGCTGCTTCAACATGTACAGTGCAGAAATCTGTCTTGGGGATGACATTGCACATAAATCATAGCAGAGTGTGTCAACTTCTTTTGGCACACAATGAAATTTAGGAAGCACTCAATCAACAATTAAAACAATGATCACCTAATACCAGTAAAAAATAACAGCAGTGACACTGATGCATTTGTGCCTGCTAGTTCTGATGGTTGACATTAATTACTTGTCAAACAAAATGCTGTTCAAGCAAAGCTGAAAAGTCTGTACAAAACAGTGGAGGCTTCAGCGTGGATCTATAAACCCCAAGCAACACTTTCAGACAGTGTTTGGAATGTTTGTGAGCAGGATTATGGGAACTGGTTGTGCTCCCATGCATGTGGCACACGGTGTCTGCTCTGACAACCAGGAAAGGTTGTGCTGGAACCCCTGGGCACATTTCAGGGCACGACTCCAAGAGGCATCTGGATGTGGCACTTGGGGATGTGGTTTAGGGGTGATGATGGCAGTGTTGGGTTGATGATGGGACTGGATGGTCTTGAAGGTCTCTGATGATGATCCTTGATGACTCTGGGATTCAGTGATTCTGGGATTCATTTTGATGCCTTAAATGGCTACCTAGAAACAGAGACTAAACAGGAATAAAGGAGGTGTTTATTTGAAAGGCCTTCAGAGGTACACTCTGGGCTCCAGAGGCTCCTGCCTCAGTGCATCCCAAAATGGACAATGACAGCTCCCGAGTTCTTCCCACTTTGATATCAGCATCAATTGCCCAAGCAGAAGCCAGGCAAGGATGGAATTTGCCCAAGCTTGCCCCCCTCTCCCCAAGATGAAGGTTTGCAGTTGTTGGGCCCAGGAGGGTCTGGGTGTCCTTGGAGAGCGAGCTGGAGAGGCTTTGTTATGTCAGTGTGAGCATGAGAGAACAGCACTGAACGAGCTCCAGGGAGCTGCAGAGTTACACTGGGCACTGCAGGGCTGGGAACAGAGAAAAGTTAAAGCCCAAGGCATCAATTTGGCTGTTTCTTATTGCTGTATGAAGTGACACAGATTCCCCAGGCAGGTGCAAAGGAGAGCCCTGTATTGCAAAAACCAGGCCTTTTAAAGCAGTTAGCCTGTTACAGTTTTAAAGCATAACAAACATAATTCAACCAACCACCACACACCACGATGTGAGCCCTCCATGGTCACACAGCATGTTTTATTACCCCTAATTTAGCAGTGTCTCTTTCCTAGAGTCCTTTTCTACTTAGCCAAAGTAACATGGCCTGAGCCAGGGTTTTACAAAGGCAACAAGGCCTTCATTTCTGTGATTCATTTTGGCTATTTCCCACTGATAGGGTGCTCATTGATGGTTCATGGGCGCTAGTTCATGGTTGGGTGCTGGGGAGGCATTGAGCCATTTAGTGACATCTGAAAGGCATTGAATTTGGGTGTTCTTGGGCAGTTCCACAGTGAGAACAATAAAGTTGTGAGTGAAGACCATCAGGAGACTGTGTTCGCTGTCCTGGTTCAAACTGAGACGTGAAAGATGCAGCCCTCCACATGAAACCCTGAGTTAGATGGCCTAGGAGTTCAAGTGGCCAGGGAAACACTGAATCCACCATAGGCACACAGCATAAAATGGAAATATTTATGTTTCTTAAACAGTTGTCCCTGGACAATATAAAAACTGTTACAGTGGCTTCTACCTGCATCAATAGCTGCACACACATTCTAGAAAAATACCAGGAGAGAATCTAGAGGTGAAAACGATTTAGAACTATTTTCCCTGTGTTAGAGGAGTATTTAGCAATCTAAAAATGTCTTGGTGAAGACAAATTTCTGCTTGAACAGGGCTTCTCAGTATGTTGTGCTGGTCCCATCTTGTGTATGCAGGAACTGATAAAAGGCTGCTGAAGGTTTACCTGAAATTGTGGATTTGCAGTTCATCATTTAATTTTATTGCACTATATGCAAACAGAGCAAAACATTTCTCAGACAAAAAGTGTTTCCCTTTTACATTCATAACCTTCCCTGTTAGCTGCATGATAAAGGTTTTCTCACAAAAAATGTTCCTGGGTATATTCTAATAAAGTTCAATCACCTCTGATGCCAATATATTGCCTAATTAGCATTGTAGTGCTCTTTCATTATATTTCTTGTCAAGTAGGAGAAATCAGATGTTAACTCATTTAGATGTTTGCAGGTTAGTGCTGAATCAAACAATTTCTTCAGAAACCACCTGCCTTCCTACCACTGCATCTTCTAAGCCCAGGAAGTTGTGTTTCTCAGTTGGCTTTCCCTGCCTGAATACTGGAAACATTGCCAAAGACTTCTCATCTTTATTCTTCAGGACTTTATAGTGAGAAATAGAGGGTAAAAAAAAAAAATAACCAGGAGGAAGAGAAGTTATCCTGAGAATTTTTTCCACAGTGAAGGAGGTCTGGAAGGCGTGGACTCCAGGAAATTGCTTCTCTCTCCCTGGATAATCAGAAAAAATGAGCAAAAGTCCTTGCAGTGCTTCTTGGAGGTCAAGATGAAGGAAGGGAAATCCAAGTCCTCCCTGAGGAGCAGGAATCCATCTACTGATGGAAAAACTGCAGATTGAGGACCTAAAACCTTATCTATTCCCATGTCTCTGAGGGTAGTGGCTTCAGATTTGATCCCTTCTGTTCTGTATGTAAAAAAGTCACAATTTTAAATGATTTGGGAGATTGAAGGAGAATTCGTATCACAGACCCAGCTGGGTACAAACCTGAAATCCCTGGTGTGTGCCACTGTAAAGGGTGACAACAGAAAAACACCAAGCTCAGCTTTTGGCCATTCAAACTCTTTGAATCAGAAACTAAAGCAAAATGTCCACAGAAGATGAATTCTGCCCAGTAATTTCACTGATCAATTCACAACCTGAACAAAAGGTTTGGCAAAGAAGAAGGGAGGAAAATCAAAGGTGTGTGAGACATTTAAAAAATGATGAGTAACGAAGTAAATTATTGAGCTGAGGGAAAAATTACCAGCCACTGGAAGAGGAGGCCAGAGGCATCAGTCAGAGGTGCTGGAAGGTCTTCGTTGTGATTACATTAACTGAGAAAAGGTCAAATTGAGAGCAGAGGTGCAGGCTTCTGTTTAATTGCAAATGTAGTTCCTGTCAGGGATGGGAGAATGTGATCATTGCTCCCAGTATCGAGGCTGAGCTGCCAGAAAAATGGGTTTTAGGGAGCAACATCCTACTCAGGGATCAGTTCCTCATTCCCTGACCCACTGGGCTCCTTCTAAAACCCAAGTGCAGTGAGGGAGATCCCCTTCCTTGAGTTTTGCAGATTTTGGGGTAGCCCCATGGACAGTTGTGCCTAATCAAGGGCTGCAGGGCCAGCTCTACCAGGTCCTGAGCCCCACCTCCAAGGAACTCCATTTTCCTGGCTCTCACAGAGGAACTCTAAGGACTGAGCAACTTGCAGGATTGGATAATCTCCTGGACAAGCTTCCTAATTAGCCCATTTAATATGCCATAAACGTCTCTGTGATAAATCAGGAGTCCATTCCATAAGAGGGTGTGAGTGCTCATTTCCCATGGGCTGGATTCATCCCTGCTGTGACTCCAGCACAGCTCCAGGAAGCTTCCACAGCCTCTCTCCTCCTTTCCAATCCAGAGTGAGTCATGGCTCCCTTGATGGGAAAGGATCTATTTTTCTTCTTAACTACTCCAAATGACACTCTATAAACTGGAAATATTATTTAGTTGTGGTTGTGGTTTTATACCGAGAAGGAAATGAATGATGAATTGCAGCTCCATTTATTGCCCCGTATAGAACTGCTCCGACTCTGAGAGTTGTTGGAAAGAAAAATTAAGCTATCAAAATTGAATTAAAAGGTCAATAAATAGAAATATAAATCAATGAAAGTAAACAACTTTGCCCCTGCTGATGAAATGTGCTGCAGATATGTCATGTTATGGTATCCATTGGTTAGCATATCTTGATTAAGAGGGCAATAAATATTGATGATACAGATAGAGAAATGGCAGGTGCAGTTAACAGTTTTTTTTTCCAAATGTTTGTGGGAGAAGGGGAGGAGTGAAGGCATATGGGTGGGATTAACCCATGAAGAAACAAGGGGGAATTTTGAGGCTGTATTGATGGGCAGGGAAATGTGCTGAGCATCCAAAAAGTTGACAGGATGGAACTGGTTTGTTGCTTGAAGTAATAGTGTATCCAAATTTTGAGGGTATCCAGAACTTACAGGATGGGTGTTTTTCCTGTAAATGAAGTGAATTTGGAATGAAAATTAAAAACTAAGGGCAGGGGAGAAATAACCTTCAGAACCAGAAAGATGTGCCTCCCTGACTTTTTGTTCTCTTTTTGTTAGCCCAGTGTGTGATGCATGAAGTCACTTTTGGGAGCACTCCTACCACATTAATGTCAGCAGTTTGTTCTAATGCACTTAGACTTGAATTTCTTCTGGCTGGCTAATACCAAGCCTTCAGTTTATCACCCACTTCCCCAGCATCAGTGTCTGAGGAGCTGCCATCTGTCAAATCAGTGTTGGGATCAGAGTCCTGTTTCGTAGTGCCAGATGTGTGCTCATCATTCTCATCACTGATCTCACACGGGTTGCAGAGCTGACTGAAACATGCTTGTAAGAGCAGAAATCCTTCTTTCATTGACTGAAAGATCAGTATTCAAAACACCACGGAAGGATTCAGCCCTGATACCAGCTGATACACACTCAGTTTACCTTCTGATTCATCCATGTGCTGCTAGCTCTCTTTTTGTCTGGCTGAAGAGCTGCAAGAGATGAAAAGATCTGTGCTGCATCTGTTTCCCCAACCAAACCAACTATGTGAAGCTTTTCCCAGTATAATAATCCTTTTATAGTAATCCCTGTGCAAAGGCACCCAGGGCAGATGATAAGTCAACAGGCAGGCTTTGAAGCATGTGACTGTCAGATATCTGTGGTTAACTGGATGCCAAGCTGGCAGTACAAAGAGATTTAAAACCATAGGAAAGAAATGCTGACCTTGGTGCATCCTTCCTGATGGGGGGACACATCTCAGGAACTTGCTCCTGTGATGTTGTTACTGTGTCAAGCCACTAGAGATAGAGGCTTTTTCCCTTCAAATCTATAGGATGTACTGAATTACGAAGCCATTTTTCCTCAGACTAGGACTGGCAGGATTAGTAGAGCACTGAATTATTCTAAAGAGGAAACAACTTAGAAATAGAAACAAAGCAGGGGCTCCAGCAGCCCCAGCAGATCAGGGTATAAATGGTTTTTGGGGTCCTGATACTCTGCATTATTATTTGTAATGTGTTGTATGAGATCTTCCATTGCATCAGAAAGTGAGTTTTAGGTTGGTGACCAGCAGCCAGCAGCCTCCATTTCAGTGAAGTGCAACCTCAGGAAGGCTCTGCTGCTTCAGAGAAAGCTCCCTAGAAAATGGGCCAGCACACAGCATGAGTTGATAGAAATTCATGAAATTATTCATTAATTGATACTGGAGCACAGTAAGCAAGAAATAAAAGTAACTCTAAAGCAAATAACTGTGAGAGATGCAGAGGGCAAGGGTGAACCCTCATGGATGTCATCCCCAACCTGGGACCTTAAAGCTCATCCAGGCCCCCCCCTGCCATGGCAGGGACACCTCCCACTGTGCCAGGCTGCTCCAAGCCCCAATGTCCAACCTGGCCTTGGGCACTGCCAGGGATCCAGGGGCAGCCACAGCTGCTCTGGGCACCCTGTGCCAGGGCCTGCCCTCCCTCCCAGGGAACAATTCCCACTTCCCAACATCCCATCCAGCCCTGCCCTCTGCCACTGGGAAGCCATTCCCTGCCTCCTGGCCCTGCAGCCCTTGCAAATTGTCTCTCTCCATGGTTCCTGGGGGCTCCTTCAGGCCCTGCAAGGCCACCCTGAGCTCAGCCCAGAGCTTCTCCTCTCCAGGCTCAACAATCGCAGCTCTGGCAGCCTTTCCTCCCAGCAGAGCTGCTCCATCCCTCTGCTCATCCTGCTGCCTCCTCTGGACTCTCTCCAGCAGCTCCACATCCTCCCTGTGCTGGGCCCCAGGGCTGGGGCAGCTCTGCAGGTGAGGTCTCACCTCAGCACAGGGGCTCAGGGGCAGAATCTCCTCACTAAATCTCCTGCAGCATTGCCTTCAAATGGCCCCAAAACTGCCTCTTTCCACAATACTGCTGGATGAACTTTCTGATTAATGTCTTTTTTCCTTTAGCAAATCTGGTGCAATAGAGTATTTTTTTGCAGCAAGTTCTGGGAAATATTCTCACCTCAGTCTTTGGCTACACATGGGATTCAAAACATGACCTATTTCAGGGAGTTTTGGAGACAGTGTGCTCTTGGGCCCCCTCTGAAACTTTCTGGTTACTCAGCATGCTACTGGTTCAGTATCCTTTATTCTCACAGTACACAGTATCTGGGAACATTTGCTTCCCACAAACAACACTTGCCTTTGACTTTTTTCAGATTTTTTTTCTATTCTATTTGTAAATTTGGTATTTTAGGGAGAGTGGTAGTAGAGAGCTTCTCTGCTCAGCACCACTGAGGTCTTTGGGCTGAGATGCAAGAAATTAAGTGCAGCAGAGACATCTTGGAAAAGGTCCTTGAGCAGAGCCAGGCAATCCTGTTACTTCCCAAAGTACCTCTCCTCTCTGCAAAAATAAACAGTAAAGAAGGGTAAATTTAGAAAACAGCAGCATGTTCTAGCAACAAGAAGGGATGGGAGGGAGGGGAAAGAGAGTTGTGTTTAAAACAGAAGGCAGCTGTCTTGTGAAATGTTTCTAGGATAGTTAAATTTATCCCACAGTTTTCCTTGTGGTGCTGGGACTCATTAAATACCAGAGACATGTTGTCCACATTTGTTATCTAACATTTGCCTCCATGTGTTATTCAATAATGTATATGTACCAAATGCATTATTGAAGATGTTTAATACTGGAAGAATACCAGAGCAATACAGACTGTGCATGATTAATGCTCCAGAAACAAACCTCAGGAAGATTGGTCAGTAGTCAGAGAACCACGTTTGGCTTGATAAAAGATGTCACTTTTATGGGAAAAGCAGTGAAATTTCCATTAATTTCCAAGGGCTTGAGACCAGGTGAGCAATTTGAGGGATTTAAATGCTGCTACTGCATTTAAAAATCCAAAGTTTATGTTACTTGGATGCATTTGAGAGGGAATTTTTCCTCATCTTTTCCCCTCCAATGATGTCTTGTAAAGGCACAGCAGTAATTAGGACTGGAGAGGCACTGCACTTGTTTCAGATGAGGAGAAGCTTTGTGAGGCTGCTGAGCATTTGCCCTGCTCTGATCCCACCGGGGGCAGTGTGAGAACAGGCTGCAGTCAGTGGAAGTGGAATCCTGCCAGTCTCGGGAAGTTTATAAAAAGCCTGCCTTGGATAAACACTGAGATGCTGGGAGTGATCTTCCAGCCCTGTGAAATGCTGGTGTGCTGATTGCTGCGATTTCTAATGGGTTTGGAAAGCAAATGTTCCCATTTTTTACAGCTTAACAGGTATTTCCTTTAAGAGACCCAGAGGAGACACACCCAACATCACCTTTTGCTGGAAAGCAGGCAGCCTGCAGAGGCCACGAGAAGTTCTCAGGCAGCACAAGATCAGATGATGAATTCCCAGAGCTGCCAGCAGCGTGTTGCATGTGAAGCTTTTGTTTCGTTCTGCTTCTCATGCTCTCCTTTGTGTTTGGATTTTGAGTGGGCTGCCGATGATAGATTTCATTTTGCTGTAATGCTCTGGGGTGAGGGCTTGGCAGGTAACCTCCTGAGACCCTCTTTGGGACTGCTTTTCTAGCTTCTCTTTTAGTTCTCTAACTTTTTCTTTTTGCTCTCCCCTAGGTGCGACCTCAAAGACGTTCTAATTATGTGATCAGCCCAAAGAAAATTAGGAATGTGACCCTCGTGTAGGATGGACTTCTCCAAGATATTTCTCTTGCAGTTGCATTTTTACACGTTTGGATGCCTTCCTGCAACAAAGTTAAAAGCAGTTCTCTCAGTTTAAGTTATTTTTCTTTTTTTTTCTCATGCAATGAAATAAAATTGCAACCTTTATAATGCAGCATGTGATATCTCAGCAAAATAATGGACATAAATGACATAAATGGACAGCCTTACCTTCCAAGACAATGAGTTTGATGGGACTGTGGAAGAAGGAATTCACATTTTGGGTCCCAAGGAAATCAGCAAAACTCCTGTCAGACAGGAATGTTATGTTACAGCGAGATCAAGGACTGGAAATGCAAGATATTTATTATTTCAGAAAAACTGGTTAATAGTAATAATAATAATAATAATGGTTAATACAATATCTATGCTTTTTAATGTATTTTATGTACAGCTGATCATCTGGAGCTTATAGATCAACATTTCCCCATTCCTATTCTGTAATAAGGCAAGTTTTCATGAGGGCTGCTTCAAAATTTCTAACAAAACTATCTTTGGATCAGAAATGACATTTCTCCATTTCAGCACATTATTTTATAAGATGTATTTGCCTTAAATCCGATGTTCCATTTCAAAATAAAACCCAGTCACCCACGTGCCAAAAAAATCCTTTTTATAAAAAATTGAAATTCAGAAATCTTAGGCTGAAAAATGTAGATTTGAAACTCTTGACTCTGAAGAGTTGCATGAATGTTTTATGTCTCTGTTCTACTTGTGGGCCGAGTTGTGTCACAGCAATGGTGGCTGCTGGAATTCAGTTTGAGCAGTTTTTTTCCTCAGGGATAATGTTGAAAATGACCATGAGAAATGCACTTTAAAAAGGCAACTTCTCAGGAGAGCAGATCCAGCACATGAACCATATCTAAAATGAATGAAATGTTTTGTCTGAAATTTTATATTTCATAATAAAAAAGTTCAAGCTAATTAATTTTTTTCTCTTACAAAAAGGCAAACTTCTTCCAGAAAAACAAGTTATTTTCAGTGTACTCTTCTTCCTACCCACTCAAAAAATTCTGAATTATTCAGTGTGTCTCATGTTAATCTTCATTACGAACCGACGCAGGTGCTCTTGAAAGAAGCCCCTGCTTAGAATCACTTCCAGTGACACTGTGCAACGAAACTGAGGAATTTGGAACCTCAATTCGGGAAGGAGAAGTTGTTTTGCACGTTTAGCATTTGGCATCTCCTTAACTCGTGCCAGATTTTGTACTGGTGGTGGCGTTTTCAGCCAGTCAGAACAAGTGCAGGGTCTGCCGTGTGCTGCTTCCAATTCTGACCATCTACAGCCTTTCTATCTTGTTTCCCTAAGGAGGAGATTTGAAATGAATTTTTTAGTGTTACACAGACAAAAATATAAGCAATTTACATTGTGGTGTATCTTGAAATTGTCCTTGAAAATATCCTTATTTTGAATTAAACGCTCATGGAGAAAAAACATCTACCTCATTCTGATACAAGTATTCCTATTGCTGATATCCCCTTGTTACCACTGTACCTGAATGCAACCTAAACACGAACAAAAATCCACTTTATTAGAGGAATGTCCATTGCTTGGGAGAGGGAGGCCCAGGGTAACCCCAACCTGTGACTTGAGTGGGTAAAAACCACAGAGCTTTGGCTTTCTGTGCATTTTTAACAAGGCCTCCTGGCTGTCAGAAAACTAAAAAAACCTTGTAAACTGTATGGAGACAGTGGTTCCCCAGCAGAAAATGTTGATTCATTAGGATGTATTTTGCAAAGGGATCAAACTGTTCTCTTTTCTCTCCAAGCCCTTGTTTTCGAGCTTAGCTTCCATTTATTTGGTGTCAGAGTAAAGCAGCCAACCTAGAACTGAAGAAAACCTTTTCTCCAGTCAATCTGTAAATTTCCACATTAATCAAACACGTTTCTGTGTTGATGCCGTGGGTCAGAGGACACAAACTTGAGACTGTGTCAGCAACAAGGAGATTTCTGTGCTGGGGAATCCTCACTGAGATTTCCAGTCTGTGCTCCCTGGTGCTCAAGGCTCTTCAGAGGATGCCAGCAGTGCTCCCAAAATTGGTTTGCAGGCTGTGGCTGGGTGAAAGTGTTTCCTGGCACTCCTGGTGAATGGGCAAACTGAGAAGAGAAGGTTGGAGACCTCATATCAGCCTTCCAGTATCTGAAGATAGGAACAAGGAATCTGGGGAGGGATGCTTCATCAGGAACTGCAATGAGAGGAGGCAGGGAATGGCTTCCCAGTGGCAGAGGGCAGGGCTGGATGGGATCTTGGGAAGTGGGAATTGTTCCCTGGGAGGGAGGGCAGGCCCTGGCACAGGGTGCCCAGAGCAGCTGTGGCTGCCCCTGGATCCCTGGCAGTGCCCAAGGCCAGGTTGGACATTGGGGCTTGGAGCAGCCTGGCACAGTGGGAGGTGTCCCTGCCATGGCAGGGGGGGCACTGGATGAGCTTTAAGGTCCCTTCAAACCATTTTAGGATTCTAAGTGAGGGTCCAAACCTGGGAACCACCTGGGAGCCCCTTCCCTGCTGACAGCTCCAAGCTGTCTCCATCAGACATCAGGAACACCCCAGACAGGTCACCCTCCAGCTGTGCATCCTGCCTGGCAGCTGGAAAAGTGCTCCAAGGTGCCATGCACACCTCAGGGACCACCAGCCAGCAGGAGAATGCCTGTGGATATCCCCCAGCAGCAGGAGGAATGAACACCTCCCTGTTGCACCTCTCACTGAGCCAAACAAACAAAGATTTTTGGCACAAACAGGTACCAAGCACAGCCATGGAAACCTGCACGTTACCCACAGTCTGGAGCTCTTCTCCCTTCCTGCCACCTACAAGAATGCATCCCACACAGCTATGGAACACTCCTAACAGTGTTGGCATGAGGTTAAAAAATTCTCAACTTGTCCTTGGAATTTATGGCCAGGGGCATTTATTTCCTTCCAGATTTGTTTTCTTCGGGCATGTTGTACAGCCTGTATATCATCTCCAGTACTAGCTGTTACTTATGTTAGCAAATAGAGCTCCACAAATAACAATACATAAAATACAGAGACAATTTTCAGCTCACAGGGAATATAAAATATGCAGGCACTTTCAGAAGGCACAGTAGACTAAAAATATTGAATTTCAGGCACTTTATGGAGACACCAATCTTTTGTACACATGCATATTGATTTATAATTATGACTTGAGGGACATTTTAGTAATCTAGGAGTATCCAGCTTTTTACAGCTCACAGACTGTGCACAGTTGGATAATATAAAACCTTTCCATGTTTCCTTACAAAATGTTCTAATTTGAATTCCGTGCTTGTATACGTGGGGAAAAAATGCATTGAAGATAAACAGTGTTTCATGCCACAGTAAGGTTTCCTAAACTTGTCTCACTAGTTTTGTATTTCACAGAAAATTCAGGCTACCTTTAATACAAAGCCACTTAAAAATAACCCTTGGCTTCATGTGGAGGTTTCTTGTTTCAACAAAATGCACCTCAGGTTTGTGTGGGCTGAGTGGAATCAACAGATGAACTCTTACTGAAGAATACTCATAATATTGACTGAGCACTGGGTTTCTTGCTGATCTGATTGAACAGAGTTTCTATTTGCAATATTTATTTGGTAGAATGTACGATTTGTGGTGCTGCTAACCTAAAGTGCAGCATTTTTGAGGGTTTGGGCCTCCCAGTGACTTAGATGGGAATAGCTGTTTGGTTGCAGGGCTCACCATCCCTTTCCTCAAAGGGATGCTGCACGAGGCAGGAAAAACACAGCTTGCTACCAAATTCCCCAGCAGAAGCTCATGGAAAACCAGAATGTTGTCTCCCTAATGTGTCAGAGATAACTCATCTTCTCACCCCTCACTCCCCACCTGAGTAGATCTTCCCCATCTAAAGTGGGGACATGAGGCTCACCCCCAACTCTCCTTCTGTTTCCCTGAGTTTCTCTAAATCCCACACCCACATTCCCAACAATATCATGGAATTAATCCAGTGGCCTCATGGTAAGTAAAACAGAACAACCAGGATAGACCAAAGTGGGCTCGTATTTTCTAGCTATAATAAACCCCAGTCAAGCTCAGCTCCCTAGGGGAGAACACTGCTCCCCAAACGCCTTCGGCATCTCAGTACTTTTCTTCCCAACAGCCTCCAAAACCCCTCCTAAAGATGAGGCTGAGCATTGAAATTCATAAAGCCACTTGATCTGGAGGAGCATGCTCTCGGCAGATGTGACTTTCATGATTACTCTCCTCCCACTCACCACGATTGACTCTTGTTCCCCAGGCTATAAACTACCTGCCTCTTCCTCCCCCCAGGTGACAAGCAGCTTCATTTAACTTTAACTTTCTCTGTCTCTCATTTTCCACCCTCTTCCCCATCCTTTCTTCTCCGCAGCTCCCAAACACATTTCCTTTAAACAAAGGCCTAATTGATACATACCTAATTAACATCTGAGCGTTTGTTCTCAGCTTGTATTTAGCACTGAAAATTGCTGCTTCTATTTCAGACCCGAATAAGGGCTTGCATACCTGAAAGTTTGCCTGGTGTTTCCAGCAATGCCAGCTGATCCAGTAAAACACACACTGGTGGCTGTGTTTCCATCACCCCAATCACCAGGACTTGGGGAGGACACTGTGCACACCTCGGCTGACAATTCTGAACTGCTGGTGGGAAAAAAAAAGGAGAAAGAAGTGGAAGCCAAATCAGGTGTGCATTAATATGTCTGCACCAAACCTCCTCAGCCAGCAGGAAAGTTCTCCATGTTGTTGTGGAGGTGGGATTTGACAGGAATGTTCTACACTGCTGCAGTTTGTAGCTCTGTGTGACATTTCTGCCCTTCTGCCCTGAGGAATTCAGTTTTCTCTAACCCATTCCTCACCCTGCTTTCTCTTCCTTGGGAGGTGCAGGTTGGTATCAACTCCTTCCCATTCTCCTGGAAATTGTGGATTATTTATGCTAGATTAGCACAGATAATTATTTAAATTATATGTTTGCAGGCTCTGAAGAATATTGCAATGGGATACTCCTTTCCAGCTCGGAGAATCAATGTTTGGGAGTTCCCAGCATCATTTGGCATTAGCTCTGATAGCAGAGCTCGTGTCACACAGATGTTATTTATATTGTTTATTTTCTCCTGTGCTTTGATCACTCCCTCAAATGAGGCTTACACCAAGTGCTTTTTTTAAAAAAAAAATCATGTTCCAGCAAAATGCTCTGTTTGGTTTTGTTTTGGGGGAAGAATGCCAAAATCGAGGGAAAACAATACTGAGATGTTTTTATTAGAGAAGTCAACCCAATCCACTCAGCCCTGCCTCCCACTCATTAGCTTCCCACTGAAAAGGCCCAGGGACTGCTCCGACCTTGGATCAGCTCATCTGTGCCATTGATTCCCTTAATCCCAGTGACCTTCCCATCAGATTCTGATGCTGTGGGCTCAGCTCTTACCTGGGCTGTGTTTTCCTGCACCCTGGCTCTCTCCACTGCAGACAGCACCCATTTCACCCCTCCTGTGGAAGGATGGAGGAGACTCTGGCTCAGCCCTGCTGCCCCACAGCTATGCAGAAGGGGGACTCTTCCAGAATTAACTCTTCCAGAAGGGGTGCCAGGATGGATTTTCCTGTCCCCAGCAGAGCAAGGATTCATGTGGAGCTACAATCTGCCAGATGCTGGGACTATTCCATGCCACAGGGTTTCATCCTACTGACAGATAATGAGTCCCCCTTGATGAACAGTGCTCCCTTTAGGTTTGCCTCTTGCATGGTGCAGCACCTATGCAGAAGCCTGATCTGCCTCATAACTGCTGATCCACACTGGAATTGTGTTGGGGAAACAATTCCTGCTTGAAAATTAGCATTATGTTGTGGTGGTTTTCAGTATAAAGCAGTTAGATACATTCAAACCATGCAAAACACTGGCACATGTTGCCCAGAGAAGCTGTGGCTGCCCCTGGATCCCTGGAAGTGTCCAAGGCCAGGGGCTTGGAGCAGCCTGGGACAGTGGAAGGTGTCCCTGCCATGGCAGGGGTGGCACTGGATGAGCTTTAAGTTCCCTTCTAACCTAAACCATTTTGTGATCCTAGGATTCTAAGATGAGGACTGTTCTGTTAAAATGCCAGCAAATTTAGCTACAATTTTTGTGGAGTTCTTCATCTTGGAAATTTGCAAGTCTGTTCCCTGATCCTCCCAAAACATCCTCACAAATATCTAAGGTTACCAGCCAAGCCCTCTGGTGCTGCCTGAGCTCAGGAGGCACTTTAAATTTGATCACTGCTTCCCCATCTCCATTTGCAAAGTGAAAACTAAAAGGTAGCAAAGAGGGAAGCAGCGCCTGTGCCGAGCCATCAAAATTCACTGGAGAAGCATCTGAGCTGGCAGAGGAACAGTTACTTTCCCCTACTCCTTTCATGCATTGTCAGAGCAGGGGGCAAACACAGAGTGACTGGGATGGGGCTGCTGCTCACCTGGAGAGCTCACACTGCTGTGCTGGGGGGAACAAGGGGCTTGGGAGAACACCTGAAACTGCTACACAGTTTAAAAGAAAATCAACCATTTTCTCCATGAATTATATATGATGGTTACATCATGGATTCTGTCATGCTGCTTGCTACTAATGCTAATTAATGATTATTTACTCTTCCCTGTGAGAGAGGGGAGGTCCTGGCACAGGGTGCCCAGAGCAGCTGTGGTTGCCCCTGGATCCCTGGCAGTGCCCAAGGCCAGGTTGGACACTGGGGCTGGGAGCAGCCTGGGACAGTGGGAGGTGTCTCTGCCCATGGCAGGGGGTTCGGTCAAGGAGATCTTTAAAGTCCTTTCCAAACTGTTCTATGATTCCATAATTACCTTTCCTTAGAGATCCTGAAAAGGATTGTGACATTCTATATTCTGTTGTGCAACCAAATTCGAAGACATTTTATAACATTGTTTTAAATGACAAGTCAAAATTCCGTTTTCTTGGCTCATGCAAAACCTTTGCTGATCTCAGTGGGGTTGAGTCTATTATAAAACTATAATACCTCTCTTATGCAATAGGACCATCCAGAGTTACAAATAAATGTGTTCTTTCCAAGGCTTTCATATTTTACTTCTTTTCATAAAGTTTAAGGGTTAGCTGAGTGTATTAAATATGTTTACAAGAGGCAGGTACTAAAGAGGGTGGAACACTGGGAGGTGCAAGGCTGGAAAGTACAAGGTGAGGGGGGAGGTGGCTATGGTACACATACATATTTCCACTGCTCTGAGCTGATACCTGAGAGCTGAGGCCTTGGGGGACCTGATGAAACAGATTAGCTGCTGTAAATGCAATTTTGAGAGCATTCAGTGCAGCTTCTCAGGGCCCTGGGAATGCCAGCAGCCTCTGTAGCCACCTTTCCCTGTAATCCTCCTCTGCAGGGAATTCCACCCCGCACGCGTTTGCAGCCAGTGTTTGAGGAGATGCTGTGTAACCTTCCCTCACACTGCTGCGAGAGCAGCTGAGCTGGGACAAAGAGCACTGGGAATCCTCAGCCAGGAACTCTGCTCAGTCCCTGGCAGGGAGCTTGGAGTCCCTGCTCACTGCCCAGCACCTCCTGGGCTGCCTGGACCTTGTGCCTGCCTGTCCCTCCAGATCTGTGTGCTCACCCAGGCTTCTGGTGCCTGCCTGGTGGGGCCTGGACCCCATGTGCTGCTGCCAGACCCCTTGGGAGCTGCAGAGAAGCTCTGGAAGTTTGCTGGCAAAGGGCTGTAGGGATTCCTCAGGTTGTAAGAAAGATTATTTTGGGGACTGATTCAAAAGTTGTTTTTACAGAAAACAGAAACTAAGTGGTTAATGCACCTTCTGTGGCTTCCATTGGTTGCACACTATGATGAGTAACCTTCATCTGTTCTGGGACAGAGTTAATTCCAGATTTAAGTGCAGTCCTTCCACCAGGAGTGAGGCACAGCATCACCCTCTCCCCTCCCTGACAGGGGGCTGTAGCAAGGTGGGGTTGGTGCTTTCTCCCAGGCAACAGGACAACAGGAAATAACCTCAGGTTGTGCCAGGGGAGGTTCAGGCTGGACATCAGGAAGAGTTTCTTCATGGAAAGGGTGGCGAAGCATTGGAATGGGCTGTCCAGGAAAGGAAAATCACTGTTCCTGGAGGTGCTTTAGAAATGACTCAATGTGGCACTCAGTGCTGTGGTCTGGTTGTGATGATGGTGTTCAGGCAAAGGCTGGACTCGGTGATCTTAGAGGTTTTGTCCAGCCTAAATGATGTCCTGTGTGATTCTGTTTGTGGTCCTTGGTGTTCCTGCCACAGGGGCTCCTTCTGTAACAACCACTGCATCACTTGCAGGGCACGAGTGGGAGCATCCTTTACCCAGAGGGACAGGCTGGGCTTTTTTCTTGGGCGGGGGCAAAGCTCCCTTTGCCACAAAACTGTGGTCATACAGGGAAGAGGGAGGTGAGCCATTTGCCTTCATCACAGTGTGTTCACTGAGCCACCTGTGTGTATCAGTGCAGAGCCACTCAGCCCTGTCACCCCGTGGTGCTGCCCCTAAGCAGATGCCTGAAGAAAATTGCTTCAGTGTTCAGAAACCTTTTCACTGCAACTCCTTTCCTGCTGCGACAAAGCCACTGCTGAACTATGCAGCACCGCTGCCAATAATGTTTTATTTCCCTCTAGAAAAGTTTTCTTCCTCACTGTTCTTTGCAGATGCTTCTTTTCTCCCCCTCTGCCTTCAATTTGTTGACTCTCAGAGCTTTACTTGTTTAATCAGGAACCCAAATGCCTCCGAGCAGGTTGACTCCTCAGCTGGCTGTCAAGCTCCGTGAGCAGCCACATGGCACTGCAGAAGAAATAAGGAAGGAAATCTATATCCTTTTCCCTCACTGGCCAGGCTGCTGACAAATTCTGCCCTGCATTGCAGAGGCGATTCAATTATTTCAATGAACCCAATCAGAAATAATTAATGAAGACTTTCTAATGCATATTGGGAAGATCATCTACCAAAACAGGGAGCTTTTCTTTCTTTTGCTGTATTGCTACACTCAGCAGCTTACAGCTAATAAGTTACAAAGCCTTGGTTTCCTTGATTCCAACTGCTAATCCCTTTTGGTAGGGCAGAGGTGGATACAATTAATGTCAGAGGATTTTGAAGGCACTGATGGTGCTTTGAAATGGAAACTGTAAGAAGAGCCACAAGCTATGGTTACCCACATTACAACATTTAAATCATTCCTTGGTTTGTGTCTATTAATTTTACCACTGAGCAAGATTTGCCAAGCAGCACCTGTGTCCTTTGTGCCCTTTTGTAGCTGCTAAATGATGAAAGTTCACCGTGGGCAAGTGAGTGACAAGGCACTGCACCTCTCGTCTTCTGTGTGTTTACCTTCCAGGGATGCACTGCTTTCAGCCACACTCGTGGGTCAGCAACCAAGGCAATTAAAAACATCAGCTGAACAGCCTGTAATTGCAACAATTTCCATGGAAGTGCCAGGCTGTGGCTGCTTTTCCTGCCACAGGTGCAGGGTGCTGAGTGTTCACCTCACACTGCCTGAGTTGATGCTGTGCTGGAGACTCCAAAGGTAAGAGTTCACTGAACCCAGTTTGCTCCATTTGCTCTTTTCTGCTTCTCAGACACAGTTGTCAAATGAACAGATTTTTTAGCACAGGATTGTTGGTTATTTTTTTTTCCTGTCATACAGCAAGAAGATTTTATGAAGGCCTAAAGTTCTAAGTAAAAGGTCAATTGGCATAATCAGCAATTTCAGTAATAAATCTATTATCATGCTTTCAATTTCATTAGCCAATTAATGTTTCCAGCCCCTGGGTTACAAGTAGCATTTCAGAGTGCAGGGCATTGTGATTTTCAGTGGAATCATAGAATCACAGAATGGTTTGGGTTGGAATGACCTTAAAGATCCATCCAGTTCCACCCCCCTGCCATGGCAGGGACACCTCTCACTGTCCCAGGCTGCTCCAAGCCCCAATGTCCAACCTGGCCTTGGACACTGCCAGGGATCCAGGGGCAGCCACAGCTGCTCTGGGCACCCTGTGCCAGGGCCTCCCCTCCCTCCTAGGGAAAGATTTTTTTCCTAATATCCAATCTAAACCTGCTCTCTGTCAGTTTGAAGCCATTCCCCTTGTCCTGTCACTCCAGGGCCTTGTAAATAATTTCTCTTCATCTTTCTTGTAAGCTTCCTTCAGGTCCTGGAACAGCACAATTTTAATTTAGTTTATGGCTAAGATAATTTATAACACAAAACCTCAAAAGGACACAGTGGTTACTTTGTTCTCCAGGCATCAGTCCTTTAAATTAGAAATGTGTGCAGTGGAACAGGGGGAATAAACCTCTACTATGAAAATGGGCTTTTGTTGGGTGTTTACGTACATGCACATTTCTTTGTTTGACATTAATATGTACTGGTTTGAAAAACAAACCAGTGGGAGACACCAAGACACCAAGACACCAACTACCCAATTTAATTTATTAGGAAAATTAAAAATAAAGGCAGAAAAACACTGGTTTGAACTGAAAGAGTCAGATATGAGCTGACACCCTGTTAGTCAGGGCAGCAGTGGCAGCCCCATGAGATGGTGGCTGAGTCCTCCTGAAGTGATGGATGTGGTTCTGTTGGAGCAGTGATCCTGTAAAAGGGTCTGGTCTTCCTTAGAAGATCCAGTGGTGGCTCTGTAGCTCCTGTCCTCTGGGAATTCCAGTGGGAAAGGCTGTTTGTGGTGTTTGAAATCTCAGGTTATATCCAGGATGGAATGCTTGGTTCCTCCCTCTGGGTGGAGCATCTCACAATGGGATGGTGAGTTAAGGGTAAGGCACTGATGGGCCATGAACAGGAGATAGCCCAGAGTTATCTGTGAGCCATGGGCAAGGATTGATGGGCCATGAACAGGAGATAGTCCAGAGTTATCTGTGAGCCATGGGCAAGGATTGATGGGCCATGAACAGGAGATAGTCCAGAGTTATCTGTGAGCCATGGGCAAGGATTGATGGGCCATGAACAGGAGATAGTCCAGAGTTATCTGTGAGCCATGGGCAAGGATTGATGGGCCATGAACAGGAGATAGTCCAGAGTTATCTGTGAGCCATGGGCAAGGATTGATGGGCCATGAACAGGAGATAGTCCAGAGTTATCTGTGAGCCATGGGCAAGGATTGATGGGCCATGAACAGGAGATAGTCCAGAGTTATCTGTGAGCCATGGGCAAGGATTGATGGGCCATGAACAGGAGATAGTCCAGAGTTATCTGTGAGCCATGGGCAAGGATTGATGGGCCATGAACAGGAGATAGTCCAGAGTTATCTGTGAGCCATGGGCAAGGATTGATGGGCCATGAACAGGAGATAGTCCAGAGTTATCTGTGAGCCATGGGCAAGGATTGATGGGCCATGAACAGGAGATAGTCCAGAGTTATCTGTGAGCCATGGGCAAGGATTGATGGGCCATGAACAGGAGATAGTCCAGAGTTATCTGTGAGCCATGGGCAAGGATTGATGGGCCATGAACAGGAGATAGTCCAGAGTTATCTGTGAGCCATGGGCAAGGATTGATGGGCCATGAACAGGAGATAGTCCAGAGTTATCTGTGAGCCATGGGCAAGGATTGATGGGCCATGAACAGGAGATAGCCCAGAGTTATCTGTGAGCCATGGGCAAGGACTGATGGGCCATGAACAGGAGATAGTCCAGAGTTATCTGTGAGCCATGGGCAAGGCACTGATGGGCCATGAACAGGAGATAGTCCCGAGGGAGGAGGCAGGGAGCACTGCCCCACCTGGTTTCAACAGCTCATGAAAATGGTGATAGAATCCATACTTTTGGGCACATCTTCCATTGTAACCTGGGACATAATAGAAAGTATCAAGAAACATATCCTGGCAATACTCTTGGTCACAGTCCAGAACTCTGCAGCAGTGAGGGAGGAAGAACATGCACAGGGAGGGAAGGACACACTTCAGCAGAAGCAATAAGCTGCCTCTTGTGTCAGCTCTGCTGTTGTAACCCAAACCTCATTCATTTGAAACTGTTTTCTAGAAAGACACTACACTGAAGAAGACAGAGAACAGATGTTGGCCTGTTCTGTCAACAGCTCTCCTGAGAGCCAAATCACTCAGTTTTACACTAAGCATGAGCCTTTTCCCACCGAACACCTCACATTTCACAGATTAGTGATAGTACTTGTCAGTGCTTTTTCATCCTCAATTTAAATGTGGTCTAAGCAGATAAGAAGCAAACTGTTTATAGATGCAGCGCTGAGAGTGTAATTAACCATCCTGCTTAATGAGGTATTAGTGAGGATGTGTATACAGTGGGCATTCACCTACTTCTCAGTCTTTGCCCTGATCAGTGCTCATCAAATTGAGCTCTACAGAACAAACAACAACAGAAAATCCCATCAGGAAGTAAAGCTTCAGATATCATTAAAGATCCTGAGTCACCCCTACAAGCTGGAGCAGGACTGGCAGAGTTTTCCTCCTGCACTAGGGTAAGACAGGTCCAACATTTAGCAGCCCTTGCCCTCAGGCCCTGGATTCAAAGATTTTCTGCCTCCCAAAAATTTGGCCATACTTCAAAGTAACTCCATTAACTGGTTCTCTAACCAAGGAACAACTCCTGATCAGATGGCAGCAGGAACCCTGTGAGTGTGTGTTAGGTCTGCTGAAATCTCTTGCTAGAGTTTGGAACTACACTGAATTCACATAAAAGTCCTCTTTAATAATCTGAAATTTGTATAAAAATACAGTCACGTACCTAAATGCCACCTGGCAGCATAACAGTGTGTTACAGACAAAACTAATACACACATAAAACCAAAAGAAATCCAGGTTTAGGTCAGAGTCCCTTGCACATGGTGTCCAAACATTTCTGTTAAACAGTTGAACTATGTTTTCTTACTTGCATTCAGTATTTCATTGCTGTTCCACTGAGCTGGGGAACCTGATGACCTCCAGAAATCAGTTTTTGACCTAAATTATTCTTTGATTCTGAATTGTTTTAAATTTTATGGAATTGCTGTGAAACATGAAACAAGGTAGATACATGCTCAGCAAAATGGCAATGAACTCTGTAAGATAAGCCAGCAAGTTTTTGGTCTTTCCTAGATAATAGCTATGTTATTTAACACCTTTCCCTTCCTCAATATCAGGTGAACTCATCTGTTTACAGTTGCATAACATCATTAAAGTTTCAGCTCCCGAAACTTTAAATACAAAGAGATGATAAACTAAATATTTAAGAGAGCCTGGGATTAGATTCCTCTGACCTTCACAAACTCCTTCGAGTAATTTATATAAATGAACCTACTTATTATTCACACAAATAAAATGCATGAAAAAATGTACATGCAGGACTGCTCCTGGTTTTTACAGCTGAGATCAGAGCTAGTTTGTCCATTAGGCTCATAGCCAGTGCTCCATCATGCTGCCAAGGACACAGTAGGGCCTGAACTGCTTCTAATTGACTCAAAATTGTTTTATTTCTGATCATTTGAGGGAACACTGACTGGACTTTTGTTCTGGCAAGATCCTGGTGTAGATGTTGGACCCCTTTGTCCTTCAGGGCACTTGAGGTGCACAGGGACAAACCAACTACCCAAGAATGCATTAAACCTCACTGTGCTTTTTTCCTAGTCCCAGATAACACAGTGCAGCTGTTTTTAATTTCTGAGCAGCAGCAAGTGTTAAACAAACTCCATGTGACCTCACTTGCATTTTAAAGAGGTGACATCAGTAGAAAAAAGCTGTAGAAGTAGCACAGTGCCAGACATGCAGCTTGGGAGGTTGGGGCTGGGGGATCCCTCAGGTTGGCTTTGTTCTCACCTTCCTCCAGTGCCATCCATAGAAAGCTTTCATCTTTTAGGAGAAAGGTTTCTGTGTCAGCCCTTAGGGGCATATCCACGATGATCAAAAAATAGCTTTGGGTTCTTTTCTTTCCCTCACCTGAGTAGAAAGTTAAGGGAGGGGGAGGGAGTGGGAGATGCTCTTGGCAGGGCACAAATCAGGATGCTCAGTTATGTCCTAAAATTACCTCGGGAGAAACTTTCCTTTCATGGTCTGCAGTGAGATCCCTGAGAGCTCAGATCTTCCAAGCTCACCTTCTGGTGGTGCTTTGGCAATGGAAAACTCTGAATAAAATGGCACCATGGTGAGCCAGGACACAGAACCACTTCCCTTCTGTGATTGTGAATCTATTTTAGACTTATGCTGACCTTTGCAAGAACCTGCACTAAATAATACCTCAAATAAAGAGACTGGCTCTGAGAGAGCACTTTCTAGCAAGGATAGAAGGTGGGAAAGGGCCTCAGAAAAGCCATCAACCATTAAGCTGAAATGTCACCATAAGCCCATAGGAAACAGCTAAATGAGGTGTTATTATTGGTAACACAGACATTGTAGAAGAAAGATGAAGGAGAAGGAGCTAAGCATTTATTTCTGTTAAAAGTGAGGGGTCATCCTTTTCCATCACTCAGCAGGGAGTTGCTTTTATTTCCACCTCCATTTTATAATTTTTAACATAAAAAATTACAAAGACTATCATTAAAAAAAGATTCAGCCAAATTAGCTGCACCTATTCATCATCTTAGGTCTTTGGATGCTGAACAGGATCTTTTTTTTTTTTTTTTTTGTAGCATACTTTGTCTCCTTTCCTTTCCATGCCTCACACTCCTCTCAGCAAACCAACCATTGCTAAAAGGAGAGATTTAACTCAGTGGGACAGAACAGGCTGTGCTAAAGTGCCTGGTTTTGGGTCTCTGACTATGCCCACTGCTAAATGGGTATTTCTACAAGGCAGCCCAATCTGTCTCAGTCTGTTGTTGCACTTCACAGCTCAGAAATTAAAAAGTGCTGAGATCACCTTTCCCTGGACTGGCTCAATTTCTGAATGTTGAGTAAATATCTTTACCTTGTTAAGTGGAAGAGATTCCACTTTGTGAATAAACTGAATGTAGAAAATAAGCCTAGATAGGACCTCTTAAAGTACCAAGCCCATTTCATGCTTCCTACCTCCAGCCAGCATTGTATGTAACATTAATTCTAGCTGGCTCCTTTCAAAAACCAGGTATGCAAGAGAAAAAAGGTCCCAGCAGCTGAGGCTGGGAACTGCAAAACTTCACTCATCAGTCCATAAATATATTTAGCAAGAGAGGCAACTCCTCCTTTTCACTGACCTTCCTATGTGTGTGTCCTTACATTGATAAGAGTTTTCCCTCTCCAGCAAACTGCTCTGTCGTGATCCATGCGCTATCCATCCTGCAGAGCAGAGATGTTTTGGTGCCCTCTGAGAAAGTGAGGAACCTCAATGTGCATTTGCATGAGGGGAGAGCAGAGATGGAGTTCACACTTGTTTCCTCCTTTGGCAGCCACTAACTAATAAATCACTTGACCTGGTGACTTTAGCTTCCTTTTACTGGAATATGTTATGGGTCACTACTGTCAACACAGCAATAAAAAGGTTTCTGGGGTAAGTGGAAAGAAAGGGTTTGGATGTCTTGATATTATTTTTCCTGTAAAATGTCTGGCAAAATTTGGGACTGCTATGATACAAAGATCAGAGGTTGTTTTGGGGGCTCTGCTCTGTCTAAAAGATGAAAGGCAAACAGGAGAGAAGCTCTACTGAACCTCATCTTTTCGCTGTTACAGAGACCAAGAAAAATAAACATCCAGCAGCTCCCCAGTCCCAGCAGCACTGCTGGGTGGTGCTTGGTGGAAGGGGTCTCATTTTTGGCCAAACCAGCTCTCTGCAGCTGGGGTAGGAGAAAAGAATGGGATCCCTGAGGTCCTCCCAGAGTTTGATGCTGGCAGGGATATTACCTCAGCCCTTTTGAAGCTGGGAGCCTTCTATATCCATTAGCTGAACAAAGATTTAAGGAAGATACTTCATGAGAATTTGTCCTTAACCTCCCCAAACTCACTGAAGTAAAGTATGGGAACAAATGTACTTTAAACTTCCTTATCTCTCCACATAGCAAGTTATAATTGTGGATTTTCTAAATCACATTAATTCCTTTGCCTGTAGAGAGATTGAAAATTGTTAACTGGTAATTATTATGTCTTTTTACCTTCTAATTAAGAAGGGAATTGCCAAGGGTAAGCGCCAGGTAACACCTGAATGCTCCACATCTTCACATCCTCTGGCTTCTGCAGAGCTGAGGCAGTCAAGGAGTCAAACCCCAGAACATTCCTCAGGCTTTAAAAAGTTTAGGGAGTTTGGCTTAAACTGAGAATGGCTTTCTTTACACCCAAGTTAAGGACACGTCTCTGAATTAAATCCATCAAAACTCTTTGGCCAGACAGAAGAGTTGACACATATATTTGGGTGATTGGTTTTTGGGCTGTATTTTTTAGGATGAAGATGACTCACACTGTACAGTAAGTCATGTCTTGTAACTCTCCTGAGAAAAGACTCAATTTTTCAAATGATATTTGATATCTTTGTGACACTGACAGCGATCAGATTTTGTTGGAACCATTGATTCATTCCTTTTGCATGGGGAAAAAAAGGTTAGGTTTTAACAAAGGCCCTCAGGCCTAGATCTTTAAAGGTATTTTGTTGATTAACTACCCACAGCCATTAGCTTCTTAATTAAAAGGTAAGAAGGCATACTAATGGGAGTTCAGCTGTGGAAAGTGTCTCTTTAGATTTTTTTCTTGGGCAAATTAGCTGATACGTCTGATATGACTAGTCATCCATCATCCAGCATCTGAGGTTATGCTTGTTAAATTTATTGCTACCAAGAAGCAAACCAAAGCCTATAATCACAGTATATTCTCTGTGATTAAGGTTGTGTTCCAGATCCTCTTCTATTTTCTGGGATTCAAAGGCACACATCTTTCTGAAACAAAAGCTTTCCATTTGAAATCAACATCCTTGATTTCAGCTTCAACATGGACTTTTTTCTTTTGTAGAAAGTTTGTGTGAAATTGTTCCTTCTCTAAAAATTCATAGAGTGTAAAACCAGCAAGAGGCAGAGGTTTCACTTCACTGTACCAATTTCAAGCGCTGGGAAACTTCAGTTTTTGCAGTCACAGTAAAAATTCAAATATATTCTACCAAACAGAGCAGTTCTGCTCTGATGGAAGGTGGAACGCCGTTCAAGGCACAGCCATATTTTCATTTTGATCTTTCTGGATTTTATTTGATTTGAATCAAAGTTTGACTGAAAACCACAGCAGCCTAAGGAGACATCTTCTCCTACACTCTGTGGTACCTCCTGAAAGGAGTTTGGAGCCAGGTGGGGGTCAGGCTCTGCTCCCAGGTGACAAGTGACAGGATGAGAGGAAATGGCCTTGAGATGTGCCAGGGGAGGGTCAGGTTGGACATCAGGAGCAATTTCTGCATGGAAAGGGAGGTCAGGCCTTGGCAAGAGCTGCCCAGGGAGGTTTGGAGTGCCCATCCCTGGAGGGGTGCCAGGAAGGCCTGGATGTGGCACTCAGTGCTCTGGGCTGGGGACAAGGTGGGCATGGGGCACAGCTTGGCCTGGCTGGGCTGGGAGGGCTTTTCCAGCCTAAAGTATTGTGATTCTGACTCCTCTGGAGCAGTTCTGCAGTTCACTGTGCTTCTGGTCAAACCTCTTCACTTTGCAAACACCTTCAGTGGTGGGATCTAAAGCAAAGCAAGACAGTGCAGTTGTGTGTCAGAGTCACTGACAAAGATTGAGCATAGAATCAGCTCTCTCCTTACACAAATACAACATCAGAGGGGTACCTCTCCTATGAGGAAAGGCTGAGAAAGCTGCCACTGTTCATCCTGGAGGAGAGACTTCAGAGCTCTTCCAGTGCCTAAAGGGGCTCCAAGAGAGCCGGAGAGGGATTTTTCACATGTAGTGACAGGACAAGGGGGAATGGCCTCAAGCTGGAGGAGGGAAGGTTTAGATTAGATATTCTGAAGAAATTCTTCCTTGTGAGGGTGGTGAGGTCGTGGTGCAGGTTGCCCAAGCAGTTGTGGACTCCCCACCCCTGGAACTGAAAGCTCTATGGGGCTCTGAGTAACCTGATCTTGTGGGAGATTCCCTGCCCATGGCAGAGGTTTGGAACAAGATGATCTTTATGGTCCTTTCCAACCCAAATCAGCCCAGGACTTCAACACATGTTTCTCCAATTATGGATTGCTCAGTCTGGCAGAGAAGAGCTATCTTCAGTCCCCTTAAACAGGTGAAGCTCCTTGGAAGCCCGAAAGCCTTTCTGTTTCAACATCCAGCTCAGATTCTCTTCTCTCTGCTGCATCTTGCAGGTAAGTGGGAGTAAAAGGCAGTAAAATTGCAGTCATATGCCAGCAGACAAGATTGAACACACACTGAGTGCAGACTTGATGAATAAGAAGGTGGTATTTTAATAGACAATTTTCAGAATATAATGGCTCTTGAAAATAGATTGCTTAGAATATTTTCTCTACTTAGAAGTGCTACTACTTAGCTGTGCACTTAAGTAAAAGCAGAACTTTGGGACAGCTTTAAACTGAGGGATTGCCATGGGTTAGAAAGGCTGACGGAGAAAGGGGGTGCCTCAAAACTAAAACGTGGTGCCATCAGACAGCATAAATGGCAGGGTATAAATAAAACAACTACTAGAGTTACCTTTATTGTAAGAACCTTTTGAAAAGCTCAGGTTGCTGCTGCATTTCCAGAATTCAGGATTTGTCCATTTAAGACAGTTAGACCTAAGATTTGGAGGTATCCCTATGTCTGTGTGTGTGCATTCATGTGTGGTTAAGTTTAGCAGGTCCACACTGAGAGGCAGGAGAGGTACAGAGCATTTCAGCCCACAGTTCAGATGTGGCTTGCTTTGGTTGGCTATGGAAATTCGCTGCAATCTTCCCTGGGAGGCAGAGAATAAGATTGAGAGGAAGAGAGAGAACAGATGCATCTCTGCAGGTCAAAGGCTTTTTCTGGGGAGAGGAAAGGGCTTTTTCTGGGGAGAGGGGAGTTCTGTGCTCACTCAGGAACCTCTCTGAGGGCAGAGAGCGCATTTGCTGCAGCGACTGCATGCTACAAAAAGTGCAAGTTGTCCTCAGAGCAGTCACAGCATGGAGGGCACTGTCACCACTGTCAGCATTGTTCCTAGAAGAGACACCAGGCTGGGCACTGTGTTCCCAAAGAGTGCCACCTCCCAGACACGGCTCAGCGTGCCCTCCAGGGTGCCTCTCTTGGAAGCTGTGAACGCCTCAAAGCAGGTCAGGAAGTAAGAATTTTGTATGTTCTCCTGCAGCATTTAGTGCAAAGAGCCTTCTCTGCTAATGTGCTTCTCGGGGCACACAGCCTGGATTATCACCAGGAGATTTTCTGCTTGGATTTGGCACACATATTTTGATGGTGAAGAGCGAGACTGATGCGACTCCTCTCAGAGTCAAAGGGACCTGAAAAGATTTCCTCTCAGTGGTCTGTGTCTCTTCCCGTGTGATTGGGAGCCCTTTGATCAGGAATACTCTGTTAATAATTTATGTTAGCATTGTGCCTTTTATCCATAAGCTGACAGACCAGTGGCACACCTGTCAGAGCAGGAATACTAATGCAATACACCCACAATTGCCTTTCACTGGGAAATGCTGTCACATGAAACACAGCTTCTTCAGGGGCTAAGCTTCATCATCTTTATTTTGGGTCCTTGCAGGGTAGCCCTTGAAGCTGCTCATGCAATGCACTCCTACCATGTTTGTTGCCTGCTTGGGCCACTCACAACAAAAACAAGGACAAATTATGTCAATTTTTAAAAATGCCAGATGCTGGTGGAGGTCCTGGGAATAATGGTATAATGAAAGAGGCAAAAATTGTGTTCAGTACCTCAGATTTCCTGTTTTGTTTCCCAGCAGGGTAAATTTTCTTTTCTCTTCCTTTTCTGGCCGACATACCTGTCGAAGCCCTTGTTATTTTTCACATCCCTTGCCAAACTCAGCTCCAGTTCTGCTTCGGCTTTCCTGATCCCATCCCTACATTTTTGGCCAGCATCCCCAAAATATTCCCAGGATACACACCCGTGGTTCTACTGCCTGTGGATCCTCCTCATCCTCAGGTAAAGGAGCCCAGCCCCTCCTGCCTCTGCATCTCAAAGGGAAACTGTGATTTCTCATGAAATTTATTTCTCTGCCTCTATTAATACTGACCCTGAAGACAGATGTTGGCAAAGAGAAGAGGTTGCTGCAAGGTAGTCCCTGGAAGTGGGAGGGCTTGTCAAGCTTCTTGGGCTCTCCAATATAATACTTTAACTTTTTTATTGATTTGAGAAAAATTTGAGGGAGTTAAGTGCATTCCCAGAGCTAATTGAACCTATATTTCTTCACAGATACGTGAGTCAGAGCATCTGAGCGTGTACCGCCAAATATAGCAATTGTGCTCCATCAAAAGACAGATGCTGGAGCACAACAGCACACATCCCAAAGTTTTGCTTTAATTAACCATTTGGAGAAATGATCGAAAGGGATGTTTCCCAAGTATCTGTGGAAGAAATGCTGGGTATTTTAATGGGAATGGCAGCAAGACTGATGAGACAGACAGAAAAGCCAGGGGTGAGCAGAGCAGTGATTCCCTGCCTGGTTTATAGGATTGCAGAATGTTAAGGGGTTAGAAGTGGATCGTAAAGACCATCCCATCCCAACCCCTGCCATGGGACACCTTCCACCAGACCGCGCTGATCAAGGCTCCCACCTGGCTTTAAAAACTGCCAGGGCCAAGGCAACCCGGGGAGTTCACCACTCCCTGGCCAACCAGCTCCAGTGCCTCACCACCCTCACAGTAAAAAAAAAAGAATTAAATGTTCCCCATATCATTTATTCATCCGCTCTGCCGCAATAATTCCCCACTCCCGGGCTGCCTCCAGCACACCTGGAGTTCGTCTCTCCACCATTGCAAGGATGCCCGAAGGCACCCCAAAGGGGCGCGCATGGTGCCGGGCATTCCGGGAAGTGCGGGGGGGGAGGAGAAGGAGGAGGAGGAAGAAGAGGGTTAAAAAGAGGAAGAAAAGGAGGAGGAGAAGGATGGTGATGATGAGGAGGATGAGGTTGAGGAGGGCTCGGGAAGCGCTCCCGGCCGTGAGGGCAGTGAGAGCCGAGCGCCGCCAGGGGGCGCCGCGCGCTCTCGGGATGCGGGGAGCGCGGGGATTGGGTGGGGCCCGCGCGCTCGCGGCGCTGATTGGCTGGCGCGGGCCGGGCCGGGCGCGCGGCGCCGCTTCTTAACGCGCGTCGCGGGGCGGCGGGAGCGCTGAGCGCCGGCGGGGCCGCTGCCACTGTCACTGTCGCGACATGAGCGAGGTGAGCCGGGGCTGAGCGGGGCGGGGGGCACGGGGCAGCAGCACCCTCGGAGGGTGAATGTCACCTTCTCCTTTCCGCGGGAGGATGAGGAGGGAGCGGTGCATCCCGGGCTGGGGAGGCTCCGGGGGTCCCGGGAGGGGAGGGTCTCAGCATCTCCTCTTAAACCCCGATAAGCGCATCCCCACAGGTGTGTGTGCGCCTGCAGAGCATAAAGCAGGGTGGTATTTTTGTCCTTTGAAGGACCAGGCACGCCGCTGGAGATTCCTAATTTAAAAAATCCCAATAATTTCATATTCTACTCAACGCTTTCCTATGCAGAAAGGAGAATTTAGTAAGTTGCGGGAAAGTTGCCTGCTAGAGCTCATGGAAAAAACCGCCCTGTTTGTGGTTGGGTGCTGATGTAAACTTTGTAAGTAGTGTCCTGAGAAGGATTACAATCGAGGGGAAAAAATGTAAATAGTGCCAAACATGTAAGGATCACTTGTACCCTTGTAAATAAGTAAGCTGAAATTTTGCACTTGCTGGCTTTTTTGCTTGCCTTTTTTTTTTTTCCCCCTTCTCTCTGCAATGGAAAAGTTCAAACTAGAATTTTTTTTTTTAGTTAAAAGTGTTGTTAGACAGAACGACTCCTTGTTGGTGTAGACAGTCAGATGCTGGGCAGGTTCAGCTGAGAAATCCCACATTCTCTAGTGTGGTTCATTCTTTGGGAATCAGCTGAGGTACCTGCAACTACGCCTCACCCAGCAGCTATTTTTGGAGGCTGTTTGTTATAAAACACCTGCCACTCCATTAACAAATGGGATTTTCCTATTTTAGAAGCAAAATTTAGAGTGACACCGGATAAGTTGTGACTACTTGCTGTGCAGGTGTTACACTCAGCTGTGGTTTTTCCACGAGGTGTAAACCGGAGATGAAAAGCAGGAGCAGCCTGGTCTGTGGTGCAGGGATTTGTGAGGAGCAGCTCACATTTTGGCTTTCAGGTCATGCCAGGTGGGGAGAGCAGAGGAAATCCTCATCAGTGCTGCCTGCAGGGATCAGGCAGCCCAGGTGTGATGCACCGGGCTCTCCACAACCTCTCCTCTGCTGCTGCCTGTATTTCTGTCACCTGCCTGGAGTTTGTGCAGTGTAACTTTGGGTTTTTGTTGCTTTTTTTTTTTTATTCCAGCCACTGTGACTTTCTCCTCTGGCTGAAGTGTGCTGTGAGATGGCAGCAGCACTATTCCACTCTTTAAATTTATCATTTGGGGAAAGATCTTATGGAGAGGAGTAATATTTGGGTGCTGCTGCTGTATCTACTATAACTATACAAGGCATTCTTGTCACAGCTTTGTGCTGGGTTGTATTTGCTCAGTAATTACCTTTCATAACTTGAATTAGACTGATTGCCTTTTGGATTTAAAGAGACCCAGTGAACACAAAGATCGTCCCTGCTACCAGCACAGGGGTTTGTTATTCACAGTGTGTTTATTTGTGCCTGACAGAGCTGTATTCTTGTCAAACCCTTGGAGCTGGGAGATGTTTCTCTGGCGCAGAGCTGCGTCCTGTGCCTGTGAGCACTGCACTTGCTGTCTTCAGTGCCACTGTCACTCCCCTGACAAAACTGGGGAGTTTATCACTCACAGCTCCAGTGAAGTAAAGCCTCCCTGCTGTTCCTTGCTGTCAGCTCTTCCCCAAAAGGCAGAGGAAAGCAACTACACCACCCCAAACCACCTCACTGCAAAAGATTGTTGTTAAAAAATGAGGCAAAAAGCCCTGAGCAGAAGGGAAGCTCTTAGATAACTGTTTGCTGTTGGGGAGGTCTCGGTGGTTTTAGCTTGCAATGCTGTAATTGAAAGATATTTATATTTTTGGCTTAATCTGCTAAAAAATCTGTAGCAGGGTGATTGAAAAGAGGCTCAATTAGAGCCATCAAAAGATTATCCCACATATAACAGTGTTGGGAGGGTGGGAAGGGTTTTTATTTTGCTTTATGTTACCAATTGCCTGTATTTGAGCAGTGTTGGAAATGTGGTTGCAGAAATCTCTGAAAAGAGCCTTCATCTCCCTGAGTTATTTACTGAGACTTTGCATGAACTCTCATTTTACTGCTTCAAGCAAAATTAGCTTCTTTCCTGTTCATGGGCAGTGATAAGGATGATTTATGAGTGTGAGGGTTGGGAGGCACTTCAACAGGTTGCCCAGGGATGCTGTGGCTGCCCCATCCCTGGAAGTGGTCAAGGAGAGGTTGGATGTGGCTCTGAGCAACCTGGGGTAGTGGGAGGTGTCCCTGCCCATGGCAAGGGGTGGAACAAAATGATCTTTAAGGTCTCTTCTAACCCAAACCATTCTGTGATCACCAGTCTCCTGGTAGAAAAAACTGAAAATGAAGCAGTCATCCATCTGACTGTAGTACTTTTCTCTTTTCTAGCAGCTAGCTGATATTTTTTTCAGGAAGGATAAGGACCTTTTCTACAGAAGAACACTACACTCCTTTCTCTGCAGTATGTGTCTGAAAATGTGTTTAATGAGCTCTATCTGCTGGGCAGAAGTCTGGCCCCATAAGTAGTCAGTGGGAATGTGAGGTGCAAGAGTTGACCTAGGGGCTTTGAAAATTGGGGTTTGTGATTCCTTCTACCTGGTTTAGTGGCAGACAGGTCCCTTAGCTGCTTAGGGAACTCCCTGGGAATGTCAGTGTACATTGAAATGCATTTTTAGCTCTGAAAGTCTGTCCTCAAATAACTGGGGAGCCTTTTCTTTAGGTCTATGGCTGTTCTCTGTTGTTTTTAATGAGCCTGGAGAGGAGAGCCGTGCTGAAAAATACAGCTACTGTCAATGAGCAGCCATGAGATGCAGCCTGTCTTCCATTAAAGATCTCCAGTCCCACAGGATGAACTGGGGGAAGAGGTTTTTGGTAATGGGCCCAGAGACCAATGCCAAATCTATATTCACAGTCAGTAGTTGTACCAGTGAGCCTCTAGACTCACATCTGGCATAAACTGGATTCACCACAGGGAATCCTGTCATCTGATCAGTCATATAACTATCCTGACATGTTGCAGATGATGTTAGGTCGTGGTATTCCCCTGCCACGAGGGTTCACAAGAAGCATTCAATCACACAGACATTTTTATGGCGTTCACTCTTGCCTTCTGTGTGGAATGCTCCTGGTTGTCATCAGGAATCAGGTCTGGGCTTGGGAAGGAGAGCACTTAAACAATATGGTCTTACAGCCGTGGGTGCTGTTCCAGAGGCTTGGAGATGAGGAATCTCTACAAGATATTGCCTTGGATGCATTTATTTCCTTTTGATTTTAAAGGATCAGGGTGGTGTTGCTGGTGTAGGCGACGAGCTCAGCTTTAATACATGTTATTTAGGTGTCTGACTTTGGGAGAGCCATTTGGGAAATCTTTTTGATTGCCCAAGGCACCTGTGATTGACGAGCTTGCACTGGAAAAGCATGGTGCAACAAGAGCAAAGTGCAGCCCTGATTGCCAGGGTGCTGATGTGCCCCCCCTTAAGTGGTATGTGCTTTGAGCCAGCAGCTTTTTATATTTGAGAATATAGCCTAGTTACCAGACAGCAGCAAGGATATTCTGGCTTTCCAGAAGTGGAAACAGGTGTCAAGCAAGGCACATGAAATTCAGAGAGCTGTTAGGGGTCTTGACTCACTTAGTTGGGAAGGTGAAGAGTTGGGGAGTTGATCTCTGCATAAATGCAGAGTTCTTGGTCAGACTTTGAAAGCAAAGAACACCAGATCTTGCCTCTTTGAGCTATAACAAACTCTTTCCCTTTGCCTTAGGTTGGCTTTGGAATCCTGCAGCCACTGCTGTTCTGTGTCCACCTTCAAAAGGGTCATGGAGGGTGTTTGTGTGTCCCATAACTGGGAGGTGCAGGTCATTTTGGGGGGGATGAGCTGTCTGGGTGGGTGTGCTTGTGCAGACAGCTCTGCTCTGCAGCCTGCAGAGCTGAATCTTTGCTTTGCAGCTCAGACCACCCTCACTGGGAGATGTCCAGGCAGCCAGCTTGGCAAAGGTAGAGGCTGACAGGGGATAACTCTGGGGTCAAAGGTGCTCTCCTGAAAATGGAGCATCAGCAGTGCTTGAGGTGTGTCTGTAAGACTTCCATCACTGAGGCAGCCTCTGCTTTCTCAACAAGTGATACCCCATGTTGGTTTGGGCATGTCCCATAGAAGGCAGACTTCTAGAGGGTATCGTTTTCCCTCAGGGTTGAGGGAGAACCTGGAACATGCTCCTATCCCTCTGGACAGGTGTGTTCAGCAGGAGGCTGTTGGAGGAGGATGAGGAATGTATTAAGTGTAAGTGGAGGCTTTTGGCTGAAACTGTGGCTGTTTCAGGTGGTTAAATGGTAAAGTTGGGGTTCTCTCCCGGATTGTCCTCCCGAATCCTCTTGAAACCTTTCCATTGAAATGATATTTAGCATCTTGGAACGACATAAACACAAGTGAGGATTATACAACCATAATCCTGATGGCACTAAATCAAAGAACTGGTGTTCTAAAGGGAAGAACACACCATATTTGTTTAGAGGAGCTCCTGTTCTCTGCTCTGGTGTTTCCAGTCCTAAGGGGTGTCTGAGCCAGCCCCTCACCTTAGGGGGCCCCTTCTGGTTGCATTTTTGAGATACTACCATGACCCCAGTTGCTAATTATTTGCCTCACTGAGGTTATACCCACAGTTGGTACAAAAACTGTGCAGCTCTAAAAACCACAGCAAGAACATGGCAGAGTGGAGGAGGAAATTCTGCAGCTGTTACAGGATGGGGGTGGGATCGATAAGCACATGAACATCAGTTTTTAATTTTAACTCACATCTATTTATTAGCTGAGTGGTAAATTGCAGCTCAAAAGAGGAGGAAGAAGGGAGAACAATAAGTTTTACATCTGTCACTTTGCCTACTCTTTCCATCAGTGTGGTTTCAGTGGGATCAAGCATCTTCTAAAATAGCACTTAGAAGTGATGTTGGAAATTGATCTTAATTTGATGACACTGGCAGAAGCTCACGGGTTTTCTTGCCATGTATAGAATGCCAACAGATTCAGGCAACGCACTCTAAAAAAGGACATTTAGCTTTAATAGTATGCTTCAGATACCATGTTTCCTTGTAAAAGAATAACTTACTCCAGCCTTCATGCTGCAGGACTTGACAATGTAATTTCAGGCTGCAAAGGAATATTTGTTTCTAGTCCAATATCCCTAAATTTATAATGAATTGGAGTCAGCCAGCTTACAGGAGTCATCATCCAACAGTTATTACATTATCTAGATCATGCTAATGATGAAATGTGGTGTAAAGTAGCAGTTAACTTCAGCAACAACAGCTGTGGCATTTCTATTAAAGGTTTCTGGGTGGTTTGTTGTTTTTTTTTTTTTTTTTTTAATTTTGAATAAAATATTTGATTTCCAAACTGCAATATGCTCTTGTCTGTCTCAGTTTTTTGTAGGGATGGCTTGAAAAATGTGTTTGAATGTTTTGCTTCTTTAACTCTGCTATGGAAGAGCTTGTAAGTATGGGCTAAATGCTGGGTATGTAAATCCTGAGACACTCCCTTGATTGAAAAGGATGGAAGAAATCAGCAGGGGAAAGGAGTACCTTACTTCAGCCTCTTGCTTGCAACAGAGCCCTAAATTCCCTGAGCCATGTACCATGTTGTTCTCTGCAAGGCACAGGATCTTCTCATGAAGATGAAAAACATACAGTCCCCCTCTCTCTAAAGAAAGATGTTCTGTTTCTTCAGTTTGGATATTTGGTTTCTAAATAAATTTAAAAATATGGTAGATACCTGTAAACTAGGTCAAATAATAATCCTTTTTGATCTTTATCCTCTAATTTTAATTCAGAAAACCAACCTTTCTATCTCTTACAAAAAGATGTGGAAGACAGACTATATACATTTGTCTTATTAGGAGAATAAATGGCAAGCAACTGCAAAAGGAAATCAATTGTGAAACATTATAAATGCCAGGATTTGGGGTCACAGTTTATCCCCACTCTCTGTGTCTGCCTCCTCAGAGACCACAGTAAGTCTACTTAGAGGTAAATTGGGCAAGTGTCACACAGACCAGGTCTTGGGCTGGTGCTGTCTCATCTCATCAATTCATACCAAGAGGGAAAAAGCCTTATTTATGCACTAGCATGGAATTTGGAGGGACAAGCACAAGTTTAGTCAGAGAAGAAATGAAAATTGTCTGCCTACATGACTTGAATATTAGTTACAGCTGAACTGTCTTTCCTCTTAGAGAGAAAAGTATTACTTTACAGACACTGAATATTCTTGCATTATCACCTTAGTCTAGAGTGCATGAAATATGACCTTAACCAGTGGTGTAGCTGACACTGAGTGCGTAACAGTAGACAGAATGATGTTAGAGGGTTCTTTTGTGAGAGATGAAAGTAAGGGGAAAAAAAAGGAAGAAGAAGAAGGGACAGAAGCCTGCCAAATCTGGTGTCCTTCTGTCTGACCTTGGAGACCTCAGAGATCCCTGGACTGAGACAAGGAGCTGGTGAGAAGGGTGGTGCCAGGTAGGAGGGCATCGTATCTTGGAAACACAGACTCTAACTCTGCCAAAAAGTCTGCAGGTGTGTATTTAATGTCTTTTAACATTGAGTCCTAATGTCCAAATGCCTGGCAGACAGGACTGAGCTGCTTTGTCACCAGCTTTATGTGGTGTTCCTTGGCTGGCAGTTGGATTCTTGGTGGGTTGTGGGGTCACAGCTGCTGGATGGTGGCAGCAGACCTGGAAAGCTGCAGCAGTAGAACCAGAGAAAGCTGAAGTGTGGTCAGGCTGTGATGGTTTAAACTTGGAAGGAGTGTGCAGGGCTGTGGAAGGTTGTGTTGGATCCACCGCATAACAGGAGTCTCCTGAACTTGAAGGAGAGAGATCTGTGTGGGAGATCCTGGCTGGCTGCAGACACTGGTGGGGATGGATTTGCAGGGATTTGGGCTGCAGCTTTTCTGGGAATGATGGAGCACAGTTCAGAAATGCCCAAGCTAGCACTGACCAGGGCTATCCCTGGAAATGGGGCAAATCCATGTCATGCTAAATCAGCTTGACAAGAATTTGCAGGCTTTTCTGGAGTGAGTCAGGGCCTGGAAGAGATCTTAAAAGAAAATTTAGGATCTGCACAGCTTCAAAATCCCTGGGCAGAGTGTTAGGAAGTAGACAGCACCCATTGCTAATATCTGGGCGTGATTTGCATCTCCATGTGTCCACTGTGGCCAGCAAAATAAGCCTTGTTGCTCAGGAGGCACCATGATCTCAACAGCCTTTTCCCCAAAATGCAAGTGTGTAACTGAGATGAAGCAAAAAGTTTTAGATCTGAGGACAAAGGGGATTTATTGAGGATTTTGATGATATTAGTCCTTTTCCTTGTCCCACTCAGGACATGAAGGAAGACCAGTGATTTGTGAGAATGGTTTTCACAGACATTTTCCCATTAAATGTTTGCCTCACCAGGCACTAGGGTGAGGTTGGGTTGATCAGCTGGCTGTCAGGGTGTAATGCCTAGATAAATAGGAAAACAGATTTTAAAAGGCTAAAGTCCAAGTTTAGGTGAGAGGTACAGAGGGAGAAAAATAATCTCATAAAAATCACAAGTGTGTTCTTCATTTAAATTTTAGTGATTTTCATTGTCTAGCCTTAATGTTTCAAGAAATGGGGTTCTTTTTGTCTTTTTCCTTTTTCTCTTGGGGATCTTTCTCTTTTTCCTTTGGAGGAAGTAGGTTTCTCTTTGCAATAACCAGCTCTAAATTTTTCTTGTATTAAAATACTGAATACTCTGCATGTTGACTCTAAAGCACAGAATTTTAACACGAATGGAAATGCTCTGAAGAATGACTTTTATTTGAACTTTTTCTTGTGGTGTTCTGGGAGGAAATCTGAATGACATGGAAATCTGTTTCTTGGAATTCCAAAAGAGTACTTATAAAATGTGAGGTTGAGGGAGGCAGAAGATAAACTGACGGAAATTAGAAGCATTAAGTTGATGGGAAGGAAGGAGGAGGAAGGGATGGCTGGGCAGGCAGATGACATAGGGGGGAAAATGAGCCATGTGGCTTCATGGCTGCTTCACACATATCACTGCTCCAGTCAGAGCTGACAGATCCACACCCCTGGAAGAGAGCAAACATATTGTTGGCTTGGCACACTTCAGAGTGCATGTGCCAGCACACATGTGCTGCAGTTTAAGCAGGGCAGCCAAATGCCTAAGGCAGGCCAGCTTGATGCCAATTTTAATTTGCCAGTCAGACTTGGCTAGTTATCACTTCTTTCCTTCAGCATATTTTGCAAGCTACTGGAGAGCACTAACACCCAAACCAAGCTGAATGAACCTCTCAGGATAGATTACAAGAGGTCCTCTCTTTCTCACAGGGCTTTTATTCTGAGCACCACTTTGTATTCCTTGCGTGGATCAAAAGCTTTGTGTGCTTCCATCCTGGAATTGGACTTAGGGGATGGATCTGCAGGTGTGGGAACATTGGTAGCAAAGGATTGGCCTGAATATTATAAATTGCAGAGAACACAAGTTGTAAATACCTGAATTCTAGTAACAGCTTTTGCAGTTATGCCATGTAAGTCTTTAGGAGATGTTTTTGTCTGACTGCAGTGTCTCAGGCAACACAGTTGGATCTAAATCTGTTTTCTGCATAGAACTTCTAAGGAACCTCTTTTTCCTCTAGACATGGGATGAGTATGTGAGACTATTACCAAATTAATGACTTTTCTTGTTAGGAGCACCTTAGGTCTATTTTTAATGGCATTGCAGGATGTTTGGCCAGGTTCATGTGTAAGGTGTAAATGTTTAGATGAGTTTTTTCTTTTGCTTCATCTGCAAGGCACAAAATGCAGGATGGAGCCTGGTTCATAATGTGAGACTGAAGACAGAGAGAATGAAAGAGGACTACTTGGAGAAACTTGCAATTTTTCATTTANCTGCAGTGTCTCAGGCAACACAGTTGGATCTAAATCTGTTTTCTGCATAGAACTTCTAAGGAACCTCTTTTTCCTCTAGACATGGGATGAGTATGTGAGACTATTACCAAATTAATGACTTTTCTTGTTAGGAGCACCTTAGGTCTATTTTTAATGGCATTGCAGGATGTTTGGCCAGGTTCATGTGTAAGGTGTAAATGTTTAGATGAGTTTTTTCTTTTGCTTCATCTGCAAGGCACAAAATGCAGGATGGAGCCTGGTTCATAATGGGAGACTGAAGACAGAGAGAATGAAAGAGGACTACTTGGAGAAACTTGCAAGTTTTCACTTGAGTTGGGAAACACAGTTAATAGAATCACAGAATGGTTTGGCTTGGAAAGGACCTTAAAGATCTTGTTCCAACCCCTGCCATGGGCAGGGACACCTTCCACTATCCCAGCTTGCTCCAAGCTGTGTCCAGCCTGGCCTTGGGCACTGCCAGGGATCCAGGGGCAGCCACAGCTTCTCTGGGCACCCTGTGCCAGGGCCTGCCGTCCCTCACACAGAAGGATTTAGTCTAAGGGTAGGTAACCTGGTGGGTCTCTGCTGGGGCCAGGGAGCCTGGGAACTCTTACAGCTTTTCTGTGAAAATTGCTTTCTTATCTTCCCTGCTGCTGTTAGCAATGAAATGGATCGCAGCAACAATTTCCCTGAGCAGCTGCAGGGTCCTGGAAGTTTCTGATTTGTGGAAATCCCAGTTTTCTGTCCATCTCTTGGACAGAGGTGGTGACCTGACTTGTCTTCTGCTTGCTACATGTGAGCTTATTTGATTGCTGTCCCCAATTCCTGGCCATCAAGGTGACCTTGTGCCTCACCCTGCCCATTTTCCTTTCACTGTGGCAGGGTTGTTTCTAATCCCTTGGCTGAGGTTTTTCCTCCCAGTGCCAAGAGCTCTGCTCTGAACCACATCCCCCCTCAACAAAGCAGCTTCCCTAAAGCCCTCAGGGGGTCATTCCTGATCCACATTGGAACAATGCAGGACAAATCCTCTGTGGAGCCATGCCCCATGTGGAGGGCCGATTCTGGGTCCCCCTGGCAGGGATGCCAGCTTTGCCTCACCCTGCTGTGCGGCCCCTGGGCAAGGCTGCGCTGCCAAGGCTGTGGCATGCTTGCAATCCAGTGATTCCCTGCTGCTGGAATGACCCTGGAGAAGTTCCTGTCATCCCTGCAGATGGCTTGGGGGCTGCTCCGAGTTGCTCTCTGTGACCAGACGGGCTGCCCGGGGTGGGTGGAGCAGTGGAGTAAGTGATGCAGAAACATCCCTCCCACTTGGTCTTGCTCTTGTCTTGAAAATCAAAGGCTTTGCCCGAGGCTGAAGGCAGAAAGTTCCTTTGCATGGTGGCTTGAAACTGCCATAATTAATATTTTTGGAAAATCCTGGCTGGCCCAGTTACTAGAGCAGTCTGACTGTGATAATACCTGTTTACCCCTGAAATATGAAGGGAAACAGCAGGGAAATAAGAACAGATTTTTTTTTTAATTGTACAACTGGAAATAAAAACATGCCAACAGTAAAAAATAACCACCAGAATTTTTGCAGTCTGGGACGAAGCAGCCTGTTTTAATAATGGTAGCCAATATGATCAGAGATGAAGCAATTTGTCAGCGCAGATTTTCGCTGTGAATAATCCAAGCTGTCCCTTGAAGACAACCTCTAACTCAATTACGGCTGGGTTTAGAGCTCAGCAAATTGCATTACCCAAAACTTCAGAAGGGCTTGGAAGAATGAAATATAAAGTAAATCTTTTGCTGCAAAAAATAAGCAGTTATATTATGCCTAGGCAGGGATTCTGACCTCTTAATTGGCTTACGAGACTCTTCCTATTGGGGATGCTGATATTAAAGGATACCCAGGATATTATCTGTATCCAAATGCTGTTCCCAGATTTGCAAGATTCTCTTGCTCCTAATCAGGTGCCCTGACTATTGCCCACACAGGGGACCAAGGTTTAGAATTTAGGTTGCCCTGGTATGACTGTTTGTGGATCAGAGACATCATCTACACAGCTGAGATGATCAACAGTAACAGTTGAAATACGTATTTCTTTTTTTAGCTGGATCATTTCTATGATTGTTTTCAACACAGCTCTGCTGAAGGGTTATTTTTAACTTGAATAATTTTAGTGCTCCTATTTTCCGTGTGACCTTGCAAACAATTGTTTCCAAAGAAACGAGGCCTTGGGGATGGGAAGGTGTGGCTGGATTGGGCTCTAATGGGAAGTAGGAGTTCTTAAGGCAGGTTTCCTGCCCAAAAATGCCCTTTCTGGATCTATAATGCCAGGTCTGGTGCTACCAATAGATAAGAAATTAAAGGAGGAAAAAAAAAGAGTCCACCTTAAGAACCAGAGTCACTTTTTATTTATGCCATCCAACTTAATCCATTGTTATGTAATTGAAATATTCCTCTTGGGTCACCTTGGAAATGGATAAAGAGGAAACCTCAGTGTAACTGGGATACAGGCTGGATCACCCATGTCCAAATGAGAACTGAGGTCATTTTTTGGCAAGTGGTGTGAGAAAGGTTTTGCTGCATCTGATTTTACTCTCTTTGGCCTTTGCTAAACAAAACCCAACACGCAGTTTAGGGAAATTCCATGGTACCACACTGAGGTTCCAATTCCACTCATAAAAGTAATTCTGCTGAGTTGGAGACAATTACTTGTCCATGTCTGAGTTAGCCCTGTAAATAAACCATGCTGGTTCAAATCTTCCATTTCCAGCAGGAAAAAAAAAAGGGGATTACTTCTCATGGCTGGCATGGTAATTAACAGGATTTGGGAAATACATTCTTGCAGCTGCTTTCAAAATTAACTTCAAAGATTCCATTAATCCCTGCCTCTGAAAAAAAAATAAATTGTGATTACAATGTCTTTGGAGAAATAATGTTTTAATTCAAAATATGCTAATAACCTAAATATTAAGCAAGCTACTGTTTGTGGTAATTACATTGATTACATTTGGTGTTGGTGTAAATATTCCGTTTAGAACGTTATATGGAATCTGAATACAAAATCAGCAGGTTCTCACTGTGCTGATTTATAAATTACAGCCCAGCATCGGCAAAAGTGGGGCACAGCTAAAGGTCTTTTCTGTGCTATTAGAATATTTAAAATCAGCACTGTAAGTAGGTTCCTGTATCCCAGACAGTGATTCCTTCAGCCCATTTTCATCAGATGCCTTTTAATTTATCCTGGGAGCTGCCTCCAGCCCTGGGGTCCAGCACAGGGAGGATGTGGAGCTGCTGAAGAGAGTCCAGAGGAGGCAGCAGGATGAGCAGAGGGATGGAGCAGCTCTGCTGGGAGGAAAGGCTGCCAGAGCTGGGATTGTTGAGCCTGGAGAGGAGAAGCTCTGGGCTGAGCTCAGGGTGGCCTTGCAGGGCCTGAAGGAGCCCACAGGAAAGATGGAGAGAGACAATTTGCAAGGGCTGCAGGGCCAGGAGGCAGGGAATGGCTTCCCAGTGGCAGAGGGCAGGGCTGGATGGGATCTTGGGAAGTGGGAATTGTTCCCTGGGAGGGAGGGCAGGCCCTGGCACAGGGTGCCCAGAGCAGCTGTGGCTGCCCCTGGATCCCTGGCAGTGCCCAAGGCCAGGTTGGACATTGGGGCTTGGAGCAGCCTGGCACAGTGGAAGGTGTCCCTGCCCATGGCAGGGGTGGCACTGGATGAGCTTTAAGGTCCCTTCCAACCCAAACCATTCCATGGTTCTAAGTGTGCTCAGTGCTGAAGGACCTTCTGCTGTCTGTGTACACTCAGAAGTGCCTGTTCTGAGGATTTACCTCAAGTCAGAAGTTCTCTCGGGACAAAAGTGAACAAATCACACCTCTTAAACTGAAGCAAATGCCCTAAGCCTGTGAGCAGCCCTGTGATTAAGGCACTTTGTGTGCATTTTGTGTAGACGTGTAAATAAAAATGTGTGTTCCACATGGGCCATGACCACACTGCGAACAACATCATTTTTAGTAATCAGAGACTTGTTAATTTTGGACAGATAATTTTGTGGTTTCCAGAATGACAGTGTGCATTCGTGTGCATAACTGTGTGCCTTCAGTGACTAAAAAAGTCACAGAGAACCACTTTTTTCTCTGTCAGTTTTTAGCCACTGCAGTTTGAATCCCATCGGCCCCTCTCAGCCCACCTGCGTAGTTTTAATTTATTAAAATAGCTATAGGAAAGCCTTAATAAAATTAGGGACAATCGGGAGCCAGTCAAGAAGAAAACTGTCTGACCCACGAGGATAATTACAGGAATTGTCAAGGTGCCAGGGATCATTTAGCTTTGACAGCCAGTATGGAAAGATGGATTCTGGTGCTCTTGCTCTGGCAACGTTGTGCTGCCCTGGCAATGCAGAACAGACAGAAAACTGGCTGTGGAAAACTCCCTTGGAGCAGAGGAGCATGCAGGGAGGAGAGGATACATAGGTGAAGAAGTGTAAGTTGATAAATAATTTTTCTTTCTGTCAGGATGCTCAGGAAATGTGGTCTGCGATTTCTCACAGTGATGTGTAAGAAGTAACAGACACATTATCACATTTATCCATCATTCCGACAAAAGCTTGGCTAGATCTTCTGTACCTGGTGCAATTCCCTTAAATGTGGCTTTTGAAGGACACCTTCATCTCATAAATATTCACTACCACGCCTATAAAAATGTGGCAGAAGAGTGGAGGAACTTGTGAAGGAGGCACAAGTAGATGAGTGAGGAAGGTCTATTTGTGTAGTTTATTGTGCAATTTTTATTGCTTTATCCAGGCTTCTGTCAAGGGTTCTTCAGCTCTGTCTGCAGATGTTCTTTAGGTGACTGATGTGAGTGAACCTGTACGTCACAAAGTTGGTTTGGGATTTGCCATCTGTCTGTGCTGCAGACCAGTTTGGAGAAGAAATAATTAGAAGGAAATGAGTGAAATGATAGAAGCTGTGCCTGGCTCTCCAGCAGTGCACTTTATCTCTCCCAGCTGTTCATTTCCATGCTTTCTGATATATAATTCCAAAAAATACAGTGGTGCTAAAATTCCAGTCCCATTACTAAAAGGCCCTTACAGCAAACAAAAATCTTTTTGTCACAGCAACATCACTTTTCCTGCTTTCAACTTTTTATTTTAAGCATTGTGATCTATTTTGTCCATTTTTAAACCAAATTATTACTGTGTTGTGGCTAAGAGTAATGTTTTTCACACATCAATGTGTGAAATGCTGAGTGCCATAGTTTCAAGTTGGTACATGATGTCAGAAAGAGGTAGTGACGCAGAAATCTCCATTAAAGGAGAACTTAACCTACATAATCATATTGAAATCCCAAGTTCTGCAGAGTGTACCCACTCATCTCAGGTCATAGCTGCTTGGTTCTCACCCCTACTTAAATTCTGGATCTTCATTTAGGTTCTGATATATTTTCTGATGATTCTACTGTGATTAGGAAGCTTTCCTTGCTTGGAAAACATCAAAAGTCCCTAAGCAGTTATTTCCAGTGACATTTTTATTTGCAGAAAGATCATAAACTTCATAAATCTTTGAAATGTATTTTTTCAGTACTTTTTTTCACATTAAGGCTGAAACAGCTGAGTTTTTTTAAATTAAAACAGAAGACTATAAAAAAAATACGGTCTTTATGAAATAGTTCAGTTGGATCTAATTTCTTTAAGGGAAATCTTGGTGGTGGTGCAGAGGGAAGGCTTGCTTGGCACAGTGCTGGCAGAGCCACAGCTTTTTTGGTCTTGCTTAGTGCCAACGTGTATTTCCTCCTGTCACACCTTAGGGTAGCAAAACAAAGCTTAGGATATGCAAAAATTTCCCTGCTGTTCTTCCTGCCAATACAGAACATCCTAATAACATTTCATATGTGTCACCCCTGTCAGTCTATGCTGACTTTTGCTGCTGTTTCTGTTTCACAGAAACTTCTCACCTGTTTCTATTCTTTTAATTCCACTCTTGGATTGTTTTTCCATTCTTTTATGTAGAAGCACATCCTGTTGAAAATCTGCAGCCACTGCTTTCCTGGGAGACAGCCCTCTGTACCTTGTTGACCCTGCACTGAGGCGAAGCATCAGGATGATGTTATTATCTGTAAGAGCCCATTTGTCAGAACGTTCTGGCAGTTTCATGTCCCTGATCTTGGACTTTCTGTGGCTCACCATAAAACAAATAACCCTTCTGCCCCCAAAAATTCTGTAATCAACACCTGGCTGCAATCCCTAACACCGAGGTGCTAATTAAAAGCATAGCTGAAAAGGTCAGGCTATTTCAAGACAAGAACAGAATGTAAGATTAAAGGCAAAAATTAGGCTCAGGGGTGCAGCAGGGGCTAGAAGAATGAGTAGAAAAGCTGCTGCAGTAATTTAACATTCTTCTTGAAATGTCCTCCTGGCTGCAAGTTCACTTTTGACCTTAGTTTGCTTGCCTTAGGGACTAATTTAGTACAGATTTTCATACCACATTAACTGGCCTCTGCGTATAGCTCTGAGAATTTAACAGGAAAGCAAACCTGTTCTTTTCTTACTGGGATTTTGAGCATATGGCAGAAGTCTTTTTTACTTCCTCTGCTGACAAATTGGGAGTCACTTTGATTTTTGGAGACATTTTTAATTATGTGTCTTTGGTGTTTTGTAAAACCACTGAGTTAAAAATTCATATAGCCCGAAGCAGTCATAAACTCTGTTTCCTCCTACGCAACATAGCAACAAAACTGTTTATCATGTTTTACTGTATAATCGTTACGGGTTTGCACTCATGTTCATTTTAGCTCTGAGGTTTCTTTGATGCCTGGTGGAAAGTTTATTCAATGCTTCTGTCCTGGTGCTTGCCTTAAAAAACGCTGTGGAATTCTAGAAGCAATCTCTGAATGAAGGGAGCTGGCTGCAAGTTTTAGGGGATGAGAATCTTCTCATGAGGAAAGGCTGAGGGAGCTAGGGCTGTTCCACCTATCAGATGCCAGAAATTAATACTGCTTTTCCTGTATTTCATTGATTTTAATTTCATCTGTTCTATCGATGGACAGTATCTGCTATACCAGCATTTCATCCATTGCTTCTTGAAAATACCCCCAGTGACTCCTCCTCGTGTTTAGTCCCCTTTTGCTCTGAACTACATTAAAAAACTCTGCAACCCTCAGTAGCATCATGAAAGGTGATGAAAGAAGAAAGAAACTCCAGCTGCTAATAATACCAACACCTTGAAAATGTTTTGAAAAGTAGGTCCACTGAATGTATTGAAATAAAAGACTAAAGGCTTTGCAGGAGGATGATCCCATTGTATCTGGCTTTTTCCTGCGTTTCAGTGCCTCGTTAATGAGAAGCTGATTCTCACTTTCAAATCCATTGCAGTCACTTGGAAGACAGCGCAGGGTTTATAGATCAAAATACGTCTATAACTAAGGGAAAAGCTCTCAGAAGCTGGTTTGGCAGACGTTCAGGTTTCTTTCTGTGTAAGTCCAGTGGTCACCAATCAAACAAATGGCTGCAGAATATTGCAACTGATTTCAGACTTAAAGAAAAATACCATGACCTCATGAATAGAAAAACCTTCATTTACCAAACCCAAGTTTTTATTCTTTTTCTTTGACAACATTCTGCTCTCCCTGAGGGGAAATCTCGAGACATGAAGTAAATGTGTGAATCCATATTCCAGCACTCCATCATAAGCAGACTGAACCTGACAGGTATAGCCTAGGGAGGAGAGAGAAGCTTTCATAAAGCCTAAGTAGCACAGCCTGAAATGCTCAGGAAATAAGACAACTTGAAAAAGCATTTAAAAATATGCAGGGGAGGAAAAAGGAATATAGGCACCTTTTTATTGATAGGAAAAATAAGGTATTTTGTAAATGAATGTAATAAAATCTTCTTTAAAGTGCTGTTTAGAATTGAAACACGGAAGTATTAGCCAGACTTTAACTAAAGGTGCAAACCAAAACTGCTTGTTGGGTGGATTTATTGATTTCTGGCTGTTTGTAACTTATGCTTTTGTCAAAGGTATTTATCCCTTTAGAATCCCATTCTCTTTTATTGGCCAAGTTTTTGTCTTGGCTCTGAGGCCAGGGAGAAAAAAATGTATTTCCATTTTCCATGTCAGAGCTAAGAGCACACATGAAGGTTTTGTACTTACCTCATGATTGTCTCTACATACAAAATACATCTTGGAAATACCACTGCTTGGGAAGGCAAAAGACAGAAACCAAGGCAGAGAAGGTTTTAACCAGAAATTTTAGAGAAAGTGCCTTCAGAGAAGTGTATGGCTGTATGCATTTTCATAGGAGAAGCCACATGACTGTCCAGATGTTGGTAAAAACCATTTGGTCTGCAGTGCTCCTGTACCTGTTCACTTCCTTGGTGCTTGAGGATGTACTGCCTCTGATGGCTGAGTGCAGCTGGATTTATTCTCTGAGTTTCATACTCCCAGTTTTTTACATGTACAACCCTAGAGGATGATTTCTTTAGTTCTATTTCAGTAACACACACAAGTGTGAATAATTCTGCATAAGGAATTTAAGTTTTGCCATAGGCTGAAGTACCTTAGTCCACCTAGAGAAGCTTTATCTAGGGGATGCAGAATAATTTTCATAGAGTGACCATTCCTAAGCTGGAAGTTCCCTACTATTGTAACCAGTCCAGTACTCTGCCACTGTGAATATTTTGACTGCCCTGGTGTTTGCCACCTGTTACTTGGCAGAGTGATTTAAATCAGTTCTTTTTCATGGAAATTCAGGAGGTTATTCCTTGGACTGAGTGAATTAAAGTGGGAAGTTCCATCTTCTCTCATGGCCAAAGCAGAAAATGGATCTTCCAGCCAAAGTTAAGTCAGGATGGAAATTCTCCCTAGCCCTCCTTTTGTTGCCAGTGTATTTCCAGGAACATTGTTATCGTGTCTTTTTTAAGGCATTGGCCAAATTAACTTCAGGCTGGGCTTTGACCCTTATAATTTTGTCCCTGCAAAACCTCACGACTTCCCTGTAGTCTTCCTGAGTCATGGAAGGGGAGGCACAGCAGGGAGCTGAAGAAATGAGATGCTGCAGTGTAGCTCTCATTCCCTTGCACTGCTGGGAACCTGATTACACACATATATATCACTCATTGTGATAATTACATCCAGGGGCACACGTAGTGATGCAGCTGGACCTAAATCAGAGTCTTTTATATTGGAAAAGAACTCCAAGATCACAGAGTCCAACCTTTAAATGGAACTAAGCATTCCTGGTTCACAGGGCAAATGGATTATCCAACGTACTGAGGAGAAATCAGGCTGTAATTACCAGTAAAAAAAAAAGGGGAAATTCATGTTCAAGTGTGTTCTAACCTCTTGTTTTGTGTTTTTTTCCTCCTAACAGAGACAAGGAACCGGAGCTACAAATGGGAAAGACAAGACGTCTGGTGAGAATGGTAAGGGTTGTCTTTATTTCTGGATGGAGAATAATGAGTAAAATGGAGCCAAAATACTTTTTACTGTAATGACAGATGTCTGTAGTGGAGGCTTTGGTGTTGTAACTTATCTTTTGATTGTGTTTGAGAAACTGGAAGGGCTTCAGAGGGTTTGTTTTCTTTTTATTTTTATCTTTAATGCCTTTGCTAAAGAAGTCTCTGTTCTGAGTGTGTAGTGTGGTAAACCTAAGGACTTCACAGAAGTCAGAGCAGACACAAATGGGGCTAGAACAAGATTAGATCTGTGTGAAAAGGACACCAATAAAACAAGGTGAGGTATTATGAGCTGCTCCATGAATGAGGAAGATGAAAAGAAATAAAAGTTACAAAGGATTTGCTCATAGAGTTTCTGCAGTGTGATTAATCCCACCTAATTTTAGGCCCAGAACTAAGATACCAAAGTTAGAATCCCCTTGTTTAGAGCTCATTTGAGTGTTGCTAGAGAGAAGCTATGGATGGAGCAGCTCTCATGGAAGGACCAGATGGCAAAGAGGCTCTGAATTTCATCATTGGAGTGAGGCTGGACTCATCTCCACTCCTCCAAGGGCTGACTCACGGGGCTTTTTCAGACCTTAACAGAGGGGCTGGCAGAAACCAATTTCAGCCCTTCAAGTGGCACAAACAATTCTAATTAAAAAATGTTGATTTTTTTTTTTCTCCCAGAAGAATGCAAAACTGAATTTTCAGGAAAACAGCAATTTTTTTGGGTTTTATCAGCTTAAATCTCTTTATATTTCTTATAGGACCAGAAATGCTTCTGACACAAATGATAATTGATTAAAATCGGGTTACCATCAGAAACATTTCTCAAAGGAAAAGACTAAACAATTTTGATTTTTTTTAATATACCCAGCTAAAATAGAGGCAGTGTCAGAAAGAGGACTGAACTATAAAATGTGCTCTCAGCTTCTGTTTGCTCCTCCTGTTTTAATTAAGAGAATGTGTTATAGGGCCCATCCCATCCCCTGAAAAGCAGGAAAGATCCGAATTCCTTCTTTGAAAAGCCAAGGTTTTTCCAAATGGGTCATTTGAGCAGTTATTTTGAATTTGTGTTTTGACCTTTCAAGTGTTGGTCAGAGTAGAGTTTTTGGGCCCTTTGAGGCAACACATCCTAAAGCATTAAGAGCCTTCTGTATGGATAGTTTTCCTATTACAGGGAAGTGACTTTCCCATAAGGGCTGTTTGCATAATGTTTCAGTAAATGAAATCCATAGATGATGCTCCCACCATGAGAAAACACAAATTGGAGTGGAAAAAAATAAACCAACCCCAAATAAATATTTTGGCTTGTTATAGTGTCTTGAATTAGTGGGAACAAATGTACCCTGACAGCAAAGCAATTTGCATTTTCAAGTTAGCAGGGAAGGAAAGCAAGCAAAATTATGTCAGCCATTTGGGCAGCATTGGGAGCATGTTCTTCTCTTTTCTGTTTGAGCACATTATGAACTCAGCTCATTTGCCTTGAATTTCTTTCCCAAATAAAAATTTCTTCCCAAATAAAATTGTCCTGTTGTCAAGTTTAGCTTTGATTTACTGATCCTGCAGCTTTTTTAAAAGCAATTTTTTTTTTCTTACTGGGGATTTTGAGTGAGCAAGGGCTGCATCATTAACTCAAAAATATATATGGTTCCAGTTGTAGCATAATTTTATGTATAACATAGGCAGATGCACAGTTAATCTTGGGCAAATAGATACCAATTATTTTTTGTAATGAAATCATAGCAGAAAAGCTGTCACCTACATAAAACACAGGAGCAGCAGGGGAGATGGAATAGAGTCCTCTGATCTCCCCAGCCCACATGCTTGCATAAAAATAAAGCAGAATCAGAACTTTGAACCTGAGATTGAATGCTAAATCAAAGAAGCAGAAATGTGTAACTCTTTGTCCTTATTAGCTCTGTGTGGTTAGAACCCAAGTAGTGATTTATTGCTCTGAAAATTGGGGTGTGCTGTAAACCTACATACACAATATAAATCCTCTGTTCCATGGTTTTTTGGCCACAAGTCTGCAATATGTCCATGTCTTAAACGTTATTAGCCTCTTCTTCAAGTGTTTGTTTCCCTGTCAAAAGGAAACTTTCCCTCTTGTTTCCCTCTTGTTGAAAAGGAGGGAGGGTGGAGAAACAAAAAACTCTTTCATCTTATAAAAAGAAAGCAAAAAAAAAAAAAAAAGAAAAGTCATGTTCTGATGGTGTTTGCAAAGGCAAACTGGTCTGGTTGCTGTCTTTGCTCTTGTTTACAGACAAGAGCAAAGACAGGAAAAGCTGCTGAAAACTGGCCCGAACAACAAATAAAGATGCTTGGTTTTTCTCAGGGTTGGATTCACACAGTGAAGACACTGTGAGGTGGAGCTTTGTTCATGCATTGCAGTAGAAAATAAATTTTGGGCCGTCCTCTAGGTTAGCTTGAAACTGAAGAAAATAAAATAATGACCACCAATCAGCAGTCTCCCTTTATTGAAGACATCTATGGCCTTGCCGTCACCGTGCAGCACTCAGGGAAATTCAGTCTCTGAGGATTCCTTTTATAGCAGGGATAGTTTGGTTAGACACAAGTGCATGTTCTTGTTTGACCTTCCCTAGACAGGAACAGTCTATCCTTAATTGTATTTAGTTCCTATCCCAGAGCAGCTCTTAGCAAACCTCCCTTGAGCAGCAGGGGCCGTGCTGCACGCACAGGATGGGTGAGGATGGAGGGGACCACAGGGGGACATCTGGTGCCACCTCCCTGCTCCAGCAGGGCCATCCCAGAGCACAGGGCACAGAGTTGTGTCCAGCTGGCTCTGGAATATCCCCGGGGAGGAGACTGCACAGCCTCTCTGGACAATGTGCTCAGGGCTGGGCCCTGCCCAGGGCAGAAGTTGTGCCTCCTGTGCAGGGAATTGCTGGGCTCAGTCCCTGCCCGTGGCTCTGGGGCCATTGCTGGGCCCCCGGAGCAGAGCCCGGGCCCTGCTCTGAGCCTCCCTGCAGCCAGGGACAGCCAGGCCTGAGGGCCCCTCTCAGCCGGGGCTCCTCTCCAGGCTGAGCAGCCCCAGCTCCCTCAGCCTTTCCTGGGCACCGAGATGCTCCAGGCCCTTCCTCAGCTCCAGGAGCTCCCTGGCCCTGCTGTGCTGAGGAACCAGAGCTGGACATGGCAGCCCAGAGGTGCCCCCAGGGCTGGGCACAGGGGCAGGATCCCTCCCTGACCTGCTGGGAATGCTCTTCCCAATGCCCCCCAGGACACCACTGGCCTCTTGGGTCTCCAGGACACTGCTGGCTCAGGGACAGCTCATTGTCCTTCAGGACTCCCACATCCTTTTCCAGCAGGTCACCCCCAGCCTGTGCTGGTGCCTGGTGTTATTTATTCTCAGGTGCAGGACCTTGTATTTGCCTTTGTTGAATTTCAGACAGTTCTCTCTCTCCCCATCCCTCCAATCTGTCAAGGTCCCTCTGAAGGGCTGCACAGCCTTCAGGGGGATCAGCTGCTCCTCCAAGCACTGTGTCATCATCAAACTTGCTGAGCAGGCTTCTGCCCCTTCATCCAAGTCACTGATGAACAAGTTAAACAATCTGGGCCCAGTATTGGACCCATAATCTCATTGGGACATTGGAAGACCTCAGTCTGCCTGAAACCCAAGAGATACTTCTGAAACTGCAAACTTAACTTGTAAACCTGTTATATAACGCTGTTCTCTGTGGAAGAAAATCGAAAGGGAAAACAGCACTACTATTCCCACACAGCTCAGTGTGGGATAAGAAGCTGTAATTTCCTTTAGGCTCACCTGGTTTGATTAGTCGGGACAATCATAGTTGCAGATGCAAATATGAAAACAGAATGTTCCCCTCTGACTATTCTTAGTCAATATGTGATTCTCCTCTGTGACCTTGGCAATGTCACAAAGTTCCTTTGTAGGTTAACACTTGTCACTTCTTGTTCTGTTTCACATTGCTCTGTGTTGTTTTTTTTCTTGTAGTGTAATTTGCAAGCTGCTCTAATGCAATCTACTTTTTAATAGCCCAGCACAACTGCCAGGGAAACAATTGTATCAGAACCAATTATTTCTATCTTCAAATTTAGAATAGCTCTTTTTCCTATTAATAGAGCTCGCCCTTTCTTCTCAAAGTACATAAAGCATGTGACTATTAATTGGTATTAATAATTTTTCTTGGAAGATGAGATTTATCATTCAGTAACATGAATATTTATAATAACAAAATAAGTGTTTTCATGGATGAATTCTGTGCCTTCCTGGCTCTAAGTGAAATGAAAATGAGTAGGCTTTGCATGAACTGAGATGTCATGGTGGATTAATCCAATCACAGCAAGATGGTCAGTTGTATTTTCAGTTTCTTCTCATTCCCAAACACTTGTCAGTGTATGAGCTCTGCTTTGAGACATTCAGAAAATTATACATGAATAAATATTCTTTGTTTCAATCTGTCCATAGGATGCCTCTACATAAAGATGAAGACACAGTCAAGTTAATAAAGTAAATTCTTATATTTTACATATCAAATGGAGTCACTTCAGTTTGACTGCTTGTAGAAGACATGAAGGGTAATGGTAAATAATTGTAAAGCAATCCTGTGTGGGAGAATAGCGATCTCACTCTAGTAAGCTTTCCTGGTAGAGGGTTAGGCATCTTGCAGTGATATCAACAGTCCATTCACCCACTTCCCCCACTCAAGAACTTTGGGAAATTCTGCTCACTGCACTCAGGAATAAAAAAAAAAATCTTGCCAGATCCAAGAGAGTGAATAATAATCTTCATAGTTATTTATGTAGAGTGCTTAGCTTAATAGAGCTTCAATTCCTGGCTAGAGGCCAGGATCATTATTGTAGTATGGGCTAATATAAATATCTCTTTAAGAACTCAAAATTAATTTTCCACTGATATTCTCCAATGACTGCGTAAAAAATGTGCTGTTTTTGGGAACAGCCCTACAAATAAACTTACTGGTGGAAAAAACGATTTTGAGGAAGGGAGGGGAACACATGAGGGTAATTTGTATAAATATTCAAAGGGCCTCATGGAGCATGGTTTGCTCTATCTTCCTGGGCCTGGAGGTCACATTTTTCATTCCAAGGAAAGGACAGAGCCTGAACTGCTGCATTGCAATGCTTGTGCAATTTCTTCCCCACAAAACATTGCTTGTGTGGCAAAAGATGAATCTTAAGTATTGCAAGCAGCTGCTGGATCAATGTAAAAAAACCTGCCCTAACCCTTTCAAACAGCTGCTCTCTGATATTTCACCCCCACAGCACTAATCAGAAGTTAGGTTGGGGAGTATTGGATAAAGGTAATTAATACTGAGTTTTCCTGAGTGATAGGTTGAGGATTGGCAGGGAAATTAGCTTGCCTTGTTGTCTCTTTTCACTCTGGTGAAAATTCTCCCATCCCTTTTAAGTGGTGCTTCAAGGGATATGACCTCCCAGTAATGCAGTCTCTCTTACTCTACTTTCAGCCTATATCCAAAGCCAAATTCTGTCCTATCTCATCCAGTCTAGCCGGTACTAGTGGGGATTTGGGAAGTGAAATGAGAATGATGTGTTGTACCTCATCCCACATCTCTTTAAATAAAAAGTCTGTGCCTCAGCAACATTCCCAGACGTGTCTGCAACCACCAAATACCATAACACCTTCACAGAGCCTAAATACAAAACTGTCTGAACCCTCAGCACGGTTACGTAAGTTGTGTTCGGTCATGTACAGATCACTCAGGCTCAGAGAAAGGTGTAAAAATCCTGTGAGAACTCAACACTCTGATCTGTAGCTGAGGATGGATCAGAGGAGAGGAGAAAAAGTCCCAAGTGAACAGTTCTAGATGAATCCCATCTCAAGACATGGCAAAAACACTTGCAGGAAACTGCTGAGTTTCAGGTTAGGCACTTGCCTGGGGACAGCTGCCGAGGAAGTTTGCCCAAAACCAAACCAAAAATGTTTCAGGTCCTCTTCTGGCCTGGTTCTCTTCCTTTGCCCAGCCTGGTGTGTTTATCAAGGAATGTGCCCATCCCTGCAGGCAGCCAGCAGGGCTCAGCTAAAGGCAGATTGAGCCTTTAATAACAAGGCTCTGGGATTGTTCACAGATCTTCCCTGGAGAGGATGCTGAAAGGAAGAGAAGGGAATTATACATGAACTTTATTTCCTCTCCTAGGTGAATTTCCATTTCTGGAGGCCAGGGATGAGCATGAGTACTCTCCAGAGGGATACTCTGTGCTTATTTATTTGGGGCAGTGATGGCAATGAAGGATTGTTCACAAAAATTCTCCAATCAACAATTTTTAGTGTTTATCCAGAAACAAAAACTTCTAAAGTGATGATTTGTATGTGTGTTTGAGATAATGTGGGCACCTTCTGCACTGAAACTTCACCTACACCCACGTGTGCCTGTCCATGTGCAGTGACCATCTGGTTTCATGGGGGAGAGCCTCTGGAGGAGTTTAATCAATGTATCTGAAATAAACTGAAGAAATACTTTCTAAAAGAGTAGATTTTGTTCTTACTTTTCTGTTATCTGACAAGTTGGCTTTGACACTGAGCATTACAGCTGCACCTCATCTAGTAACGAGGAGCTTTCATTTTTTAAATGTTTAGGCAGAAGCATCTTTAAAAAAAAAAGATAGTCTTAGAAGTTTTATCAATTAACAGCAGTGCTCTTATAGTCTGGCCTGTGTCCTGGCTCTGGAATTCCCCACAAGTTTTCATGTTGTGTATCACTTATAACCACTCTCGTGACTCCCAAATAAGTCCATCTTCCCACACAAAGAATATACTACTATCCATATGAGGGATGTCTGTCTGTATGTTGCTATATAATCTTAATTATGCAGCTTTTTCTTGCTTTTTTTTTTTAAATGATGCAGAAGTCCCACAAGAAAAAAAAAAAAAACGACAGAGCAGAACAGCACAAGCATAGAATATAAATTTCAGCTTTTTAAACTTGCTCATTAAAGACTTAAAAAATGGGAAATGATTTTGAAATATATTTCTCTTTTTTTTTTTTTCTTTTTCCCATAGAGGAAAAAGCTCCTGTTAACTGGTACATTTGACATGGAGAATCTTCACACTTAATACTCCTGCCACGAATGAATCTGTCTAGGTACTTATATGGTCCTCACCACCATAGTAACTGAGTGTCTTCCAAGTACTTAAAAATAGAGATAACAATAACAATTCTTGCCCTGGTCCACCTCTTTCTTTCCAGCTTGCTAGGAGAACAACTTGATTAATTTATGGGATCTTTGTTTTGCACACAGTGCCTGCACACAGCTCGGGAACCTTGTGTGCCTGCGTGGATGCGATGTTCTCAAACGGAGTGCATCCAAAAATCCGGCTGCATTTCTAAAAATGTGAGAGATGAACACATGTATAGGAGTTATATATATTTCTATATGGTCCCTCACAGTCTGCTCCTTTGCAGGAGGTAGAAGTCAGTGGAACTGCAGCATTCCTGCAGTATTGAGATCAGGAGCAGCCCAAGGAAATCATCATGAGGTGCCTCATTAAGTGGGCATTTGAGCACCTGAAAGGTGGTGGTAGCCCAGCTCCTTTCTGAGAAACTGGCTGGAAAATCAGCCAAGGTCATTAGGAAAAAAAAAAAAGTCAGTGATTAGAAGTTAAGAAAAAATTAAATTAAGCAGAAGAAAATAAAGCTGTGGTGATGCTGGTGGGTTTTGCCTTTTGGATGAGTCATAAATACGCTGGAGTTCCCATCAAGTGTTAATGAGGAAAGACAGAATTGAAATGATGCCTTTGACAAGTGCCATATTTCTTCTGGAAATCAGTCTGTAATTATCAGTGAGCTGCCTGACTGTGCACCAGGGAGAAGGAGCCTTCTTTCCATGACTGGCACGGAACTGGCTGGCTGCCACAAATGTGCACTGCCTGGAAGATGGGCTCTCCTGGGAGAAGGAGCTTTGGTGACCCAAAGGGAGGACACAGCTCAAGCCAGCTCAATAACCCTGATAACACCTATAAAATCACCTCTGAAATGAACCTGCTGCTGCAGCATCAGGGCTGGTTTGGGGTGTGTCAGGATTAGGGTCAATGGGATATGGGAGCTGGAATATTTACATTGGGAATCCATGGAGCTGGGCTGACTGGCATGGCTTGGAGATTTATCTCTCCATGTTCCCCGACACTAACAACAGATGATGAAAAGGCTACAAGAGGTGCATATAGCTGAGCAGCATGTTTTTTTTAATTTAGTGGAAGTGAAAAATGAAAGAGGAACGCAATCAATGCCCAACAGTGGTTACCAGGATTTACTGTTGTGGAAACATCACTTTTCTTTTTGACTGTACACACATGACTGTACACAGATCTGCTTTACTTCACACCACAGGCTTTTGTTTTCTTCTGGCTTGGGTTTGTAAATGGAATGAAAATACTTTTCTACTTACGAGTTCCTCTGTTAGCAATTCGGTAAATGATTAATTTTTTTTTTTTTCTGAAGGTTTTTAAGATTTTAATTTGTAGCACACAGCTGTCTTGAGGCACTTGGCTCGATGCTCCAAAATTAGCTTGTAATTTGGTGTTATCAGGCTCCCTTGTGTAAGCAGGCACCAGAATTTAGAACAGCAGGAGTGTTACAGACATGATGAAAATGTGCTCCTTTGCTGAACTGGTGGCCAGAACAAAAAGCAGTCAAGGCTGCAGGAAGGAATTAGATGCTTCTTCAGGAACCAGCTCAACCTTTGAGAGGGGTGTCTCAAAGTCAGCCCCACACATGTCTTGGGTTCTATGCCTCTCTCTATAAGTTTGAGGTGAAATTCTTCATGTCTGAAGAATTTCTCTGGGTGCACATCTCTGTGAGAGACCTAAAGCTCTGTTTGTTCTCAACAGAGAAAAACGTGGGTTTTTTGTGACATGGTGCTTATCAAAATGAGCTCCTCTGGAGAGCCTGGTGTTCATAGATCTTAATCTGATTTAAGATTCTAATTTGCTTAGTTTTCTCAAGGCTGAGGAATTTGTGGGTAATACTAACATTACAAAATAATAAAAATGATATAATAAAATAAATAATAAATATAAAAATTCTTTGTCTATCTCTGGAGTTAAGTGGATGCTCAGCAGGATATTTCAGAACATCTGGTATGGACCTGGACATTTCATTTCTCCTTAAATCCATCTCAAACAGCTCTGTCCTTATTCAGGTTTGAGTTATCCTGATCACCTCGTGCCAGCTCTCACAGCCATTTTCTCTGTGGAAATACGGATGTGAAAACATCGAAATATTTTCTGGCTTGAGGATTTTATTAGCCAGGATACTGGTTTTGATGGAAGCATTTGCTTTAGCAAGAACTCTTAGTATTGGTTCATTTTTCCCCCAGCCCACAGTGGGTTATGAATAGGAAAGACTGAGAAAAATACATATTTTCCAAGGAGGAATTTCCAAGAACAGAAGAAAGTTGGATAGCACCGGATATGGAAAAGGCATTTCAAAAGTCACAGTGGAAAAAAAAAATAGGGCAGGGTGCTCTGGCAGCTCCTGGGAGATGGTGTGGGTATTCCAGAGCTGGAAATCAGCTCTCAGCACTTCTCCAGGGTCTCACAGTGACATTATTTAATCACCGTTGATGAATGAGTTCTCTAACTGTATTTTGAGTATCTCATCTTTCATTCTAATTTATACCTAAAACCCCCTGAGACTGCTGGTTGACTCTAGGTGGAGAAAGCATTAATTATTCCTTAGGTTTTAGTGAAACACTGGCACTCCGCAGTGACCAATTTACTACTCCTCTAAAAGCTGCCAATAAAAAATGGACATGTACAAATATATTCATTAGCACAAACTAATTAAAACCCAGGCTAATAGCCAGGAACACAACACGTTATTGCAGGATTTTGGAATTCATTATGTGCCTGTGCTAATCCAACAGTAACTATCCCTGCAGCTCCTGATCTAAGTTAAAGATCTCATGCTGACAGACACCTAAAATTTCGTTTATTTAGAATTTAGCAGACAGACACTGCAGAGAGTTTCTGACACAGGTGTCTGACAGGAAACGGGTTGGCCATGGAGAAAATTCTGGACTACAGGGATTAGCTGTGGAGAAAATTCTGGGCTACATCCTTTGTTGTGTAGTCAAACCAAACAGAAAGGTGGGCGAGGTGAGATTAATTAAGCCTGAAGAATTGTTTATTCTTCTGGCTTTTGATTTCAGAGCTCAGTGTAGGTTCTCAGGTGTGGTACCTTTGCAGGAAGATGTGGACACACATCTGTGTATATTCCAAACATCCAGTTGCATTTGAGGGTCCATCCTGGGGAATGTTGGGAGCACATAAACCCACCCTGGCTTATCCAGGTTCATACAGCACAGGTGAGGATCAGATAACCTCTTTTCTTTTCACCTCAAATAACCATGGGCCAGAACCTGTGAAGGGAAGGGTATTGAGATAGAGCTGAGCTGGATCCAAGGCAGTTTGGTGTCCTGAAGCAGCCACCTCTGGGTCTGCAGCCAGCAGAATAATTCCTAGCAGAAAGTGTGCATTGTGGTCTCACCTAATGATTGTATTCATCAAGCAGGCAGCTGTATTTGTCACTGGCAGAAATTTCTTGGTGACCTTTGCAGTGAATCTGTTCCCAACAAAACTCTGTGTCTCTGGTGAGAGCTCTGAGTCTCTCGTGTGAGGTCTGCCTCTGGCAGGCAAAGATGTAGAGAAACTGGGGAAAAAAGCATTCCTGGCTTATTTTAGACACGAGGGTAAGAAGACAAATTGAAGAAGTGTAGGTTTGGACCTTTTCTGTCTAAGGGTGATGGATGCTGTCAGCAGAGGGCAAGACATGGGCTTTGCCAATCAATCATTCTCTCCATCAGCACCACTTGGTCTCATCTCAGACAAACTTCTTTGGCTAAAATCTCTTCCTCTGTCAAATTTAAGAGAAGGAAATAGCTTTTCTAGACCCCAGTGGGAGGAAGTTTGGAGATTAATGATCCATAAACAATACTGTATATTCCTGTGTTATTTGCCCAGCGGGAGCAGGTGTGGGAGGTTTGGTGGACGTTGTCTGCTCTGACTGCTGGACCTCTTTGAAGCTTTTCCCTGTGCCAGAAAAAAAAACCAATTCTTGTTTAAGTATTTATAGTTTTCACAGGAGGGACCACAGAAATAAAGAGCAAAAGACTTAAGTCATGAGATGGCATCCTCCGGAGGTCCCTCAGCTCAGAACCATTCCATTATGGAAGAACATCAAAAAGAAAATGTAATTTTTGGCAATTCCCCCCATTCCTCCCCATGCCACGGGCAAACCTTGGGAACAACAGAGTCTAGAAGCTGTTCTCAGATGCAGCAGAATTAGTGTAGATTTTTGGTCTCTATTCATCATCTTAAGAAGATTACTGCAGCTAACATTAGCATTTTTGCTATTACATGGTGGACTGGCTGAAGTCCAGACTGAGTTGGAATTAGAATACTTATTTCTTTCCTTTTATTAGTTCTTTTTCTTCTTGCAGTGGAAGATGATGGACACAAAAAAAGCCAGTGAAGAAAGCTGCATCAAGGGTTACCAGTGCTTCTTTGTAGTTTCTCCCCACTTAGCCATTTGTGTGAGCTTGTAATTTCAACTCAGTTTGGTTTTAAGTTTCAAGTTGAAATGAAATTAAATATAAGCACATTCACAACTACCATTATTTTTGAGTGGATACTATGTGAGACCACTGTGAAGTTACTGTTTTCCTCTCCTAACTATAAATAGATCCAAATTTACTTGAAACTTGGCATGGAAATGTTTTATAACTACCATAAATTTGACCCTTGTTTCGAGCTTCCCACAACTCTTTGGACATCACAGTAGTTTTCTATATCTATAAGTAGTTTTCTGTAGGACTCTGTAGTACTGTGATGCATATTTGGGGCTGAATTTCTTGACTGAACTTGCAGAGTAGAGAAAAGCCAGCAATTAACCTGAGCTGAGTTAGAGAGCAGCTGCTTCTATTCTGCTGTGTGTTTGTGGGGTTTCTGGCCGGGCAGCAAAAGGCTGAGTTTACTTTTGTTTACTTCAGTGTAATTGCTGAGATAGGCAGTGATGCAGCCCAGAGCTGCCAGCCTCCTTTGCTGGTGTCAGGGATACCTTTTGTTGTTGTAAGTGATGCTGTCTGAATGTGACAAAACACTTGATAAGCTTGGCCAAGCATGCCAGAAAACAAAGCAAAACAAAACAAAAAAAGCAAGGTGGACTTTTCAGTCCAGGCAGTTCAAAAAACCCCAGGGTGTTCTGCCCCCACCAGTGAGTTGTTTCAGGAGAAAAACTGATCGATTTGGTTTAAAAAAAAAGAAGAAAGTTTTGCTTTTTGCTAGACAGGAGAGCCTGCACAGATTGAGGTAAGCGCTAGAAAACACTCAGATCCTTGGTGCATGTTGGCAGAGCTCTTCTGGTAGTGGTTTCTGCTAGATTTTTTTCAAGGCCCAAGACACATTCACTCATGATATTGATGGTTTTAACCAGTCACTGGCTTGTGTAAGTAGATATTTTCCTGCCACTGTGACTCCTTGTCACGGGCAACAAGTGAATGTGTCCATAGGAATGGTGCCGTGGGATGCTCTGGGATGAATCCAAACTCCTGGTCCTTCCTGCCAGGCAGGCCAGGCTTCCACGATGGGTCAAGTTAGTTTTTCCTTATTTTCTTCATAAAACTTGAGGTTTTTCTTTCATCTTTTCTACAAGTTGGGTCTTCTCTTTCTGTCTCTCTTCCTGTCTCCCTCATTTCTTCTGTCTCACCTCTCATTCTTTCTCCTCCCCCTGAGAATTTTGTGTCTCTTCAGCACAGCTGGCTCAAGTGCTGCTTCTCCCTCTAACTGCCTAATTTCCCCTCCTATTTTCCCAGGCAAATTTGCACTCTGGGTCATTAGTAAAGAATATTCATTTGCCAAAAAGAAGGCTCCTAAATAATGCTTAACTAGGGCTCATAGTGACCCTCACTCGAACTTCCTAATTTCTCTCCAGTCTCACAAAACATTTCCAAGACTAGGTTTAAGCAAGAGCCAGGTGAGGAGTCACCTGGAAGAAGAGAAACACAATAAGAGACAAGGCAGTTTTTAAAGGAACAGGATTAGAAACAAGAAGGCTTCTAGTTGTTCTCTGGGAAGGGAGGAAGGGAGGGAGGGAAGGAAGGAAGGAAGGAGTAAATATTTTGATTTCTTGAGCAAAAGAGGAGAAGAAAAATTAATTGGTTCTGTTTACATGCAGATCTAAAATTTGAGCAGTAAAGACAATTAGGTGGGCTTTAGTGGAACAGGGACTGGGCTGTGCTGTATCCTGTGCATTCTGCACATGCCAGCACTTGGGAGGTAGTGAGGGATGTGAGTCCCAGCTCAAGTCTTTCCTTGCACCAACCCAGCTTGTGTGTCCTGAAGCAGAGGAAATGCATGAAAGGTTTAGTCCTTCTTCCAAATGCTTGTAAGCTCATGTCCTCAGAAACAGGGTGGGGAGGAATGGACCTCTCTAGATCAGAAAACACAGGCTGAAGAGATGATCTGAGCTTGGCCAGCTGTGTGTGTCAGCCCAGGTGCTGTTTCTGATCAGCTTTATTGGCAATCTGACAAGTCCATAAATCCAAACAGACCATAAAAAATACCCATCAGGGTTTAAATTCACACAAGGGAAAATGTTTTCTAGTGAGTTTTTAAATGAGTAGCAGAGATAAGTGCGAGAGAAATCCTCAACATAGAATGTGTAAAAGACTACTCAGATTAATTTTTGTCTTCCACGTAATCATTTTAAGTGACTCAACAGTTTTCAATTTTTTTCCCATGCTTAAGTCTTCAAAATACCATTGGCAACTCCCAAAACACCAGCAGAGTAACATTTACCCTCTGCTTTTGATCACTTTTAAAGATCTTCCAGCTATCCATAACTTTTATTTCATTGAGTTTACATTCATTCACTGGTATTAAATGCGCTTATTTTGTTTATTGCAATCCGGACTGGTGGCAAGGCCGATTAACAGCTGCTGAACTCCGCTGGTTAAAAGCTCCCTTTTCAGTTGAACACAACCTTGCCAAAATCCGATTGCTCAGGCTGAAATTTGTCATTTTGATTGCTTGCCTCGAGCAGAATTATTTTGGAAGGGTTCAGCAAAGTCATTCCAGTAGTTTCCAAAAATGAGGCTTGAGGAAAATGTTAGCACATCAAGAAATTAAAAACAATTTCTGGTGGCCTTTTGTCTGACTGCTTTGAGCCTTTGTCATTTTGAACAGAAGTGTAAGATTTGTCATCTGGGATGTGACTTTTCTATCTGTTAGAGAGGCCAAGTTATAAATGTTTAGAAGGACAAATCTTACATTTATGTGAGTTCAGTGAAGCAGTTAATTATTTTTTTTTCCATGAAGACTCAACATCACTGAGCCAAATAGTAAACAGTAAAGCAATTAAACTAACACTGTCTTTGAAAGGCTTCAGGAAATCATAGTTTTCCTTAATTGCTGCTACATTCAGCGATGCTTTGGCCAGGAGCTGGAGCCAAGGGCAGGGTCGTGCCCTTTCTGTGCTCCCAAAACATCACAATTGCTAAGGAAAAAATGTGCCTCCTCCCTTGGAAGCAGAGGGTCCCAGAAGCTGGAGCAGGGAGATGAAAGAATGGAATGACAAAGGAGTTCAGTAGGTCTCATCAGGAAGCTGGAACCACAGAGGATTAGGCAGGATTTGATACTTCTGGATGGAAACTGGGACCAGGAGGGAGGAATATGAGCTGGGATGGGAGAACTGGAGGAGAGCAGGAGTCAGCTGGTGTGGGAGGGGGCTGGGCTGGAATTTGGAGGTTAGGGAATGTCCTGGTGCGGTTTTGGGGAGCAGGAGTAGCCAAATAAAGACAGAGCATTTTTGAGGTCTGCTGGGAACCGTGGTGGGCTGGGGGAGAGCTGGGGCTGGCCCTGAGCTGGGACAGAGGAGGTGGAACAGGAGTAGTCACCACATCCGAAGGCATCAGAGTTTTCTCACTGTTCCTTTCCCATCAGCTTTATGAATTCCGCCCAAAAAATCTGCAAGTCATTCCCATTTCTGCTGATTCAGGAGCAGGACAGCAGCCTCCCACCCCTGCCAGTGACTCCATTAAAACTGGTGCTGGATTTAACACTTCTAGGCAGCCATGCTGAGGAGCCATGTGGGTGTCCATATGTTGTACCAAAATACATTTTTTTTGCTTTAAATCTAGGAAACACTGTACTTCTAAGACCATGAAAGTTTCAATGTCAAAAATTACAGTTGTCCACTCAGTGATTCAGTTAATTTTGCCTAATGGTATCAGTTCATTTTGTCATTTATTAACTTTCTCATGTTCAACTTTGCAACCTGAATGTTCTTTTAAGATAGCTTTATGTGTGCAATAAACTTACGGCTGAAGCAGGAGGGAAATCTTTATTCCCCGGCCTTGGTTAGATTTTCATGTCAATTAGTCTATCTGGCACAGGGTTTAATAACTTTCTAATTGCAATTGCAGCACTTAGCTAAATCAATGGCCACCCCTCCGGATAAAATTGATTTTAAATAGCCATTGTTAAAAGGCACCAGGTAAAAACTTAGTGAGGTGAAAAGCAAGATAAGATGAATAGGAACCCTCCTTTTCTTCTAGACAGCTCATATTAATAAAGCTTGCTTTTTGTTTTGTTTTGCCTTAACATGTTTTTGCATAAAAAAGAAAAAAATGGAACTTACAGAGAGAACTTTCTGAGGTTCCTTTAAGATGTGGCAGGATGGGAGGATTAAAAGGGAAGGAGGGAATGCTGCAGGTGACAAAAGGGATTTGTTTCAGCTCTGAGGACTGGAGAGCAGCAAGGCTGGAGGGCCAGTGTGGTACCTCACAGGCACTACTTGGCCGGCAGCTTGGAAATGCACCACACTTCCAGCACGTACAACCTTCCTCTGTGTCCTCAGCGTTCTGTGTGGGTTTGTTAAGTGCACCATCTGTCAGGATAATGAGACCATTTTCACTTCCCTGCTCCATAACTTCCTGATGTAGATAAAGGGCTCGGAATATGGACCTGCTTTCTCCTTTCGCAGGGGCTTTATTGGAAAAATATGCTTGCTTTTACCCACATTAAAAAAAAAAAAAAAGGGTGTGTGGGTGTGATTAATCAATACACAGGCTATAAAAAGGTGGATACTCCTCCTTGCTATGCACCTGAGTATAAGGCTCCTGCAAGCCAGCCTTAATGATCTACACTTTAGTCAGGTGCTTGCCAGGTGCTTGTCAGAACACAGAACTGCACTCTTAGGGGAGAACAAACCCTCCACCCTTTATCTGAAATAGCATCGAGTTCAAAATAGGATGTTGCTGAGTGCCTAGGACCTAGAAGGTTTGGAATTCTATTTTTTTATGAGATGCAGGACAGGGAAAAAAAAAATCAGAAGCAGGATTTGAAGTACTGTCTAGTGGCTTTGGAGCCTGACTTTGCTCATTATCTTTGCTGCTTTGGAAAGGCTTGGAAAATTACATTACCCTACAACCATCAGTCCTCACTCAATAAACACAGAGGGTAAAGGCAGGGACAAGAAATCCCACAGAGCTTTGGTATTGACTTGTTAGAATTCCAGGCTTTAGTCTCCCAGTACAGTAACTGCCTCTAAGTAATGAACAAGCTGCTCAGAAGGACACCTTGCCCTTCTGGATTCATTCCCCCCTCTTTTATAGGATCTACTCACTGCCATTTTTTACTCCCTTATGCTAAACAGTAAATTGTCCAATGTGACAATAAGGTCTTCTCTATTACTCTGGGAGAGGAAATTAGTGGGAGAGCAGAGCTGTGCTCCAGTTCTGCCTTAGAGCCAATAGTTGTGTCCACCTCAGCATCAGTTTCCACAGTAGAGGAGGGTAGAGAAAAAAACATGACAAGGATGTGTGGTGGGGTTGTATTTCTTCCATTAAGGAATGATGAAGCATTAACTTTTGTGTGTAATTGTGCTGTAAAATCTGAATTCTCTGTTGAGTGCACCACATTGGGGAACTGCACTAGGAGGTGGTCGCTGTTTTTCTGAGCTCTGCATGCTGATTCCAGTCTCATGTCAGTGTTCCTTGGCTTGGATCAGCCATGAGAATCATGGAAATACCTTTTAAAGGGTTCTTGACTTGTACAGATGGACAGCCAGCACATCTGACTCACACATTTTATTCTTCCTGCATTCTCAGCTCTGTTTTGGCTGCCTTTGGCACGTGCTGGGTGCAGAGAGGTTCCTTGGAGCACCTCCACTACTCAGGATGGCAGCTGCCATCACCTGGCTCATTCTTAGCCAAAGAGCAGAGCAGAGGTTTGGTGTTTGCAGTAGCTGGTGAATTCAATTACAGTTCTCACTGAAACTGTCATTTGGCTGCTTGTTCGCATGAAGCATTTGATATTGCTTGTCTTGGTGTTAACTGTAATCCCTTATTAGAGGTGTATAAGGAGTCTTATTGATGTACATTGAAAGGCACACACTGTACACAAAAATTCACTATCTTCGAATTAAATTGAAAGGAGAGCGGGAGGTGCTGATACAGTTTTTTGCTGTCAGTTCAACTATACTTCTATAAAAAGAAAAATGTATGCACACTGTTCAGTCAGCTCCTGAGGGAGCGTGAGAGGATCCAGATCAGCTGCACAACTGGCAGCTTCCCTGGCCATCTCAGCAGAGGGAACAAATGTTCATTTTGACCCTCTAGTGAAGGTGAGCCTTTCTCTCCTTCTCCATCCCATGGGATCAGACCACACGGATGGAGTTGTGTGAGAAGGTGTGCCTACCTTTATTTTCTTTTCTTCCTTCCTGGAGCAGACAAGATTTCTTAGCTGCTGCAGTTTCAGTGTAGTACCTTTTATAAGGGCTAAATAATTCATTAGATGAGAAAGAATTTCTCATGAAATAGCAGGTAAGTGTGTTCATCTGAAATTCAATCTGAAATTCTACAGTGTGTAGCTCAGGCACCACTCAGGCTCAGGCAGTGTAACTCATTTAAAGAACAATCTCTACATCTGAACCAGTCACTCTGAGCTGCCTTTATAACTAATAGAGAACTCCCCAGTATAGGAAAGGGATTCAAGGGTGAGATTCATGCTCTCCAAAAATGCTGGAATTGCACCCTTGGAGTCCTTGCTTTCTCCATTGGTGTCTTTCTAAACATCTGCAAGTTTGCCTTCCTTTACAGCTGGACTTGATGATCTTAAAGATCTTTTCCAACCTAAAAGTTTCTACGATTCTAAGTTAGATTAAGGATTTTTTTTTTCCTTAGGAATTGGCCAGAGCTTTTTACCTAGAATCTGATTTTGAAATATTTGGCGTAATGAGCTTCTGCAGAGCATGTAACATGGCTTTCCAAGTGGCTCTTGGGCAAGGCAGCCTTGAACACACTGACAATACCCTCCAGCATTTAATTCCCTCTCATCCTCTGATGATCTTACATTGCCACTGGAAAGCCACACTGCCACTTAATTTAGCTCCCCTGTGCTGCTGTTTCAGCCTTACCCTACATTCTCTGAGGAGCCCCTCCTCTCTTCCTAAGAAAGTTAAGCAAGCCAGCCTGCAGGGGAAATAAACATAGAATGTGGCTTTTTGCGTTCAGTGGAGACACGGTAAACTCAAATTAATGATTCTGTTTGGGTAACAACCCAAGCAAAAGGAAACAGTGGAAATTTCCTAGAACCAACCCTCCTGCAACAGGGTTTCTTTGCTTTACGGTGGAAAACTACAGCTGGGTGACTGCTTTCAGGAGTCAGAGATGTTAAAATTCTGTACCTTTTGTGAGAAAATTTCATTCTGTGGAACATTCAGTAAGAGTTCTGGTCAGACCAAATCTATTCAGCACTCTGGCTGAACTTTTGGATGCTGGAGCAGAAGTTACAAAGCCAAGTGATGCAGGAGCATGTGAGACCTACTGGCAGTCTCATGGTGAATTGATGTCCTTTAGAGTATCCTGGTCTTTGCTCAGGCTGAACTACCTTGGAACTGCTCCAGAAGCCTGTATTTTATATCCATCACGTCTCTCAGGCTCTCCTGAAGGAATGAGTTTGGTTTTATGGAGAGGTGACAAACTTTCTTTTGCCAAACACTCTCCTGAAAGAATGTCTTAGAGCAGATTTGTTTATCGCAGTCTGTTTTCACCCTGTGACAATTCTGTTCTGTCGCTAAAGGACTCCGGATAGTTCCTTGAGCATTTTTAACCTCACAAGCTCCACTTCTACACAATAATTGCCCAGTTGTCTCCACAAACATCCCCAAACTGGAAGGTAGGGCAAGATGTTAAAAAGTCATGCTACATGTATTAAAGCAGTCGTTTTTTTAGGGGTGTAATTGTGCTAAATTAATTATCTTATCGCAGCATGGAGCAATGCCTGTGGTTGTGCAAATAAAAGCTGCACTGTTTGGCCATTATTAACGTTGTTTGTTTCTTGCACTTCATCTGTGCAGTAGAGTGCTTCATACTGATAATATTTACAAGGCTTAGAAGATACTGAAACAGAATCATAGAATGGTTTGGATTGGAAGGGTTCTTCAAGCTCATCTTGTTCTAGCCATCTCTTCCATAGGAAGGGAATATTCACTGTGCCAGGCTGCTCCAAGCCCCAATGTCCAGCCTGGCCTTGGGCACTGCCAGGGATCCAGGGGCAGCCACAGCTGCTCTGGGCACCCTGTGCCAGGGCCTCCCCTCCCTCACAGGGAACAATTTCTTCCATATTAACTCCTTTGCTTAAGAATGTGATATTGAATGGCAAAGCTCAGTTCCTGTACCTTACTCTCTGTACCTCTGAGTGTGGGATTTAGTCATTTGTAATTAAAACCTGTGACGGATTTTACAAGACGAGAGTGTTTTCTCACTGTGACTTTTCAAGTGCTCCTATAATGGTTTTTATTAAAATTACCCTGTAAACTTAAAATAGCCTCTCATTAGTTGCTAGCAGATCTGCTGGTATCCAGTGACTCCAAGAAAATGCCCTTATTTTCCACTTTGAAGATAAGCAGGGCAAAGCCTCGCTCTTTTTTGTGTGTGGAAAAAACCATCTTATGACTCCATATCACGGTGCTTTTGATTGACTCCTCTCCTTTTTGTGACTGACAGGTTTTGCTCTGTAACCCGTGCCACCTTCCCTAGCTCTTGTCACTTTGGGAGGCAGGGATTTGATCCCCCTTTCCTGCCACTCCTGTGTGGCATGTTGTGATCGCTGCCACTTCTCTGAGCTCCTTCCCCAGCTGCTCTTTAGGGGGGCGGTGGGGTGAGGGAGCATCCCTGGAAAGCAAAGCCAAGGGAGACAGTGGAAGATAAAATCCTCTGTTTTGTGTTTTCCTGGTGAGTACTCTCAGGTACCGTCGGTCATCCCACAATTAACAGCGAGTTCCAACTCATGTTGAGGCATTTCTTCTGCAGTCTGGAGCAGCGAAATGTTTGGAAGCGCTGGGGGAAACGTCTCTCTTAGAAAACAAAATGGGTTTAGAGCCTTTTATATGGGTTTGATGCAAAGTGGTGCAGCATGGCTTGAATCAAAAGGGCTAAACTCTCTCTCCTTCACCACCCCTGGGGTCCCAACTCTGCCACCACAGTCCCCTGGCAGAGTCTGTCTGGAACAGTCCCAGACATGCCCGTGGCTGCACCAACTCTCACATATTTAGGGAAGCTGTGGATGATGCCTAAGCTGTCCTGGGGCCTTGGATGATGTGCTGGTGTTGAGGTAGCCCTGAGGAAGTTTCTCCTGTTGTTATTTTAAACATTATTGCTGAAGACACTTTTGCAAAGGTCAGAGCACTGAGGGGTGGCGGAGGGGAAAGAATTTATTGTTCTGCATTTGTAACCACATTAGGGCTCCCAGCTCAGGCTGGGAGCGCCTGGATGCTACCATAATAGGGAAATAACTGATCATATATTAATCAAGCAGTCGAGAAGCGAGTCAGGAGGGCAGCTTGCTTCATGCACCGCTGAAATAGAGCTCTCTCCACAGCAAAGCTGGTTAAAGGCACAGTGTTTCACTGGGGAAATGAGAACTGGAAATGGCAGAGGAAATTAAAACCACGTCATAACAATTCCCATTTGAAACTTGTCTGGGGCGTTGAGGATCATGGGCAGCTGCAGAACGAGACTCCCACAACTCTGGGCTGAATTCCTGAGGAGGATCTTGGCATCCTGACCTGGAGGAGAGGCTGAGTTAGGGCTGGGTGTGTTATCCCTGCTGGTGGGGCATCGTTCTGCAGGGACAGAGGGACCTGACAGGAGCTGGACTCGATGGTCCTTGTGGGTCCCTTCCAGCTCAGGACATCCCGTGCTTCTGTGACAGTGCCAGCACTTGATCCCAGCACCATTTCCTTTCAGCTCCCAGAGGCTCCCACTGAATTTGCCAGGTTAGCACTCCTCAGACGCAGCTTTAACTGGTAAGAGATGAGATGATGGAGTTGAGATGGCCATTTGTATTTGCTAGGCTCCCAGTTAAACTTCAGAAATCTTGATCTCCGTGTGGGAATGTGAATTAGGGCGTCTAGTTTCATTCCCAGAATGCCTCCCATGAATTATGTACCTACCTGTGCATCAGTTATGCATTTGTAAACCATTTTAAAAGGCTGGCAGTGATCCATTAATTATTTTGAAGATGAGGAATGATTGCTTAAATAATATTAGCATTTAAGGAAAAACAATATTTGTCTCTCTATTAATTGTTGAGCAAAATCAATTAATCTGTAGTTGGCTACAATCTACTGGAGAATGCAATTTTTGTAAACTGCATTTTATTGCTATTCCTTTCTGTTCCATTATGTCACCCCAATGTACATATTTTTTGTGCCACTTCGTTTATCTTGTGTCAGAAATAATAATCCTGTTCTCAAACATTATTACAACTAGGAAAAAAAGAAAGATTAATCAGACATTTCAAAAGCCTCATGCTGAAATAACATTTTTAAAATTATAGAAGAACAACCATTATTTTCTGCAGCAAAACTAATTTTTCGAATTCGAGATAGCAACACCGTATTCCAAAAGTAAAGGTCAATTTGAAAAAGAAAATATTCTGGTTGCCTAATAAGGTCGTGTTCTTTATTCCAAATTGTAATTTACAGTTGAATCAAATGATATTAATTATTTCTGGCTTGCTTTGAGTGATATTCTGGGGCCAGTTGGTGTAGTTCAGATAAAAATAGCTGTTACATTTAGTCTTACCATTAATGATAACCTTTATTTTTTTCACATGGAGCTTTTGAAGTCTCGGGAGACTGCTGAGCTCCAGGGGTTGCTTTTCAGTTTCAGAGATGGTTCCCGTGTGGACTTTCCATTTCCCCAGCATCTTCTACCTTCAAATAACTAAAACCAAAAGCCCCTAAAGCTGTAATTCCCCACCCTTGAGTGCCTCTCTCCTGACAAACAGAACAGGAAGCCTTGGACTCTGGAAGGTGGCCCTGGAATGTCTGGGTTTATTTTGGAGTGATGAAACAAGAACAGCTGTAAGGATTGAGTCCTTGTCACAAAACGAGCATCTCACCCTGCAGCACTTCTAATGAGCAGGAAGGAAAATTATTGTTGTTCCCAATCTAATTAGAGAAAAATTCTGTGCTTTTTAATGAAGAAGCTGAATGTTGGTGGCCAAGAAGGCTGAAGGCACCTGGGCTGGATGAGGAATTGTGTGTCCAGCAGGAGCAGGGCAGGGATTGTCCCTCTGTGCCAGGCACTGAGAGGCCTCTCGAGGGCTGTGTCCAGTTCTGGGTCCTGCAGGAGAGCCCTGGAGGGGCTGGAGAGTGTCCAGGGCAGGGAAGGGAGCTGGGAAGGGGCTGGAGGAGCCCCAGGAGGGGCTGAGGGAGCTGGGAAAGGAGCTCAGGCTGGAGAAAAGGAGGCTCAGGGGGGACCTTGTGGCTCTGCACAGCTCCCTGACAGGAGGATGGTCAGGTTCTGCTGCCTTCAGCCCTGGGGCCCAGCACAGGGAGGACGTGGAACTGCTGGAGAGAGTCCAGAGGAGGCAGCAGGATGAGCAGAGGGATGGAGCAGCTCTGCTGGGAGGAAAGGCTGCCAGAGCTGGGATTGTTGAGCCTGGAGAGGAGAAGCTCTGGGCTGAGCTCAGGGTGGCCTTGCAGGGCCTGAAGGACACAGGGAAGAGAGAGATTATTTACAAGTACAAGCAGGAATGGCTTCAATCTGACAGGAGGTTTAGGTTAGATTTTAGAAGAAATTCTTTACTGTGAGCATAGTGAGACCCTGGCACAGGGTGCCCAGAGCAGCTGTGGCTGCCCCTGGATCCCTGGCAGTGCCCAAGGCCAGGTTGGACATTGGGACTTGGAGCAGCCTGGCACAGTGGGAGGTGTCCCTGGCATGGCAGGGGTGGCACTGGATGTCCTCTAAGGTCCCTTCCAACCCAGGCCATTCTGTGATTCTATAACTCTCTTAGAAAATGAGTCTTTAACTTCCTTACCCTCGATTAGATACAGAGGGGAAAGAATGGCCAACATCAACTCTCAGGTTTTAAGACTGTTGCTTGTGAGGAATAAGTGTGGCCTCCATGCCTCTGAGCATCCATATGTTTTCTCCAGCTGGCTGGTTGCTCTGTGGACTCTGGTCAGATAAAATGACTCTTCCCATCCCATAAAGATAATGCTCCACATGGATGTCAACATCCATATGATTCCTGCCCATTTTGGTCCTCTTTAATTAGGGGCTGTTCTGCCTCATCGGACAGGCTGGTGTAATAGCTTGGGATCCGAGTGGCAGCGTAAAGATTGTCACAGCTTGAAAAATCTTTGGAGCAGTGGGAGGTAATGATCCTGCCTGAGGCAAAATACTGCTTCTGGCCTGTTATGGGGCACTGTGATTCTGTCCCACACTCCATTTAATCTTTTTTCCCAAACGCTGCAGTTTAGCACCTGAAAAATGCAGTATTTTTATAAATGTATTTCATCTTTGGTCTGGTCCCATAATTCCTGTTCAACGTGAACTGGGTGAGCAGGGGCAGAGGATGGCACCTGAAACATGAAATGCCAGTTAGAGGCTTCAGCTCATGTGAATTTTCAGGCTGAATGCTTTTCCAGAATGTGACAAGCAATTTCTGTTTCATCTGGAAGATGGGGAATTTCTGAGACTAAGGACTGAGTCCCCTTTTCCACCCCACTAACCTTTTCCCTTCCCTGAGCAGTTTTGGGAAGGACTAGGCTGTGTAGGCTGTGTTCAAATGTCACAAAAGACTGCTTTAGACTTTCGGCCCATATGGAATAAGCAGTGTTTCCTTTTCCCAGTGTTGTCACAATTCATTTTACTTTATAGTTGAAAAGTAAATGAAAGAAATAGCCGGAGGCACATTTGTGAATAATTATATTTGCACCACATTTCTTCAGAGTTTGATGGGTAGATTTGTGTGTAAGGTTTTATTGTTTTCCTTCAGCTTCATTATCCACCCAATGTTTGCCATGGATCACGAGGTGCTGTAGCAGATCATGGAGACAGCATTCTAATGCTGTTTCATCTGGAAAGGGAATACATAGATCTTTTTTTCAGTTGCAACAGTGCGAGATGATGGTAGACTTGGAAAGCAGCTCATTAGTTGCTGTTCCAGGCTCTCCTGCTGGGATGAGTGCTGCCTGTGGTGAGGGAAAACCTGCACCCTGCAAATTGTCTCTGACTTCAGCCCTGCAGTGTAATGGTGCTGGGGTGTCCCTTGTCACCAGGCAGCTGATGTTGTGCTCCAAGGAGTTTGTCCCACCACTGAGCAGATTTTCCAGAGCCTGCACCAGAGCCAGTCCATGTTAAAACAGGTGATTTTGGAAAATTCATTGGGTAATAATCTTTTGTTACGGCCAACAGCTGCTGGTGTGGGATTGTTCACCTCTCAGCTGATCAGAGCTCAGCAGGGACATGCACTGACTCCTCTGGTTTATCAGGGGGTTTTCAGAAGAGTGGGAATACAGCAAAGTACGAAGAAATTTTTCAGGGAAAGCCTTGAAATAACTGAGTTTAGTGGGAAAGGTTAGGGGGGTTTATTTGCTATGGTGCTAATGAAACCAGATCACCTCAAAAAGCAGAAAGTGCAGGCCAGGGCTTATCAATTCTTTGTTATTTATGAATCCTGTAAAATGACAAGTAGCCTATGAGTTTAAGTCTGCTGACAGCAGTTTTGTTCCCCCTAGTTTTCTCATGTGGGTGGGCATAGTCCAGAGATCCTCAGAGATCCATGTGGAAGGAATTTTCATATATTTTAGAAAGTGAAGTTACCAACAAAAGGTTGTGTGTGACTGAGGATGGGCAGGGGATCCTGATCCATCTTTATTGCTACATAAAGGTAGCTTGGAAAAAGGTTGTTTGTTATCAGAATGGTTGGCCCCCACCAGCAGGAATGAAAACAGCAAGTCCAGGAGTAAAACCTGTGGCAGTGCTTACCTGTGCTCTGGCCTGCTGAGAGTGAGAATTTCCTGGGTTTTCAAACCATTTCTGAGCTAATTATCCCTTGTGAAAGGAAAACCAGGAGTGGGAGACAGTGCATGAAAGAGGGATATTTCTATGGGCTTCCTTTCAGCTCTGCAGAAATTTAATGATTTGAGGATTCAAATCCAACAGCCTGCACGCTAGAGGTATGTGAGCAACTACTGACAGGTAAAGTTACTGTGGCATGGGTGGATATGGAGCAGCAAGGGTGCAAAAAGGCTTTTAGTCTTTTTATCAGTGCAGTGAGGTGATTTCTAGTCCGTGCAGGTCCTGAGCACAGGCTGGGTTTTCGTAGTAATTAATTGGTTAATTCTTAATTGATGGAATCCTAGGATGGTGTGGGTTGGAAGGGACCTTAAAGATCACCTGGTTCCTGCTGCCCTGTCACGAGGGGGTTGGAACTCCTGCTCCTCCTAACCAGTAAAAACCATGTAGTTAGCAAGGGGTGATACTTTTTTAATCACTGCGCTGCTTTTAGGAAAGCAGCTCAAGGTAAAAGCTAAAATCTTTCTCCCTTAGACAAAGCCCGAGGTGGTACCCCACTGAATTTTCTCTCCAGATTGACAATCCATCTGTTAAAGTATCTGTGTTGTGACAGGTATCAATAGTTTTGGGGAGAACGCCAAGAAAATCCACACCCAAAATTTGGGAAATGCCCAGTGCAGCTCTTTTAATTTAACATAGGATTTAAACTCTTTCAGCAAATATGTCTGTGCAATTATATATATATATAAATATATATTCTGTATGAATTCAAGTGTGGATGGACCATACATGTATAAAAAAAGTGAAGTATGGGCATAGGGAGAAAGAAAACGATACAGGTATGTTTGTTACATTATATATAGATAATACATGTTTTGTTTTAAAATTTACATTATGCATATATGTGTAATCATTATATTTCCATACCATCTGCTAATGATGAATTTCTTCATTATTCATGTAAATGTCTTGGCCCTTTTGAACACTTCTAATTTCTTAATTGCAAGTCTAAGTCGTGGCTGAAAACTTCTTATCCTATCAGTTCTCAGTGGTGATAGGGAAATAAAAATATAGAAAGAGTTCATAGGGAATTTTGGTTTTGATTTCTCAACTAGAGTGGGTCAAAAAAAAAAAAAAGAAAGTCAAACCTTAAGGTATTGTAAATTATTGTATTACAGTTGATTTTAAAGCAATAATGATGACAACCATCAAGGAAAGATTTAAGTGGCCTGGAAATTGCTGAGACAAATTACACTAAATGCTGCATTTTCTTAAGTCTTAACGTGAGATTGCTGAGTCACTGTTGCAAGTTAAGATAGTACTAAAACTTGGCTGTAATAGGAAATGAGCTGTACAAGCCAGATTTCATCAAGAGGTACAAACCCAATTGTGTCTATTCATCCACCCATCTGGTTTTCCCAACTGGCATTTCCAAAGGACAGTAATTAATCCACTGAAAGGCTAAAATCGATGGATAGACTCCACTTTTACTGTTAGGTTGCCTTTAACCCATAAATACCAAATCAAAATCAGTTCAGATTTCTCCTTGGCTGAGCCAGTCCAACCTTCATGTCCCTTTGCCCACAGAAAATCAACTATAATTGTATTTCTGTACTTAGGGTGGTTGTATTGCTTGAATAGTTACACAAACCCTGCAGATTCTTGGATTTAGTGACATGATTCTGTGATTTAATGACATAAAGTTAATGGATTGATTTTCTTCCATAAAAATCTTTGTTTTGATAGCTTATCTTTTTATTAGCCTGTATAATTAGACTTTTGGTGAGCTCTCAAGCGGTTCTCCGCATCCAGATTTCTCTTTCTTCTTCCATTTTCATCTTTCTTCTTAAATATTCTTCTAACTAAAACAAAATGCTAAGTGATCGTTTCTGTTACGTTAGCATAGCTGCATTTATTTGGTTGTAGTTAAAATAAAATCAATATGGAATATTGCAATACCTCCCTTTTAAATATTTGCTCAGTTTAGAGTGGTCATGGAAAATGATCATAAAAACTGAGTTCTGAGTTAGAACAAGAAGGACAGGCAAGAAGTACTGCAAGACTCATGCTAAAATCATGGATTGCCATCCCTGTTCTCTGGTGTGAAGGACAAAATCTTTTCATTTTAATAATCCATGGAAAGTGTTGCATTTCCATTAACGTTACTTGGGATGAGCATCTAGGAGGTATTAATATCTAGAATAAAAAGCAAAGTGATTCAAAATGGGCGAATGCCCCCAACTGCTGTTCAGTAGAGCTCCCTGCAGACTCCTGGCGTGACGTTCACTGCAGGCTGGGACACAGCAGTTACATAAGTGAATTTAGCAAACTCGTTCATGGTGAAAAACTCGGTGCTGTGACGAGGTCAGCAGGGCGAATGTGTGTTCAACTAACTCAGTCTGGGCTGATGCCTTAAATGGCTACCTGGAAACAGAGACTAGGCAGGAATAAAGGAATAAAGGAGGGATTGATTGGAAAGGCCTTCAGAGGTCACACTCTGGCCTCCAGAGGCTCCTGCCTCAGTGCATCCCAAAATGGACAATGACAGCTCACGAGTTCTTCCCACTTTGATATCAGCATCAATTGCCCAAGCAGAAGCCAGGCAAGGATGGAATTTGCCCAAGCTTGCCCCCCTGTCCCCAAGATGAAGGGTTGCAGTTGTTGGGCCCAGGAGGGTCTGGGGGTCCTTGGAGAGCGAGCTGGAGAGGCTTTGTTATGTCAGTGTGAGCATGAGAGAACAGCACTGAACGAGCTCCAGGGAACTGCAGAGTTCCACTGGGCACTGCAGGGCTGGGAACATAGAGAAGTTAAAACCTAAGGCATCAGGGCAGTTTAGGGTTATCTTTGCAACGAAGACAGGAATTTTTCCAGGGCTGCACTTTTTAACTTGTAGGTGGGTGAAGGAAAATCCAGCAGAGTCAGCTGGGTTGTCCACGTGGAGGCCGAATGCAGCTGAAGGGAAAGCTGAGGCCTGGGAATAAAGGAAGGCAAAGAGCCAAGGATTGAGGATGAAAGACAACAGCAGAGCCTGGAGAGAAGTGAGGGAAGCAGCGCAGTGGTGGAGAGATTGGACATAAATGATTCAAAGGGGAAGAGCAGTGCGTGTTGGAAGGGATGAGGCAGGAAACGAGTGAAAAGGATGGAAATTAGCCTTAGGAAGTATTATCTCTTCCTCTCATGTTGGAGGTGTGATAAGAACAGGATCTTAATCCCTCTACTTTAAAATATTTTAAGCTCCTTTTTTTTTTTTGAGGAAACACAGAATCATTGAAGCATTTAGGCTGGAAAAGACCTTTAAGTTCTCCCTGCAGGGTGGCACAGAGGAGTCCCTCTGTCCCTCACCGTTGGCTCCCTGGTCTGGGGGGGACTTGCCCGGGTGCTGGATGAGTGCTGAGCACCCTTTGGAAGTCACTCCTCAGTGCCCAGCTCCCCACGAGCTGTCACAAACTCCATCACTGGGAGGGGTTTGATGAAACTTGTCCCAGTTTCTTTCCCTGAATCTGCTCCCCATTGCCATAGCTGTGTCTATGAAGGAGGACAGAGCAGAGTTTTCCACTTGTGGTGCTCAGTGATTATCCCTGTCTGAGAAAACTATTGATGTTCTTGTTCTGTTTCCTTTGAGCAGATGGGCAAAAGAAGGTCCAAGAGGAGTTTGACATAGACATGGACGCGCCAGAGACAGAGCGGGCGGCCGTGGCGATACAGTCCCAGTTCAGGAAATTCCAGAAGAAAAAAGCGGGGTCCCAGTCCTAGTAGCTACCTCACAGCGTAAAACAAAGTAATCCTGAGATGATTTATCAAGAAAATCAGAAATAACACAAAGATGCATGTACAGAAATTATCAATATTTAAAACCCCATTGGCAGATAACAACCCATGAGCTTGTGTGCGCCTTCATCCCAGATGTTTCACGCCCATTATCCTCTGTAACTCACCATTTTACTTGATGTTGTAATAAAAAGTTAGGGTGAAGTAATTAAAGTGTCTGCCTTCATCTGTCTTTCCATATTAATCCAGCAAGCGCAGCGTTACAAATGAACCCAGCCCAGATGCCTGTTCCCCTCTCCACGTAAAGCTCGGAGTCATAACAGCACCGTATGTTGCAGGGATTTTTGCTGAGGGATGAGATAGATGCATCTCAGCCCTGCTTCCCTCATTTGGAGAATTCCAGCTGCCAGCGAAATGTGAAAATAAAACGACTTTCTCGTAATGAGCTGAAAGTTTAAAAAAAAAAAAAAAAGTTGCAGACAGAAGCTGGCATGAGGGGTGTAGGAAGCAGGGAGCAGTTTATTTTTGTCTTGCAAGTGTGTCAATAAAGTGGTTTGAGTGGGGAAATTGTGCCTGTCCTTCCTCTTTGCATGATAACATTCAGAGATCTTGGACCACATTGACTGTTATGGAAAGAAAATAATAAACCAGACACAAAATACCTTTGGAAGTTTGGGATTGATTTTTGTCTGTAAAAATAGAAACTGATCGTCTGACGTCTATTTCTTGATGCGGTTTTTCAGTCTCTACATAATCAGCAACTATTTCTGTGCCATCTCTCTATTTCCATATTATTTTCAGTATTTGAGGAGTAAATTGTAACAGGCTTCCTGTGTCCATCTGCACTGGTTTGAATTCAACTGTGAGCCCCTTTATCACTGTGTTAGCCCAGCTTTGGATCAACAAAAAGCAGCTACAACAACGTGTCTTAAATTGAGAAGGGAGTGGTGACAGCCCACCTGCCTCTCCCCTCTTCCAGGGCAAGGGACAGATGCATTGTTAGTCACCTTTAAACAGAAAGCCAGGAGCAGGGGGCAGGAATAGAGGGAAAGCAGGGATCTCACGCCCTTCCCACGGGAGCCTGCCAGAGCTGGAGAGGTGCAGAGCTGTGGGATTACAGAGGAAAAGCCCTCAGCCTCCTCCAGGTTAAGGCACTCGTGGTGCTGGGCATCATTTCAGGGGAGGTGCCCAAAGCTCTGGCCCTGTGCTGGTTACGAGGAGCCCTCAGGGATGCTGAGCAGGGGAGGTCCTGTGGGCAGTGAAGAAAGCACGTGCAAACATGAGTTGTGAGCTGCTTGAGGCTTGGGGGAGAAGGCACAGGGCTTTTATAACCCACTTTGGGGGCAAACATCGAAATGCTGCCCAGACCCTGCCTGTGGCACCTCTGTCTGTGTCAGGTCCTGGCCCTAGGCATGACTTTCCCACTCCTCACCTGCAAAGTCGGCATCCTCCAAGCTGCAGCTCAGTGCTTTCATTAATTTTTTTAGCAGTGCTGTTCCTCTGCATTTAAGAATTTCACAAATAAGCCTCAAATAACAGAGCTGCTGTGCTCCAAGTGTGGTTCGTGGAGGCCTCAGTTCCCCCACTTGTCTTTCGCAGCCACTGCTCACCATATAATAATAGCCTAAGCATAATAATCTAAAAATTGTAATGGCTTTGGATTGTGTTGGTGCCATTTTGTTTAGATGAACATATATTTGTAATAAAAGACTGCATTTGTGTTCTGCATTATGTCATTTGAAACAGCATGAGCTCTGTAATGGCTACTTAATTGAATAAAAACTATGGGTAAGCACTAGGCTTTTATATTTGATCTGACATTCCTTGGACTTAAATTTCCTACACAACAGGAATAATCATATGGTTGGGACACAGAGAAAATGATTACATTATTGAAGCACAGCAACGGGGGCTGTTAGTAAATGAATTATGGCTCTTTCAGCAGCAGGGCTTCTCTTCAATGTGAAGTTCAGAGTGCATCTTACAGGCACAGCCCTAATGTACACTGAAGCATAATGGGGAAACAGTGATCTGGCATGAAATTTGGAATAATTGTGGCTGCCCCTGTCAGACAACTTCCTTTTTATGTAAATGTGTTTGCACACAGATTCAGTTCGTGTTCCCAGGAGAGCTTTCTTGCTCCTGCCTCTTGCTCTTCACTCATCCTTTGCCCATATCCAAAGTGACAGCTGTTAATTTCTTGTCTTACCACTAACCCACGCTTTTCCAAAGACCTTTCTGGGTTTTGCTGAGTTGAGGAAAAAGAGTTTGATTTAACCTGGATGGATGCAGGAGAACAGTTAAATATTTCAGGTACAGTGTGGGTCTTCTAACTTCCAGACGCTCACTGAGCTCTGCCTAGCTGATTAACCAAGTCATGGAAAGGAAGATTTAAATTAGGGAGAGACCTGCTGATAACCCAAAAGTTCCCATAGGTAACATGGAAGAATATTCAGAGCAGTAGCTTTTGCAGGAAATGGGGTTATTGCTCCCACCACTGACACCCACACCCTCCCCAGACACATCCATGCTGCTTCTGCTCCAAATTGCTGCCAGATTATCCCAAAAGAGAACAACCTACAGTTGAGTGATCAGAACAATTGCCTGAGCCTTTGAAATCCTTAGTTCATGTCATTGCCTGGACCGTAAAATAACCTGTAGAAGTAAACACAAGGGAGACCAAGAGAAGGAACCAAAAGCCATCAAAAAAACACAGGAATGCCCACATGAGGAATACAGGAAAGAATGTGGAGTCTGTCAAGTTAAAGGCAGAAAAGCAGCCAAAGCCAAACCTGTGGGGGAAGTGGGGAAGTGGAGGTTTTACAGAAAGTAGAAATGAGCTTTGGATCAATGCCCAGAGCAGAGGCTCCCACACCTGAGTCAGAGAGACTTTGAAGCAACCTGGCAAAATCAGAGAATCTTTGAATTGAGCAATGGGATGGCTTGGGTTGGAAGGGTTCCTAAAATTCATCTATTCCAACATCCTCTTCCATAGGAAGAGAACATCCACTGTCCCAGGCTGCTCCAAGCCCCAATGTCCAAGCTGGCCTTGGGCACTGCCAGGGATCCAGGGGCAGCCACAGCTGCTCTGGGCACCCTGTGCCAGGGCCTGCCCTCCCTCCCAGGGAACAATTCCTTCCCAATATCCCATCTGAACTGACCCTCTTAGATAACAACAAATTAATGCCAACAAATCACAAGGGCTGCACGAGGTTCACTCGTTTAGTGAAGGAGCTCAGATGCACAACATCTACCTTGTTCAAACCACTGCTCCCTCTGGCCTCCATTCCAGGGGAAATTAACATATTTTAAAATTTTTATTTATAAAGGGCTCTAGTAGAACTCAGAGATTCCCAAACAGCAACTTCATTAGAAGTCTTGAGAGAGAAACAACGACCTGGTGTAACACAACCACGACACATCAACACATCAACACCAGCCACACTGCAGCTCTGATTCACAAACCTGCTGCTGGAGGAGGAAACAGGTGGGTAATGGTAACCCAGGGGCACCTGGATTTTCCACAAATTTTAGCAGGACTGCCTTTGATGCCTTAAATGGCTACCTAAAAACAGAGACTGGACAAGAATAAAGGAGGGGTTTATTTGAAAGGCCTTCAGAGGTACACTCTGGGCTCCAGAGGCTCCTGCCTCAGTGCATCCCAAAATGGACAATGACAGCTCCCGAGTTCTTCCCACTTTGATATCAGCATCAATTGCCCAAGCAGAAGCCAGGCAAGGATGGAATTTGCCCAAGCTTGCCCCCCTCTCCCCAAGATGAAGGTTTGCAGTTGTTGGGCCCAGGAGGGTCTGGGTGTCCTTGGAGAGCGAGCTGGAGAGGCTTTGTTATGTCAGTGTGAGCATGAGAGAACAGCACTGAACGAGCTCCAGGGAACTGCAGAGTTACACTGGGCACTGCAGGGCTGGGAACAGAGAAAAGTTCAAACCTAAGGCATCACCTTGAGAGCCTCTTAGAGCATCTGAGGTGTGGGAACAAAGAGCCCCACAGAAAAATAAGTGAGGTGACAATTTGTTATACAGTGGTCATGACCCCGAGGCTGCCAGAGCTGCAGGAGTGTTTGGACAATGCTCTCAGGCACAGGGTGGGATTTTGGGGTGTCTGAGCAGGGCCAGAAGTCGAACTTTGATGATCCCTGTGGGTCCCTTCCCACTCAGGATATTCCTTGATTCTGTAATTCTTGTTTCAATATTAGCTCTATACAGGTGTTCAAAGCCTGGTGGGAAGAAAAGCAGAGTGTACTATCAATGTGATTAAATTAATATTTAGACATCTATCTCCTGGAAGCATTTAAATGCAAATATCCTTCTCAATCTGAAAACAGCAGAAATCCCTGGTATTGGTTCATGTGATCAAGACAATCTTCAGAGTGGAAGGATGCAGGAACTTCCCCTCAAAAGAGAAGCTATGCCATTTCTAATCCATTAGACTCTAGTCACGAAGAGGTTATTTAGCTCAACTCTTAAATTGTGGCAGTGCTTCTATTTTTTTTTTCTGGTTTGTTTTTTTTTTTTTTTAATCCCTAAACTCTCCCTGACAGATGGTCTCCTGCCTTTTAGTATCTCTAGTGATGGTGAGGCTAAAACCTTCCTTGGCAGCTTGTTCCATGGCTGAACTTTTCTTAAAGCTATAAAGGTTGGTTTGTACTTAAAACCTAAATCCTCCCTCCTGCCATTTAGTTTAATTTGTTCCAGTCCAGCTATACCCAGTTTCCCTCATCTTATCTTGTATGTCTCCTTTTCAACCCTTTTCATTATTTTTTGTTACTCTCCTTTGAACTCTGCCAATTTATCTGTGTGCCTGGAATGAAATGCAGCCATCCAGATGAAATGTACCCAGTGCCAGGCACGGCAGCATAATTATCTCCACCATTTTACAAGTGACGAGCCCCTCACCACAAATTTACACGGCTTTTGACATTTTTTGTGACAGCATTATTTTGCTGGCTTGTAGTCAGAACATCATTCCCCATGAATATGGAGCCTCTCTGCGGTGTCTCTGGCTGGTCAGGATTTCACCATTTTTTTTTTTCTGCAAGAGATTCTGACTGTAAAACACCTTTTTTTAAAATTTTATAGTCTCCCTGAACCTCTGCAATACTGGGATGACACAGAAATGTGGGTAAATGTCTTTATCTGTAGCACTTTGTCCTTCAAATAAGGCAGAAATTGTAATAGTTTCTTTCTTTTTTTTTTTTTTGTGCTTTCCCATTTTATATTATTCAATAATTACAGTCAGGTGCAGAGGCTTCAATGATCTCTAAATCAACCTTTTTTGGAAACTCAGAAAAGGTTTCAATGACTTTCTATTTTATTCTGAAAAGTTAACTTGCCTTTACTGGTGATGACTAATTATTTGATAAGAAAAGTCTTCATATCCACAGCTAAAAATAGCTCTCGAAATAAGCCTGAGGACTCTTGTCCCTTCTCAGTGTGTTGTGATTTAATGATCTTTTCACAAAGGCCAAACTGATACTATTACTCACATTCAGTGGTAGTTTCCAGCATGAATATTCCTGCAGAAGTCTTCAGGACCAATGTGGGCAAAGGGAGGGGGTGTGAGCACATGATCTGTTGGCCTCATCAAGTACACAAAGTACAGTGACTTTCTGTGCTTGGTTTGCAGATCTTGGCAAAATTATATCCCTGTATTCCTTGAACCATTGTAATTTCTTGTTGGGAGCCAAGCCTGCTTTAACAGAGTGAATTATTGGGGGGAAAAAAAAAATAACCAGCAGATGATGGCGATGATTAATAACAGAAACAATAATTACCACAGCAAGGGGAAAATTGAAAAGGTTTCCAGAAGACTGGCATCAGGAGAGCAGCTGGTGACAGGACAGGGGGAATGGCTTCAAACTGAGAGACAGCAGAGTTAGATGGGATATTGGGAAGTGGGAATTGTTCCCTGGGAGGGAGGGCAGGCCCTGGCACAGGGTGTCCAGAGCAGCTGTGGCTGCCCCTGGATCCCTGGCAGTGCCCAAGGCCAGGTTGGACATTGGGGCTGGGAGCAGCCTGGGACAGTGGGAGGTGTCCCTGCCATGGCAGGGGTGGCAATGGATGATGTTTAAGGTCCCTTCCCACCCAAACCATTCCATTCCACAGTGATCTCTCCAAAACACATTTAGTTCAGATCATACCCACAAGCCACAGTGACGCTTTTCTTTGTGAGCCAAGGGCTATGACCCTCCTCCTGCTGTGGCCAAACCCAGCTGTAGTGGCAGCAAATTGTCTCCCCTTGGCCCCAGGGACATTTCTGGCCACGTCCCTGCAGCAGGGCTGGTGCCATCCCACTGTCCCCAATTCTGCACAGTGTCTGGTCCCCACTTTAAGATCACTTGAGGATATACCAGTGTCCTTTAGGCACTCTTCTGTTCCTGTCAAATCTCTCATTATCAGCTATTTTGACAAAACTCAGACCTATCCATCCTGCAAACCTTGAGGTGGAGCCTCATAGGGGTTGATGGAGGTGCACACCTGCCCACTTGGCTGAGTGACCAGAACAGGCAAATCTCATTGCCAAAACACGAGCAAGAAAAGACAGAAAATAGGCATCACCATTAGAGCTTTGAGCTCATCAGGCACGGGGCTGTGGAGCCAACACCCTGCCCTAAAGCCCAGAGCAGCCCCAGCGTTGGGTACCACTTGTCAGGGAAGAGGATGGAGTGGTGGGCGATGGCAGCAGCGCCTGGGAGCAGGGAAGGGAATTTCTGTGGTGGAGAGAGAAGGGTTTTAGAAAAGGTGAAGAGGTGAAGGTGTAATAAGAGTGCTTTAAGGAGGAGGCAAAGGGTGTGGGCAGAGAATGCTGGCAGGAAGGGTGGGTGGAGCGGGAGGGGTGGCAGGGAAGGGAGGTGATTGCCTGATGCCAGGGAGCTGGAGCTCTTCATTTCCCACTCACTCCCGTGCTGATGGCAGGAATCGCTCGGAGATTTCCCCTTTGGTTATGTAAAACCCAACGTGGTGTTGTCTTCAGGGACACCTGGGCGGCAGTGCCCGAGTTACGCAAGGCTGCTGGCAGGCAGCTGAGGATCACAGCTGGGCCCTGTAAATTCCGGCTGAGTTAAAAATAAAAGTCTCACTGTTTGATCAGTCAGCCTGCAGTTTGCCCTCTAGACTTCCCCCTGACATATGGTGCCTACGGCCTCTGGAGAGCACCCAAAACACCTCTTGCATCCAGGGCTTAAAAAGTGAATTGGGAGACATCATCTGTGGAGGAATTAAAGTCATTGTTCGCTGGGAAAGCAATTTTGTTCCACTAGAATTCTTGTGCCATCGATGTTCCCCTGTTCACAAAGGCCTTTTCTTTACAAAGGATAAGTCGAGGCAATCAATTGTTTTTATCTGGTAAATGAAAATGAATAAAATGCAATTTGGATGTAGGTAAACAGAGAAGTCATTTTCCACTCAGCATTAGCTCACATCTCCATGGACATTAGCCCTGGGTTTATTGAAAGACAGGTTATTGCCTGGGACATTGGGATTTTAGTGGAATGGAACACAAACTCCAGTTTATTGACATCTGCTGCATAGCAAAAAGATGGATGATTAGCTTCTCTATTTCTGCTCTTTTTCAGAACTGCTGTGTGGATGCCCACAAGGGGAAAGCAAGGATTATGCATCATATTCTTCATACTTTTATACAGAAGAAGTTAATGGTCCTTTCACAAAAGCACTTTCCATTAATATAAGTTCTCTTGGCATCAGAGTTACCTGATTTTGCTTCATTCTCACAGATGTACATGAGTTAGTGCCTGTCATCTGAATTAAAAGTCCATTATCTTGATTCTGTGCTGCATATTGAAATTGTAATCCTGCAAACTTTGTAGTCAATAGTACTAATTTTCAACAGTATTTTGCTGTTTTCGTTTTTTTATATTTTAGTTAGAAGCTGAAGCTTCAAGGACTAGCAACAAAGCAAAAACTAAAAGTGAAAAGAATAAAGGAAATCCTGAAAGTATCCAGCAAGGAGGGAAATTCTCTCGATGACTTATTTTTTTTTGCCTGCACGGAAACAGATAATTCTCCTTTGAGGAAACAAACCCCAAAATGGTAAACATCCCCTTTTCATCTGCACAGCATTTCCTTTGGTGCCAGTGCACAGCCAGAGCTTGGGCTCACATGCACCAGCACCAAACACTCTGTTCCTGCCCCGAATTTGATTTTCCTCAGGTGCCACCTCACTGCAGGGCCGCAGCACGAGGGAGGATGTGCTCCATAAAGGTGAGATACAACTCCTGGAGCTGCTTCCCTGCTCCTGGTGCTGAGAGTTATCGCCTCAGGACTCATCACCCCGGGGCTGAGAGTCTGCAGGAGCTCAGCCTCCCCACAGCCTGCCCTTGCTGGGTGCTTCAGGCTGTGCCAGGAGAGGTTCAGGCTGGGCATCAGGGAGAATTTCTTCCAAAATTCAGGTCTTCCAACTAAAAAGGGCTGTTAAATTTTGGGGCAGATGTTCAGGGTGGCAGTGGAGTCCCCATCCCTGAGGTGTCCAAGGACGTGGCACTCAGTGCTCTGGGCTGGTGACAAGGTGGGGATGGGTCACAGTTTGGACTCAGTCTTGGAGATTTTTCCAGCCTAGGTGATTTTGGGATCCTGTGGCTCTGCAGGCACAGGGGGGCAGCCCTTGGGCTGCTTTGGTCAGTTGTGCTGTGTTCCCACCCAGCCAGACCTGAGTGAAATTATTCTTGATATTAATACCTCCTAGATGCTTATCCCAAGTAGAGTTAATGGAAATGCAACACTTTCCATGGATTATTAAAATGAAAAGATTTTGTCCTTCACACCAGAGAACAGGGATGGCAATCCATGATTTTAGCATGAGTCTTGCAGCACTTCTTGCCTGTCCTTCTTGTTCTAACTCAGAACTCAGTTTTTATGATTATTTTCCATGACCACTCTAAACTGAGCAAATATTTAAAAGGGAGGTATTGCAATATTCCATATTGATTTTATTTTAACTACAACCAAATAAATGCAGCTATGCTAACGTAACAGAAACGATCACTTAGCATTTTGTTTTAGTTAGAAGAATATTTAAGAAGATGTACGATACAAACCAGGTCACACTCTGTGTATGGGGAAGCCACTGCTTCATCCAAAAGGATAATTTGTCAGAAAACCTTGCAGACATCCCTGCCTGCTTGCCACTTCTGGAGTGTCCTTCTGCCTCTCTGCCCTGGAAATAGCTGACAATAAGCAGGTGATGGATCTGGGACTTGCAAAACGCCACTGAAAAATGTTTTGCAGCTCAGGAATATAAAACCACATGGCCAAGGGAGGCTCATGTACACAGAAAGTTTGGTTTCTCTGCTCTTCCAGTCTTTCAGGGCATGCCTTAGTTATGATGGCATGAGCAGGCATGCACTTGGGTTGCTTGTTCTTTGTCCTAGCAACCAAATTTCACTCTCAATTTTCCTGCTGCTTCTTGCTAAAGCATTCCCAGCTGAATAGCTTTTCTTCTGATACACTACATAAGGCTTGATTGGGTTGCTGGAGTCAACATCAGTATTTTTAGACAATGGTCCACAGCCTCTGATGCAAATCAACTTTAAAAGGTTACTTTTGTTTGTGTGCTTTAGGCTATTCTGCTCCCTCTTGTAACTCCCTTTTCCTGTGCTCTGTCAGCAGCAATATTCTTTAGGTGAGATGATTAGTCAAGGCCACTTAATTCCTTTTGCTTGTCTCTTCTCTGACACAAAACCTGTTGATTCCCACTGAAAAAAACATCTGATCTGTTCTCTGTCAGGAACTTTTGTATCTGTGAGCCTAGAAGTTAAGCATTGTTATAAAATCTACTTTCCAGTCTGATAATTTCTTAAAAAAAAAAAAAAAAAGAAAAGCAGTCATTTTTGTGTCCCCCTTAAAATATCAGTCAAATTAAAACAAAAGCAAGACTTGCCAAGCTTACGTAAAGCTGGATTGCACTTCAAACTGTATTTTTGTATATTATTAAGTTTACTGAAGTCTCAGGGGATGAAATTTGCAAAAGCAAGTACCATTTAAAGTCATTGGCACTCGTGCACTTTAATCCCCTGGGTGCTTTTGCAAATCTTCCACAGGCTGTGTAAATGTGCCATATTCAACTGCAGCAATTCCGTGATGGATGAGGCTTCTGCCAAGCAGGGAGATTTAGCAGAGCCTCTCTTCCTCGTGCATTTTGCTGTTATTAACAAGCTCTCACCTAGAGCAAAATAAATCTGACTTAATTTGCACCAGCTTCCAGTTATTAGCCATCCATTTGTAAATATAGCTGCAGTGACATCTGATTGTTTTTTGATCTGTCTGTTGCATCAGAAACAAAGCCAAACAAATTCTGTCTGGTTACAGATCAGCATCTATTATCTGCTGTGCAGGAATTGCCTGCAGAGAGAGAGTTTGGAGGAACACTGGAGGAACAGGACCTTTTCCTGGTGCTGAAATTCCCTTTTTTAGACAGCAAACCAAGCTGGCCCACTGCTTATTTAGGCCCTTCCTCAGGCTTTAATCTGACTTCCAGCCCTTGAAAGTGTCCAGCCTCCTTCTGCAGCAAAATCACCTCAGTTTGGGCCTGAGATAAAGAGGAGTTTATCCCATTTCCAGATGGAGCTGATCCAATCCACTGCTCCTTCCTTATTTATACAGAGCATCCAGACTCACTGCAGCAGGGTTTATGTCAGAAATGCTTGTGGGATACCAGAAATAAATAGTTAATAGGATGGAAGGTCACAGTTAATGGAGACTTGGAAGCACATCCCAAAAATCCCTCAGCGACAGGGGCCGGGTGTTGGAGGTGGACACCTTGCAAGGCAGTTTTCACCAGAGCTGGGAAAAAAAGAGGAATTAGTAAATAATCCTGAAGACATCACTTCTAATGAGGAGATGAGGCTGTATTATATAACCCAGGGTATTTATGACTATATGGCAATTTAGGGATTTTCATTCTGCAGTCAGAAATTAGTTGGGAATCATAATTGAGGAATTGACAATTTTTACAGGATCTTTCTTCCTCTAACCTGAAAAGAAGGAAAAAGAGCTCATTGCTGCAGCGTGACACTGACACAGCCTGATCACTTCTCTGATTAACTAAGGCCAAATATTTCAGAGAAATCTGTTTCTCGCCTACGTACAGTCAGCCAAATTAATTGATCTAAGAGAGATTTCTTTTTAAACACCCTGTTCAGCAGAATAACCATGTTATTCTCCCACTTAGTGCAACATGAGAGCCCCTGCGTTCAGCTGAAGTTTTAGAAAAGATCACTGCACCTCTGCTACCTACCTTGGTAAGAGCTGCATTGCTAAAATAAGAAGCAGCCTCTGGGGTTAAAAGGTTTTTTTCTCTCTTTTTTTCCTGTTTGTGTGGTTTTGCTTTTTTTTTTTTTTTTTTTTTTTTTGGTTTGTTTATTAGTTCCAAGAGTCATTTCAGAAACACCATTTCTCCTAGAAAAAATTGAGAAGCCACCTTTTAAAACTTTGTTGAGATGCTGATGGAAGTTGGCTTTGCTCTTCCTTAAGAAAACAATTGAAGTAGTTGGGATTTTTTCTGTGCCCCTTGTCTTTTGTCTCGGAACTGTGCACTTGGTGAAGTCAGAGTGAGGAGAAAAACAGGGGTAATACCTTTCCTTAGCTGAGGTATTTAACTTCAGACCTTGCAGGATTATCTAGTTAAGCTCATTAAATGAACTGTCAGTCAAAGCACAGGTTATTTTCAGCAGTTTTTTCTGGACAATCAATCAATTAAAGATGGTACCAGCTCTGAGATATGAGGTAAGTTTTTGGCCAGGGCATCCAATTGTTGTGTTTAGCTCCAGATTTTACCCATGTGGGCACAAACACGTGGACATTCAAAGGATTCTGGAAGATAAAAGCATTTTGATTTGGTATTTTGATTCAGCTGAAGTTTTAGGGAAGCTAAGAGAGCTTCTGCCTTTCTTGGATGAAAAATAAGTGATCTTTGGTGGAGTATGTTTCCCTTAGCATCCCAGGATGATCTTTATGGCTGAATTTTCCTATGGCAGTGACATCTAAAAGTCAGTTATTAAAACTTAACTTTCTTGTCTAAGATATTATGTAAGTTCAGTGTAGCTGTGATGTGTATTTGTATTTCATAATCATTTCTTGAAACTTCTTTGCATGTGTGAGCGAAGCCTAAGCCTTAAGGGATTTAATATTTAGCATATTTCTGCAATCTGGCAAGGTCATCTTTCTGCTGATATATTTGAGTTAGGAATTTACACAGCAAATGCCATAACTATTAAGTGAGAGAAAGCCAGAGTCCTGAAAAATTAAGATGTTTGAAAATAGAACCTGACCTTCTCTAATACAGGATTCCTGACGCCCTCCCCACACCCTTTACTTAATATTTCAGTTCCCATCACACATGGTACAAACAAACATAAATCAATCAGGAGTTTTCCCCCGTTTGCTGATGTCAACAGTTTTCAAAGTGACCTTTTTCTTTCCTTCAGAAACTACTTCGAACAGGGAATAAAAAATTTCCCTCCCAGAAATCAAAATGTGAATTCAGCTATGGGAGAACAAATGTGCGGCAGAGAATTAAATAATTTTACATATTTTTTTAGAGAAGTTTTACTCTTCTGAACTTTTCAGCTGTACTTTGTTATAATTTAACCTTCAGCTAATGTACTGTGTCACACTTCAGAACGTACAAGATGAGATTGTTCTAATTATAAGATTGTCATCGTTTTTAGTATTAAAAAAGCTGCCTTTGCCCATCTGCATCTTCACCATCTTTAAGTGGCTTAAGAGTTACAACTATAGCAAATACAAATTAATATTACAGTGTCATTTGCTGTATCTGCAGAAGGTTTTCAGTTTCTTTGTGCTCTCCTGTGCAGAGCTGAGCACTCTGTGCCTCAAAGTTTCCCCTTTGTCAGGGCTGACAGGAGCAATCTGCTGGCAGGGAGGGAAACGTGACAGAAACCTCCTGTCCTGTCTTCTCTAAAGCTGAGCTGCTGTCTTAGAGAGAGCGTGGTTGGTGTTCCTGCAGTGCCTGAGCTAAACAAGCACTCAGTAATTCCCTTTTCCACTTGAAGGGTTTCCATTTGTTCCATCCCTTCAAAAGTTGACTTTAGGGCTCCTGGCTGCACATCAGCACATGAGGCCCAACCAGGAGAGCTTTATGGTGCCATGGTGTTTGTGCCTGCAAACACTGCTTCAGTCCAGCTTCAGTCTTGGAAACTTTTTATGCAAACCTATTCCCCTGATGCCAGAATGATTTTTTGCTTTTTCTTTTATACCCCTCTTGCATACTCTTTCATATAGTTTGATGTATTCTCAGTGCTTTTAGCCCACACACTGTGACTTCCCAAGGCTGATAACTCAGCTCAGCCCCACGGCACCGTTAAACCAGGAGAGCAAACATCCTGGGAGCCCCAGACACCAAGGGCCTCTCCAGAACACATTTTGGAACCTCAGACAGGCCCAGCCAGGGGGAAGGTTCCTCAGAATTAAGAGTTCACTCCAGCCTCTCATTGGGGAATCTTTGATAAATATGTTAATTTTGCAAAGCCTATAATTGTGTGCATTTCAGTATGAGAAATGGTGCACACATTTTCGGGGCATTCCACCTGGACCAAGTGCAGTACCCAAGGATCCTGAAATAAACACTGAGGTAAAAACCCCTTTTCCCCATAAACCATGTTTTGGTTTTAATTTTAAGACCAGGGAAAGGCAACACCCCCTTCGAAATGATTGTACACCAAACTTTGGAAACATTTGGATATGGCTTTAACTCGAGTCCTCAGTGACCACACCAAACCAAGCTCCACTCTCTTCAGCAACTCTTTGCTGCCTTCCTCAGCTGGTACCTTGCTGGTAATGCACCTCTTATCAAGGTTTTTATTTGTTAAGGCATGTAAAATCTTGGAAAACCACCATTTGTTGTTGTCTAATTAAAAGATGCCATCAAGCCTGGTCAACACCAGGCTGTGTTTTTGATGGTGCAGCAGTCATGCTGCCTGCTGTATTCCCACATTTCCAGGCAACAAAAGTGGGGTTTAAATTGTTGTTCTCCCAAGCTCTGCTGGATCCCTGCTGCTGAACTGCTCTGCAGGCTGCCTGGCAATCAGCCCCTCAGCTTCAGCACCACGCCAAGGAGCTGTCAGTGGCCTCAGCTGGAGCTGTGCTGAATCTCGGGGCTGATCTCTGCTCTCTGTCCTCGTGCTCGCTGCAGGAACTGCAGTGCCCTTTCTCCTTTCTGTTTGCCTCCTTGATGGGCCATTACTGCTTTTAAGAGTGGTGCACCATGACTATTAAAGTTGCTTTTACAGTGCATGGAAGGATGTAGCTTGACCAGCTGACATAAATAAATAAATAAATTCTAGCTTCAAAATTAGACCGTGGGTGTGCTGGCTGCTCTGCCATCCCTTGTGTGCTGGACTAACAAGTGGCTCCAGATGCTTTGCCACATACAGCGAGTATTTATTGCCCAAAAAAAAAATTATGGGATAAATTGATCATCAAACAGCAAGGCACAGTAAAATGCCAGAGCAATCTTAGCCTGGCCTGCCAGGATAAAGCTGGCAGGTGCTTGAGCAAACTGCAATATTCTGGAACACTATTAAAATGTTTGCTCTTTGGAGTTGCAGTCCTCGTGGTGGCTGAAGGCGTATTTATATAAATTAATGAAATACTGATGGCTCTTTGGTGGTAATATGCAAAATTTTTGTGATAACATCCTGGAATTTGTTCTCAAGCAATGACCTCATTTGGGGAAAACAAAGCAGTGTGTGGTGGCCAGCTCAGACACTCAGAAGGTGGAGAGAAACCTTTTACAAGGACATTTATTGGCAGAACAAGGGGAAATGGCTTTAGATTGAAAGAGAACTGATTTAGATTGGATATTAGGAAGAAATTCTTTACTGTGAAGGTGGTGAGGCCCTGGCACAGAGCAGCTGTGGCTGCCCCTGGATCCCTGGCAGTGCCCAAGGCCAGGTTGGACATTGGGGCTTGGAGCAGCCTGGCACAGTGGGAGGTGTCCCTGCCATGGCAGGGATGGGAATGAGTGATGTTTAAGGTCCCTTCCAACCCAAACCATTCCATGATTTTAGGGGAGGTGGGGGAAACTCTAACCATCGCTCTCTGGCTCATCCCAGGCCCCAGCCCCTCTCTGGCTGTTGTTCCAGTGCTCCATCAGCCTCAGGCTCAGCAGCAGAGTATGGCAGAGGCCCCAGGAGCCATAAACCCACCACCTCTGTCCCCTGCTCCCTTCTGCCCCAGGATTTCTTGTTGGAGCCAAACTTCATTCCCATTCATCTGAAGTTAAATCTGGGGCAGGAAATCTGCTTCAACCATGGCAGAAAGAAGCTCTCCTTCTTTACCCCTGTCTGGGGCTCCAGTACACGATTCCTGGGGAAGCATAAGGTTCACCTATTTAAAGGACTCCATTTTGAGCTTTTCCTTTGCTGCAGTACTTCTTTAGTCCCAACACTTGAAGCAATCCATGTTCCTCAGGGAGGAGGAAGAAAAAGAGGCAATTTGATATAAAATGACAGCAATTCCACACAGTTTGGACTTTCACAAAGGTGAGATTTTTCCTTTTCTCCTTCTCTCCTCATCTAACCCCCATCTCTGCTCAGCTTTTGGCACCATTTTATCCTGCCAGAAGAGCTCCTCCATCTCTTTTGTGCCTGCTGTCAGCTCTGCACTGTCCCTTCCTTTCCCGTACCATCATTTGATAAAGTCACGACATTAATTCCTGGTCAAAATCACATTTCTCTCTGTGGTGGGTAATTTCTAGAAAAACCTCTTTCTCCCAGTAGCAAATGTTCTTCTGCCACATATGTCCCTGCCTGTTTAAGACTCCAGGAAAGCAGCCCGAGGCAGTGCTTAAAATCCTAATTCAGCTGTAATTTATATCTGCAGCTCCAGGTACCTCAAAGCAATTTTTTGCTTCTTTCAGCTGTGGAAGGAGTAGGATGATATGAGGAAACAGAGGTACCTCTTCTGAATTTCACCAAAAAACCTGACAGAGGTTGTCTCACTCCAGTGTTTCCCACGAGCTGTCTGCTGAAGGACAACCAGAGGGAAAAACCCTTGATTGCAATCCACACTGGCTGGTTTCTGTCAGCACACCTCCATCCCTGCAGGCAGCAGCCAGGGAGGAGGACCTGCTGCATCCCCAGATGTTGAGCTGCTCCTGCCATCAGCTTGTTAGCAGGGTTGCTTTGACATCCACCCCCCCATTTTGCCTTCCTTTGTTCTATTTCATGAGATGAGGCAATCGTAGAACAGTTTGGGTTGGAAGGGAACTTGTCCTGATGTCCCTCCCACAGGCAGGGACATCTTCCATTAGACCAGAGCACTGTCCAACCCGGCCTTGGACACTGCCACAGTTGGGGCATCCACAAAATATCTGGGCAGCCTATTCCAGTGTTTCACCACGATCACAGGGAACAATTTCTTCCCAACATCCCATCCAGCCCTGCCCTCTGGCACTGGGCAGCCATTCCCTGCCTCCTGGCCCTGCAGCCCTTGCAAATTGTCTCTCTCCATGTTTCCTGGGGGCTCCTTCAGGCCCTGCAAGGCCACCCTGAGCTCAGCCCAGAGCTTCTCCTCTCCAGGCTCAACAATCCCAGCTCTGGCAGCCTTTCCTCCCAGCAGAGCTGCTCCATCCCTCTGCTCATCCTGCTGCCTCCTCTGGACTCTCTCCAGCAGCTCCACATCCTCCCTGTGCTGGGCCCCAGGGCTGGGGCAGCTCTGCAGGTGGGGTCTCACCTGAGCATGGGGGCACAATCCCAATCCCTTTCCAGCTGCCCAGGCTGTGGGATCAGCCCAGGCCATGAAGGTTTCTGGGCTGCCAAGCTGGGCCATATCCTCCTTTTCACCCCCCAGCACCTCCAAGTCCTTCCTGGCAGAGCTGCTCTTGTTCCTTTCATCCCCAGCCTGTGCTGAACACCATGTGCAGCACCTCATGCCAGATCTGGTTAAACCACATGAAATTCCCGTGAACCCACTGATTTCCCACTTTTAACCCTCTCTGGGAGGGAAAAACCCTCTTTGGGCGTGCTGAAGGCTCTCAGGAGCCCTGTCAGGAGAGGCAGTGACGGCGAGGCCTGATGAGAAGCGGCAATCAGCCCTCAGCCATCAGACACCCTTCCGTCCACATAAGCAGGAAACTTCTCACAATTCGGGTTTGTTTATTGCCTGTGCTCGCTAAAGGCCACGAAATGCTAATGTTAACGCTACAAGCACATTACTGCCTCTTTAATTTATTTCAGCTAACTTCCGTGGATGGCATTTGGATAAGCTGAACTGCCAGTTGAACTGAATTTGTTGTGCAGTTCGACGTGAAAAACCGTGCTGGAAATAGATCTGTATTCAGAGGCATCTAATTAGGAAAGCATCATGATAGTCGATGCAAATGTTTTCCAAGGCTCTGCGTCTGTGCGCCGTGCATCAGTTGTGCACTGAGATTGCAATATTCATTTTCCAAGCTGTAAAAGCCAATCCAAAGAGGAAAACACACTCTTCCAGCCTGCCTCGGTGAAGGAAAGAGCAAACCTCGTGTTTCAGTGCTTCTGCATCCATGTGTGAATTTCCTCGGCAAAATCAGGAGGGAAAAAAGGAGGAAACAGGAAGGGAAATTTGCAGGGTGTGCCAGGAGTCTGGGCAGTGTTTGTTAGCTGAGTGGTTTAAAAATGCCCACAGCCTTTGCTGCACACAAACACTGTTGGATGTGCAAGGGTACAACCTAAATGTATCATTTTTGAAGGCCAGAATACTTTGAAGTACTCTGAGGATGCTGACCTGGACTCCCCTCTTTTTTTTTTCTTGTTTCAAGAAATATTGAAATTGTTTGTGAATACAAAATTGTTTTTGTATTACAGCACCCATGGACATGTGAATATNTTTTTTTCTTGTTTCAAGAAATATATACTGTTTTTGTATTACAGCACACATGGACATGTGAATACAAATACTCATATATGTATATACAGATTTATAAAATCGTGGAATGGCTTGGGTTGGAAGAGACCTTAAAGATCACCCAGTTCCATGGGCAGGGACACTCTCCACTATTGAAGTTTGCTCCAAGCCCTGTCCAAGCTGGCCCTGGACAATTCCAAGGATCCAGGGGCAGCCACAACTTTTTTGTTCCAAGGCCTCCCCACCCTCAGAGGGAACAATTCCTTCCCAATATCCTATCTAACCCCACTCTCTGTCAGTGTGAGCCATTCCCCCTTGTCCTGTCACTCCCTCCCTTGTAAATAATCTCTCTCCATCTTTCTTGCATCTTTCTTGTTTCTTGGCGAGATTTTGTCAAGTTTTTCATTAAAGCATTTTAAAATACTTTGAAAGCATCATAAGTGCAGTAGAATGCTTTTCCCTGCGCATCTAAAGTGTTATAAAAATCCTTAAGGATCTGTGCAAACTCTCTAAAAAAACCTCAATTTGCTTCTAGCATCTAAACCTGACTAAAAATAACCAGTCCATCAAACTCAAAAGAACACAAAATTTTATTCAAGTTCACCCAGGGACTTGATTATTCTGTTGAAAATGGCAAAAAAAAGGCAATTCTGAAAATCCAGGCAGAAAAACAGATTGTTCTCCTAGGTCTGTTTAGTTGCTTGCTTTCAAAACAACAGATAACTCCCCTTTTCTGTGAGTAAGTAAATAATTTCTGGCCTCTCACATCTATAGAAAACTGCTTTTCACGTGGAATTTATTCAAAAAGTCACTGCAGCTCTATTTGTAGAACAAATGGGTCTTTAATGGTTCTCAGTCTCATTTGAATATTCCTGTTAATGTGCATTTTTTTTCCATTTAGGAAATAATCATGTGGTAGCCAAGGACTCCCATTAGCTGCAAAATGCAGTTCTTTAGGAAACTAATTTACCCTGATTCTTGACGAGATTGAGAAAACTGCCGGGATCATTAGGGAAATTAAAAGCACCATGTGTCTTCTGTCTGTCCTGGGTTTGGTGTGCACAGCATCCCTTGTACAGCCATGGGGCTTCCCAAGGATCTTCCTGCCTGTGGATGTTAGAAGTCCTGACTGGCCATCATGCTTTGGAAAGGAACCTATGAGAATGGAATCATGGAATGGTTTGGGTTGGAAGGGACCTTAAAGATGGTCTTGTTCAAACTCTCTGCTCTGGGCAGGGACACCTCCCAGCTCTGGCAGCCTTTCCTCCCAGCAGAGCTGCTCCATCCCTCTGCTCATCCTGCTGCCTCCTCTGGGCTCTCTCCAGCAGCTCCACATCCTCCCTGTGCTGGGCCCCAGGGCTGGGGCAGCTCTGCAGGTGGAGTCTCACCTCAGCACAGGGGCACAAGGACAGACTCCTCACCACAGATCCCATCACTTTGTGCTGTACAAAATGCTAATAAAATATGAGGAAAAATGAAGAAGAAAAGAGATGAGAATGGAGAATTTCAGCAGCTGTTCTCAGCTGGTACAAAGCATCATGGTTTCTACAAATCCTGGGCCTTTTCCATGATCAGACTTACTGAAGTCAACAATTCACGTTAAGGATGTGACAGTTTTCCACAGACATTTTTTGGACTGTCCCACTGCAAATTAGAAGGAAACAAAAATTCAACAAATGTTTGTGGTAATAGTTTTTGACAGAGCCCTTTAAATCTTTAGTTAGATGCAAACTGAGTATGGTTCTTTGCATATTTTACTTATTTCCTGGTAGTAGCAGCAATGCAAAACATATTGGATCTGTCTTCAGGGACTGTGTATTTAAATTTTCTTTATTAAACGGTTCAGTTGGTAAAGTGTATTTACAGGTTGTTTTTTTCTTTTCCCTCCAATTAATTGTTTCAGAGATAGTTATTATTTGCTCTCATATATTAAAGAACAGAAGAAGGAAAGGAGAGCAAAGAGGAGCCCTAAAGCCTTTCTGCATCATTATCAATTTATTAAAGCACTTAGGAGCGTGGGTTACTTGCACATTTTTATGTGAGATCCATTCCAAGAAGTTCTGGCCATCCTGAATTAACAGGAGCTTTGCCTTGGAGATGGAACTTCACAGCCTGGGTTTTAGGCATGCCTTGGTTTTGCTCAGTGATCTGGGACCCGTGGCTGCAAAACCCAGAAGTTAAAAGCCCTGGTGACAGAGCTAATGAGGCTGTGAGAAATTTAACTGCACAGATGAACAATCGGGGAAAGGAAAAATTCTGCTGGAAGAGCTCAGAAGAATCAGAGCAGCATTTTATGCAATAGGACAATGGTTTCAAACTCAGGGTAGGTTTAGATTAGATAAAAGGAAGAAGTTTTGAATGGTGAATGGGCTGAGACACTGGACCAGGTTGCCCAGGGAGGTGGTGAATGCTCCATCCCTGGAAACACTGAACCTTGGGTTGGATGGGGCTTGGAGCAACCTGGGATAGTGGGAGGTGTCCCTGCCCATGGCAGGGGGTGGAACTGAATGATCTTTGCAGTCACTCCCAACCCAAACCATCCTGGGATTCCCTGAATTCTGCCATGCACAGGAATGCACAGTCGGCTCTTGAGGCAGATGGTGAAATATTACTCATTAAAATAGTGACCAGGACAGAAGGGAGCAAAGGAGAGAGAGAATCTGATGTATGAGACAACTATCAGAGAATATTTTCATCTACTGAGCCACTCAAAAATAAAATATTGCAATTTTAAAATTTTTGTTTGTTTGTTCACCAGGAGCTCCAGTTTAACTCTTTTCTTTCTCCAAAGAGAATTTTCCTCTGTGTTGTTTCGTCCAGCAGATCTTTTTGCTGACAAACTCACATTTTTGTCCTCTAATAGGACACTTAGGGAAGTCAATAAGATTTGGGAAACCACTTTACCCTGTCTGTACTCCAGCCAAATCACAATGATGTTAAATGAACTGCTTTTAATAATTCATTGCAGCAGAATCTGGCTTACTTTTAGCCAGCTCTTAGAGAAGGAAAAAGGCTTCAGCTTCTGAGCTTCATCTGGCAGAGCCAATGAATTTCTCCCAGGCTGTTCCCAGATGCTTTTCCAAACTGGATGAATCCCCCAAATTTTCTCCCTTTTTCTCTCTGACTCCCAGAGGATGATTTCTCCATGCTCTATGCCAGCAGCTCTGATACAGGAGGTGACACATGGAAAGGCAATTACTTGTGTATCTTCGCTTTATAAAAAAAAAAGGGAAGGTTTTCACCTACTGATGGACAGATTTAATTAACCTGTCTCTCCTCAGTCACCACAGAAATTAGCAGATCTCAGGTAGTCCCCAGGCAGAGGAGCTGTGCTCTGCATGGCAGCTTCTGGGATTGTGGGAGGACAAACAAGGCAAACACAACCCCAGAAAAGTAAAAAAGAGAGGAAATGGGGCTCTTTCAGGCCTGTGAGGTGTCCGGGAGAAAGCACCAATTTGTGCTCGGCCCTGGGTAACCAGGATGGGTTCAGGCTTTGAGGTGGAACAAGGGTTGGGGCTACAAATGCAATTATTTTTAGCTTACCTGACATAAAAAAGGGAAGAAAGACAAATTTGAGGGTACATGAGCCCTGAAAATGACCTGGAAAAAACTCATCTGCCTTGAAACCTATCTGTTTTTCCAGCCTTTGGTCTACCAAAAGTTGTTCCCCATGCACTTCACCTCAATTATGTTTATGTATAATGTAATATATTACCTAATACCTGTGTTTGAACCCAAGACTTACTGTTTACATTGCAAGCACACATAAATTTAAATCTGTGTGCATACACAGTTGCCTGTAACTTAAAAGGGTGTGTGTTGTACAGAGAAACAATAATATTTCTGTACCTGTAGGCAGACCCCCTAAAAAAATTAAGTAAAAGGAGGAGACTGGATTTATTAGTAGTGCAAATCAGTGAATTGTCCTCAGCTGGAAAAGAAATGGTGTTCAGTTTTACCAGGTGGGGATGGGGCCTGTAGCCCGAGCTCCCATTTCATGGGACACAGGGAAGGGAGGCAGGGATCTCTCTCTGTGGGAGCTGTTTAGGGAGAGCTTTCTCACAGAAAGCTCATCAGGAGGCTAAATTTGGGACAGAACAGCTGTGAACGACCCCCTTTCCCCCCCAAAAAAAAAAAAGTTTAATCACAATTATTAAAGGTTTCATAAAGCATGGAAATTGGAATAGCCTCACTGGATATTCTCTCATGATCACACAGGGTTTGAAAGCTGTACCTAACACCCTGATTTTTATTTCCCCTTCTCTAGTCAGGACCTGGTTTTTGCATTTTGACAGATGCTCTCTGGGCTGAGAGGGGTCCAGTTCAGCATCCCATAGCATCCAGCATCCTGCAGCACTTCTGAGCAGCCCCAGGACCACCAGTTCAGCATCCCATAGCATCCAGCATCCTGCAGCACTTCTGAGCAGCCCCAGGAACACTGCCCAGCTCTCAGAGGAAGCCAAGAAGAGAAAACAGGAGGACTTCAGAGAGTAGTTATTCGAATTACACTTTGGCTTCAGTTCGTTGGCTGCACCACCACCAGCAAGAAGAGAGACGTGGAAATGTCACAGAGATGGTAACCTTTAAAATGTTTTTGCATTTAAAAAAAAAGAAGAAGAAAGCCCCACAGCACGTGGCTGTGGCAGCCTGCAGCAGCATTTCCATGACTTCAGTGAACTCCCCAATGCTCCTCTGTGTGCAGGGTGGCCTCAGCCACTGCTCCTGGAGCAGCCCCAGCAGGGACCAGCCAGTGCCACCCCATCCACCATCCCTGGAGCTGAGTGCCCAGGAAAACCCAGCCCAGCCCAGCCCAGCCCAGCCCTGCCAGCCAGGGACATTTTAATGCTGGAAATCCATCATAAATAAAGATTTTTCTCTGCAACTGGGAGGCATTTGGGCCACATGTGTCAAAGAAATTTCTATCTTTGTCCTTTAAATTTTCTTCTAAGGGGATTGCTGAGCTGTTTGAAGGATTAAGTTGTACCTGAAATCTTCTAATGTGACCAATTTTGGAAAATGCTGGGATGTTTTCTGTATACGTGAAAATGTGATTTGGATAATGAAGAGTGCTGGAATAAAGGTGTCCTGCAGTAAAAGCCTATTGAATATATCCTGAATATGTTCACAATATATTCTGGTTATGTTCATATACTGAATGTTCTAAATATATTCAGACAGCATAAAAAATTACATCCATAAGGCAAATAATGTCTGTAGAAATCACGTAGTAAATACTGTAGCAAAAAAAGAGAGATAAATAGCAACCTTTTCCTAAAAGTAAAGAAAATATTTCAATTTTTATAAATAAGTCAGGCTTGCAAGTTTTTCTCCAGAGTAACATAGTTTGTTGCTGTTTTGTTTCGATTTTTTTTTTAACAAATGTATATATATGTATTGATATTTTCCAGCACTCTGGGGAATGTTGAGATGTAATTGGCATCCTTCACTGCTTTTTTAAAATTGACACTTCTTCAGACAGAATATATTTAGGTATGGACCCAAGACTACCCTGCTGGTTGCAAACCTCAGCTATATAAAAGTTATCTGAAAGTCATTAAAACGCCATCCATGATCTTTTCAGGCAAGGTCATTGGTTAGGAACCCATCAGAAAGTTTCTGCACACCATAAAGCACATCAGAAATAACTGGGTTGCAAAGGCAGCCATCTGAAGTGGAGAAAGGCCAGAATTAGATACCCTGCAGTATTAATGGTTCTTGCTCTCCCGTGATGAAATGTGTTATGACACAGGTTTTGACTCCACCACCCTCTGTCCCCCCTCCCCCAGCCCACTCCTACTCATAGCAGAAGGGACGTTTTTCTTTCCTACTACCTGTATTTTATTTCAAATTCGCTGTTCAGAGGCTGAAACGAACATAAAATTATTCATTGTCTCCCTGGAGATTTCCTGGTTCTAATTTCATTTCACGGGCGCTGTCAGATGGTGTCCAAGTGTTCCACAAAGATCCCTGAGCTTCTCTGCACGGGGTCCCGGTGAGATGAAGCAGCAAATGCCTGCACCTGAAGGACAAAACTCCCACCTGGCTTTTGGGACCTCACATTATGGTCATAGCTGAAAAATACTTGGAGCATTCTGTGTGTGAAAAGCCGAGGTGAATGACTGCAGTAGATCAAACAGGGCTGGCCTAGATCACGTCACCGCCAGCCAGAGAGACAAGAAGAGTCCTGAGAACTGGCACGGGGAACATCAGGAGTCTCCAGCTCTGCTCTGGAAAACTCACATGGCAGAGGGGATGTCCACCCTCCCTGACAGGACAGGTCTGCAAATGGAGCCTCTTTCAGTTGTCTCTCTGACTCCTTGTCTTCTTCCTTTCTCTTGTCTTTTCTCTTTTATTGCCAGATCTCCTCTCCTCTCCTCTCCTCTCCTCTCCTCTCCTCTCCTCTCCT